>CM040124.1:332593269-333056356 GCA_022559845.1 Amorphophallus konjac | reverse complement strand
GCACGGTGCCAACGTCTTCCCCGATGCGCCCTAAACAGCCCTCACCGGCACACACTTGAAGCCCCTCGCCGGCACACGCCTCTGCTTCTCCCCCGGCACGCCCTAAGGGGCCTTCCCCGGCACCATCCCTACCGGCGCGCCCACGCCCGCTCCCAACGGCACCTCCGGCCACCCACGGCGCCGGAGACGGAGAAGAAGAGGGGGGGGGAAGAAGAAGAAGAGAACAAGAAGGAGAGGGAAGAGATAGGGAGACGGAGATGGAGGGGGCGAGGGCCTCCGGCCGCCGTCCACTGTGGAGAAAAGATGAAGAAGAAGAGAACGGGAAAGAAGAGGGAAAGAGAAGAGAGAAGAAGGGAGAGAAGAGAAGAGAAGAGAGATGGGGGGGGCGGCCTTCGCGGCAGTGCCCTCACCGGACGACGACGAGGGCGACGGACACGGCGGCGCTGCTCGGTGACGGAGAAGAAGAAGAAAGAAGAAGAAAAAGGGGGGGTTTCGCCCGTTGAAAAGAGAGAGAGAGAGGGTGGAGAGAATTCGAAAGAGGGGGGGGAAACGTCAACCGCCCCCGCCCCCCCTTTTATATGAAAAAAGAGGAAGAGAGAAATAAGAAAAGAAAAAAGAGGAAAAAAAGAAAGAAAGGAAAAAAGAGAAGGAGATAGGAAAAAAAAGAGAGGGAAAAAAGGGGGGGAATAAAAGGAGAAAATAGAGAAGAAAATAAAAGGAGGGGAAGCAAAAAAATATATAACATATTAAATAAATATATATATATATATGTATACATATACACCCATGTATGTACACACATTTACATACTCATCCGCTCACATACGCGGAGGAGTGAGTCGATGACATATAATAATAAACGTCCCTGGGGAAAACATCCCATCCCCACAATCCTATACGGAGGAGCGTCCGCACGGGCGAAAATAACTCTACCCTTGCAACGTTACTCTGGCAAGGGCACCACTGCCCTGCCAAGACCCTCCCAGGGACGAAGCCCCGTGCCTCAACCACCTCCCGTCATACAGAAGTACCGTCACGGGCCTTACGCTCGGGTCGGTAAAACCTCTATCTTTGTGTTGGCATTAGCCCCTTGCCAACGAATAAGTCCCTTTCTGGCGCAAGGCCCCGTGCCCTAGCCACCCACTCCGCACAATATTGCCATTACGGACCCTACGTCCGAATCAGCATAAATTCTCCCGTTGCGCTGGCATTCTATTCTTGCCAACGAATGAACCCTATCTTCCGGCGCAAGGCTTCGTGCCCTAGCCTACACATGCATATCACTCACTCGTCAAAAAAAAGAAAAAAATAAAATGGGGTTAAAAATAGAGATACCCCGCCGGACTTGTCCGTACACGGGGACAAGGGTAAAAATGGCAACAACCCGGCTGTGGCGAAAACCCGAAAGGGCGCTACGGGTAAAATCGGGTACCCCGCCACGTGAAAACCCGAGAGGGCGCGTGGGCAAAAGCAAGAGGGGGCCGGTACCGGCGAAAACCCGAAAGGGCACTTGTATCGGTAATGTGGTACAAAAAAAAAGAAGAGAAAGGACAAACAAGAAGAGAACGACAAACCAGGTCAGTTCCCGGCATCCTGTCGGCACTGACAAAGAGACTAAGAGACAAGAGGCCAGGTCAGTTCCCGGCATCCCGTCGGCAGTGACGAAGAGACAAAGAGACCAAGAGACCAGGTCAGTTCCCGACACCCCGTCGGCATTGACGAAGAGACTAAAAGACAACAAGAGGCAACAAACTGCTTCAGTCCCCGACACCTCGTCGGCACTGATGAAGAGGTAAAGAGACAACAAACTGCTTCAGTTTTCGACACCTCGTCGGCACTGATGAAGAGAATAAGAGACCAATATGCTGCTTCAGTTCCCGACATCCCGTCGGCACTGATGAAGAAATCAATAAATCTGGTCAGCTCCCGACACCCTGTCGGCACTGACGAAGAGACTAAGAGACAATAAACAAGGCCAGTTCCCGACACCCTGTCGGTACTGGCGAAGAGATAAAGAGACTAAGAGACAATAAACCAGGCCAGCTCCCGACATCCTGTCGGCACTGGCGAAGAGACCAAGAGACCAACAAAGCAGGCCAGTTCCCGGCATCCTGTCGGCACTGGCGAAGAGACAAAGAGACAACAAAGCATGCCAGTTCCCGGCATCCTATCAGCACTGGCGAAGAGACCAAGAGACAACAAAGCATGCCAGTTCTCGGCATCCTGTCGGCACTGGCGAAGAGACAAAGAGACAACAAAGCATGCCAGTTCCCGGCATCCTGTCGGCACTGGCGAAGAGACAAAGAGACAACAAAGCATGCCAGTTCCCGGCATCCTGTCGGCACTGGCAAAGAGACCAAGAGATTGACAAACCAGGTCAGTTCCCGGCATCCTGTCGGCACTGACAAAGAGACAAAGAGGCAACCAACCAGGTTAGTTCCCGACACCACCTCAGCACTGATGAAGAGACCAACATACTGCTTCAGTTCCCGACACCACGTCGACATTGATGAAGAGACCAACATACTACTTCAGTTCCCGACGCACCGTCGGCACTAACAAAGAGACCAACAAACAACCAACCAGGTCGGTTCTCGACACCCCGTCGGCACCGACGAAGAGAAAAGGGACAAGTACACCCACGGGCACCGCCCGGCTCATCCTTCGCCCGCGCTACCCTTGGGTGGGGGGCATTTGTGGACACCGAAAATTGTACACCCTGATGTCCCACTCGGCCCATTATCAACAGCGGCTCGAGTGAATAAGCCCCGGGAGAAACTGTCGCAAAGCCGCCTCCGGGAGTCACGATAGTAAAGAGAAACCAAGCACAAGGAGCCCCCCCCACAATTTATGAGCCTCGGAGAAAGCCAAATAGGCCATGACTCATGTCCATAGCGGGCTCAGAACGGGCTCAAAAGCACGCCCAATTTGGCCTTCACCGGCACACCCCCATGGGGGGCCTTCACCGGCACACCCCCCATGGGAGGGGTCTTCACCGGTACACCCCCATGGGAGGGGTCTTCACCGGTACACCCCCCCATGGGAGGGGTCTTCGGCGGCACACCCCAAACGGGTTCTTCAGCGGCACGCCCATCAGGGCCCTTCAGCGGCACGCCCTTCAGGCCACTCAGCGGCACGCCCTTCAGGCCACTCAGCGGCACGCCCAACGGGCCATTCAGCGGCACGCCCTTCAGGAGCTTCAACGGCACGCCGTTTTGGCTCCTCAGCGGCACGCCTTTTCAACTCGCCAGCGGCACAGCGTTGAAGCTTTTCAACGGCAAGATGACGTGAAGCCCATGCCCTACGCATCCTTGGCGCGCAGTGAGCTCTGTGAGGTGTCAGCCATGGGTTGGGCCATGTAGGCTCCTCCACTGACAGCCAGGACAGGAGCAGGTCAAACCCATCATCACGGCCGGCTTCCCGCCTTCGACAGCCGTGCTCGAAGTCCCCGGTGGCTGGTGGTATAAAAGGCCTCCCGCTTCAGCAAAGAAGAGGGAGGGGGGAGGGGAAAAAGAGGGCGGCCAGAAGAAGCCCAGAGAATGACATCCACATCACAGAGGAAGAAGAGAAGAGAGAAGAGAGAAGAGAAGAAGAGACGCCCTGGCGTGAGCTTCCTCGGGCAACCACTGGGAAGAAACAAGAGTAAGAGAGAGAGAGAGCTCGATGTAGTGGGGGAGAGAGTTAGGGGCGGCTGGCTTTCCTCCTATACTATGTTCCTCCCCCCTCTTATCTTTTGTCTTTCGTTGGGTTTCCCCCTGCCCATAGCCTCGTTTTGGGCATCTTCTTTGTAATGTGTATGTAGGGACACGCCCTTTTGATTCCCATGAATGAAAACCACCCTCTACGGGTTTCTCTTCGATTTCGTGGCTTATGCTAGTCTTTGCGGTTTCTAACAGGTTGTCCGTTCCTCCCTCCGTCCCCCCCATTTCTCCGGCGTTCTTGGGACCTCCATGTTGATATGATTACTCTCCCATGAGCCTTGGCCTAATGGGCCCTTCAATCCCCTACATGGTCCTCCGTTGCGTTCACTGGCTGAGAGGAGGGGGAGACCCTTACCCTCTCCCCGAACACCCAGTAACCAAGTGGCCTATCTCTAGCCTTAAACTTCCCCTCTTCTTACCCTGAACGGCATGCAAGTCTCCCAGCCCATATACTAGCCCTGTTTGAGCCTCCAGCGGTGCACATGCCTGGCCATTGACCGACACACCCTGCTCAGCCCCCAACGGCACACTCTTTATGGCCCTCAGCGGTACACCTGTTTGGGCTCTCAGCGGCACACCTCCATCGGCCCTCAGCGGCACACCTCCATTAGCCCTCAGCGGCACACTCACCTTGGCCCCCAGCGGCACACCCTTCAGTCCCCCAGTAGCTCACTTCTTGGCCTCGCCCCAAGCCCCTTTCCTTCACGTTTTCCGAGGTTCTATAAAGGTGTTGCTCCCCCGGGGGCCCACCTCCAGTTGTCGGGTTCCGCCACTCCATGTGGGCGCGTTCCTTTTATCTCCCTTACGCCCCGGGTCAAGGGGAGATGCTGCCGAATTTTTGTGAGAAAATAATAAAACATGAAAAGAGGCAAAGGGAAACAATAAACAAATGGAATAATCAATGAACCTTCCAACTAATCAAGCCACTGTCGGCACCATGACGAGAACCGAATTAATCGAGTACCCGGTAGCCTGAATGTCCGACCCGCAGGAAAAGGCTGAACAGAACAGGGCAAGGGGAGAAGTTTATGTGAAATTACATAAGAATTAAGACAAGAAGAAAAGAAAAGCCTTAAAGCAAATAACAAAAGAGTGGCCCTTCAACGGCACGCTCCTTCCAGCCTCCAACGGCACACTCCTTCCAACCTCCAACGGCACGCCCCTTCCAGCCTTCAACGGCACACTCCCCCTGGCCCTTTCAGCGGCACACTCCCTCCCTTCACCGGTACACCCTCAGCCACCGTCTCAACGGGATCCAATGTATAGACTTCGTGCCCCAGTGTATAGACTTGGGCCAGCCAACGTATAGACTTCACGTTGCAATGTATAGACTTGTCCAGTGTACAGACTTTGGGCTTGGCAACGTATAGACTTCAAGCTGCAGCCAAAGGGGGCAATGTACAGACTTCATGTCTTGGCCAATGTATAGACTTTGGGGCCAGCCGATGTACAGACTTCATGTCTTGGTCAATGTATAGACTTTGGGCCAGCCAATGTACAGACTTCATGTTACAACGTACAGACTTTGAACTTGGTCAATGTATAGACATTGGGGCCAGCCAACGTATAGACTTCGTGATGGCCAGTGCACAGACTTTGGGCCAGCCAATGTACAGACTTCATATTACAGCGTCCAGACTTTGGGCTTGGCAACGTATAGACTTCACGATGGCCAGTGTACAGACTTTGAGCAGCCAATGTATAGACTCCGGGCTGGTCGAATAGGCAACGTGTAGACTTGAGGTTGGGGAACGTACAGGCTTTATATATATATGTATATATTAATATTATATATATATATATATATATATCCCCCTCCTTCACCGACCCACTCTCTCCAGCCCCCAGCGGTACACCCCTCCCCAGCCTCCAACGGTACACCCTTCAAGCCTTCAGCGGTACACCCCCATTGCCTCCAGCGGTACACCCCTCCAGCCTCCAGCGGTACACCCTGTTTCCTTCGCCGGCACACCATGTATATATATATATATGCGCATATATATGGCTCGATAAGGGCATCAACACTATCAAATAAATTAATAGAAATTACGTTAATTCAAGAACTCCAAATGTGCAACATCAACAACAATAAAAGAGGTGGGAGGGGTAATAAAAAAATGATAAAATAATAATAACAATAACAATAATAATAACACTGACGAACAAAAGGAAGAGAAATCATCCGGGATAGATGCATGAAGAAGTAATAAACAGCCAAGGAAAGAACAAAATATATAACCAAGAAAATTCCAGATAAAAGACGCCGGGGCCCACTCTGCAGCCCTATTTCCCCCGGGGACCCAGGGCAAAAGGAACAACGACGCCGCCCTTTCAGGTCAAGCTCGAGTCTTGGGAATCATCCCGATATAGCCGAGTTCTTGCCTAATCTCGGGCCGACACCCTAATCGGATCGGATTTGTTTCTCGTTCCGGACGCCCTCCGAGTCATCACTAAAATTGCCGGGTGCTCGGCAGACACTTGAACGGATTTGTCCCGGCTTTTCCTGTTGCGTTTCCATCACGGGCCCATGTCCGAATATAAAAAGGTCCACGAGTGACCGACATGGCCAGTGGCTCGCATCCTAATGCGTACTTTGGTGTGATCTTCTCCTGTCTCTTTCTCGCACAATTAGTACTATTCTTTTCGGCCGCGGGGCCCCTAAGTTTGGCAATTAATCAAGGGTGTTCCCTCGTATGGGGGATGTAAATGACGTCGTGACCTTTATGGCGCGACGGGATTCGGTCCCGACACGAACCACACAATCGTCTGACGAAGTCAGATCGAGCGCACCATGGGCTCTTCGGAGCCCGAATAAATTGTCACTTCGGTGACTGGCACGGCCACGCACTCAATAAACGAATAAACTAACGAGAGAACAACAAGCGATAAAAAGTGCGTCCACACTTGCTTCCACTAAATTCTGGCTGGTATGCCTAAGACCTTAAAACATGGGCTACTAGTGGGGGTTGGTTGGTAGTGGGAATCCCTGATCACTTTGGTATTGCAGGACATCTTTGCTGCTGCAGACATCTTATAAACATGTATTCCTCCGGTGTAACGACCCGAGAATCCGATTACCTAGAAAGTCCGATAACTCGAGACTCGTACCGCCACCCACGAGCCCGAAGACTCGGAAGGGTTAGAAGGATGGTGTGGAAACTACACAAGTATCATAAATAATTGCATAAATTAAATAGTTTATATAATTAAGTAGGAAATGAATTAACATTTTACAAGGTCCAAAAGATAACAACAAAATAACAACAGTAGTCCACAACTAGTACAAAGTCAAGAAAGAAAAGTACAGCTACACGGGGCATACCCCGGCTCTGACCTCTGGCACTAACGTTGGACACCTGAACCACGCTGAGCCTCAGACGAACTCCCTTGAAGCCCCGCCTCGCCTGAAACACGGTGAAAACACGCAGGGAATGAGTCTCGGAACAGACTTAGTAGGGATCACCTGAACCCTACCTCGCAAACGAAGAAACCGCTACACTAGCAGTAAGCGAGTACCTCGAAAAGAAAAACCATGCCATCTACAAATCACCTGTCTCACGGCACGAAAATCGACACACGTGCCACGGCGAAACAACCGAAACACACGGCTGACACGACAAAACCCGAAGGTCGAAGTCGCAACGACTAACAGTCTGACACTCCCGACTCGACAGGAGTACCTCCCACTAGAAGCACAGTCGGTAGCGTCCCCTGACGTCTTACACCGCACCGCAGGTGAACTGCCTGACGTGATAGCGCCTACCAAAGGCACGGACACCGAACAAGTACCATAAAAAAGTAACTAGCTGGGGTCACGCTCGACAGCGTGGCTCCAACCGCCCCCAACCACGTGTGCACACACATACCGTGCATCCCTGGTCTGGTCCTCTGACTGGTTTTCCCCTCAGTTAGACTCTGGCTGTTAGACGAGGGGCCCGATGATAACCGGTCCACAAACCGTCTATGAGGGTCGGCACGTACACCACTTCCTGGTGAGACCAGCACCTCGTACTGGTGGGCTATGACTAGTGGAGGGTCACTGAAGGAGTAGACTCTCAAGTCAACGGAAAACCACATCCGCATCCGACGACGTACGGGGACCGCCCCACGTACCGGCACTATCACACGGCGACCACGGTCGGACAAGAAAATGGGACTGCGAACCTCCTGGTGCAGTCCAGTGCCTGACGGTCTACCCTAGACGCGTCACAGGCTCTGACGGTCTAAGCTGGACCGTCACAAACACTTGACGGCCCAACGCAGGCGCGTCACACTCTGGGTGGAAAATAACGTGTAACGCACCTGCCCTGGTGCGTTACAGTCTGTGACGCGCCTACCCTGGTGCGTCACAAGACAGATAAGGAACAGCTGTGACACGTGCCACTCGGTGCGTCACAGCATGTAACGGTCCAATGCTGGAGCGTTACATGACCTGGGGTTCGTTAACTCTGACGCACCCTCCCTGGGGCGTCACAAGGCTGTGACGCGCCAGTCCTGGTGCGTCACAGGCCTTGACTCCCCCCCCCCCCCCAATGGTCAAAAACCAACGGTCGTGCCAATGGTCGGAAGCCTCTGACGGCCCAACCCAGGCGCGTTACACGCCTGTGGCGGTCTATCGAGGGGCCGTCACATCCCACAGACCCCCAATTGGTAACACATGGCTGTAACACACCCACCTAGGGGCGTTACATGATGTGACGGTCACTAGAATGACCGTCACACCAGCCCGAGGTCGGAACGACGAGAAAATGCCCAAAAATCTAACCACGCCCCCATGCCTCCACCGGAGAGGGGGAAATCAAAGGGGAAGACCCCTGGGGACCCCTAGCATGATACTAGGCTACCAAAACACGAAATCGCGGGCTAGATCCATAGATCGGGCGAGCTCTCCCCAAATCATGGAAAACCCCAAACCCGCTCAAACACACCCCTCTCGGCCTCCCCTCGGCCTACGAATGACAGAAATGAACGGCGGGGAGCTAGGGAACGTCACCCTACCTCAATGGAGCGAAAGCTCCGCCGAATCGTTGCCGAGATCGCAAAGAACGCTTTGAAAAACCCTGCTCCTTCACGCTTCCCACGAACACCGCACGCCCACACGACCGCCTCGCCGCCGCCGCCATCTGCAGCCGGAGGAAGGCTCGCCGCACCGAAATGGGAGAGAGGGAGAGGGAGAGGGAGAGAGAGCTCACGGTGGGGAGGAAGAAGAAGAAGAAGAAGAAGGGTGGGGGAGAGGGACAAAATGAGTGGTATTTATAGAAAATCTAGAAATTCCGAAAAATATCAAAAAATAAAAAATTACATTTTCAGGATCCTCGGAACGCACCGATCGCAACGGTACCACTCTCGCCTAGGTGAATGATGCGCGAAAAAACGCACGTCGTTAATACGCCCCACTATCAAATTATAATATCCGGCCCACAAATTAAATGAATAGTTATGTGGTGAGACCGAGTCGAATCCACAGGGAGAAGTAGATTTGAAAGTTGAAAACCTTGAGTTGTTAAAACTTAAAAACCAAGAGAATTGAATTTAAACCGCCTTAGGGTGTGTGAAGGATGTAAAGAAAGGGAAGTGGATGAAAGAACTACGAAAAGAAAATTATAATGAAACTAGGGTGACATTAGAATGACAATAACTTTTAAACTGGCGAGAATTAGAAGAAGTGATAAAAGAAAAAGTTGAAGATCAAAGGGTTAGGAAAAACTTTCATGAAGAGTGCAGAGAGAGAAAATGAAAGGAAGATGGTGAAAACTGGGAAATAAGAGAGTCTATCTGCACGGGTGAATAGTAAACACGTAAATGACATAATCTTAGAAATTTAAATATAACTTGAAAATGGTGAAGAATTAGAGGAAGTAGTAGAAGAAGAAAATTTAGATCTATAAGAGAGGAACAACTTTTATGAAGAACTCAGAATGAAACAAGGATTGGAAGAGCTTCAAAATAAAGAAATGGCAGAAGGTATCAACTCGGATGAATAGTAATCGACCCGGACAGAATTTAAAAAAATAAGCGATAACTTAAAAACGAAGAGGAATTAGAGAAAATGGTAAAAATAAAAAATGTAGAGAATTAAAAGATGAACAATTTTTAAGAAGAAAAGAAATTGAAATGACAATCATAAAGGCATGTAAATGGCTAAGATATGGCAAAAATCTTAAAATTTGCACTAACAATGACTTAAACTTACAAAAGCCAAAATTTCTAATAATTTAAAATAGATAACAAAGTGAAAGAATTTAGAACCTGAAGGGGCCTCCTGCCCCTCTCTCTCCTCTTCTTCAAAAACACCAAATTAACTCTCACAAATTTCTCACAAGCTTTCAAAAACAAATGACAACAATAAAACTCAAAAACGTATTACAAAGCTTCTCTTTAAGCCATTCCCAACCCCCTTTTATAGCCTTCAAATCAACACTGTTATTATGTGAACACATCAAAGCCACCATATTAGACTCCATGTCGGCTGTGTGTGAAAACCAAAGTCTGTGTGAAGCTTGTGGCTGCGTTAGTGTGAAGGAGGACTGCGGCCCACTCTGTCATGGCCGACCTGCCGCAATGCCACCCGAAGCTGCTTTGCTACTTTGTTTGGCCGTGGCCGATTACATGCAACTTGTTTGTGGAGCCCATGTGCTTGTACAGTTTGTTTGTCCATGTTGAAGGCCGCTGCCAACCTTGGTTGAAGGAGGCTATCTAGCGCTTTGTGAAGTGGAGCCTACCACTTTGCATGTTATGTAAATATAGAAAGCCTGCTGAGGGCCCATGAGTGAAGCATATGCATTGTGTTGTTTCGTTTGAAGTTGTAGCCTTTAAAGTTGAAACCTTGTTCACCCACGTGAAGAGGACTAGCCATGGTGTGAAGATGGCCCACATGTTGCATTACTTTGAAGTGGAGAAGACTTCTCGTGAAAGCTTGGAGGCTTTTGTAAAGATGGTGCCACATGCATGCCCATATAATATATATATCTATCAAATGTATATATATATATATATATCAAATATATATATATATATATATATATCAAGTATAGCTTTATATATCAAATATATATAGCATATATATATATATCAAATATATATATATCAAATATATATGTAATGTATATAAATAATTATTTTACTTTTCTTCTTTTTTTTGCCTTCTTTTTTTTATGTAAACTAAGATTGGGCTTTGGCCCATTCTTTTGTGCAAATTTGATGCGGATTTTCTTTATTGCCATCTTCCTCTTCTGAGTACCTGCAAAATAAAGAATTTATTTATCAAATTTTTATTAATTTCATGAAACTACATATTTTGATCTAAAATCATGATTCATTGTGATAAGTGCATATTTATTAATATTGAAGCTCATAAAAAAGTGTGTAAATCATAAATTAACATGTATAAATGTACACTTATCACACCCCCCAACTTACTCATTGCTAGTCCCTTAGCAATGCAAATAATCTCAAAATGTAAGGACTAACAAGAGTTTACAAAGCTCATGCCTCATTTCCAGATCATCGTTCATAGAATCTACTAGAGATTAGGAATCTGGAATCATTATCACATACTAACCTTATGTAGGAAATTCAGGTACATGATCAGGAATTCTAATCAAAATTCAGTAGCATTTGTGTATGTGTAATACTAAATTTACAGTAGAGACAATTGCGTCCTCCAGTATCTATTCCGAACAAATGCCTTTCAATTCTGCACTTCTTAATTAGAACGTTCAGCATACTAACTTTTTGTCTGCCTTATTACTTTGTCCCTTTTGGGATCTTTTGTATCTTTTCTTTTTCTATACACACATGATGTTGCACTACCCTTCACTGTTTTACGCAAACCTCAACACGTCTTAGGTGAAGTAGGCCCGGTTTCGCAGATCAAGATTCCCTTTTCCTTTTGACGCGAACTTCAACATGTCTTAGGTGAAGTAGGTCCGGTTACTCAGAATCGGAGCATTTTTCATGGTGTTTTTTTCTCATAATTTTGTCAATTGTGCGTTTGCACTAATTTTTGATAAATAGCATGGCAGAAAGCTTATAAAAGATCTCTTCCGTAAGAAGTGCTGAATATCAGACAACACACCCAAAATTTCTAATAATTTAAAATAGATAACAAAGTGAAAGAATTTAGAACCTGAAGGGGCCTCCTGCCCCTCTCTCTCCTCTTCTTCAAAAACACCAAATTAACTCTCACAAATTTCTCACAAGTGTGAACGCGTCACGTGGTGGACTGAGAGAGAGAGATGGGATTTCTCCCTCTCTGAGTAATAAAGGGTGAAAGAAATGAGGACAAACAATGAAACGCGCGCTATAGGGGATATGAAAGAACGGTGGACAAGTACACCTACAGATGACACTCTAATGGAGACAGAAAGAATTTAGACTGACCGAACTCCGGTACATGGCGGAGATAGGGGTCCGAAGACCCTCTCGCGCAAACTGAACCCCTTCCCGGTAGGCGTAACCCACCGTTCCAAGAGCAGCTTTTCAGATACCGAATTCGAGTCCTGGGACTCTACGTAATAGAATTTGGCAGACGGGAAGACACGTAGACTCGGAAATTGTAACAATATATCACTCTTCGAACAGTTACAAGAACAATATGAATAAAAGCACACCACCGCAGGACATTGGTCTTTGCGGGGTTTTAACAACAATATTACAATATGAGCAGTAATTAATATATGTACATCTAGAAACCACCGCGAGACATTGGCCTTACGGGATTTTTTAAAGCAATATAAATAATACATATGAGTATATATATAAACCACCACGAGACATTGGCCTCTGCGGGATTTTTACTATAACATAGATAATAAATGTAAGTATATATATATATATATAAACCACCACGAGACTGTGGCCTCTGCGGGGTTTTTACTGTGACATAAATAATATGTATAAATATATATGTATATATATATAGAAACCACCACGAGACTGTGGCCTCTGCGGGGTTTTTAATGCGACATAAATAATATAAATAATAAATATATATATATGTATATATATAAATATAAAACACCACGAGACTGCGACCTCTGAGGGGTCTTTAATGCAACATAAATAATATAAATAATAAATATATATATATATATATATATATATATATATATATATATATATATAAACCAACACGAGACTGTGACCTCTGAGAGGTCTTTAATGCGACATAAATAATATAAATAATAAATAAATATATATATATATATAAACCACCACGAGACTGTGGCCTCTGAGGGGTCTTTAATGCGACATAAATAATATAAATAATATATATATATATATATAAACCACCACGAGACTGTGGCCTCTGAGGGGTCTTTAATGCGACATAAATAATATAAATAATAAATATATATATATATAAATATATATAAACCACCACGAGACTGTGGCCTCTGAGGGGTCTTTGCTATAATATAAGTATATGTGACAGAAAAGGAAAAGGGATCAAATAAACCGCCGCGAGATGTTGATCTCCACGAGGTTTTAAAACGATGATAGGGGAATGCTGAAATTAAATAGTTAGGAATTAGAAATTAAAGTGCAGAAAATAAAATGCTGAAATGGAAACGGTCGCGGGAGGTGACCCACCGCACCAATTAGGAATTATATATACAGAAAGTAAATCACAGAAACCGCCGCGGGGAATAATCCTCCGCGCGGGTGAGGTCAGAGACAGAAGAAGATAACCGCTGCGGGAAGCAACTCTCCGCGGGTGTTATTAAAACAAAGATGATCAAAATGGAGCGCGCGTTAAGAGTGTTGTGATCGCCAGGGACCGAGGGTCCCGAGTGGATTGATCGCTTTTGCCTTTGACGCGGGAATTGCGTGTGTTCCTTCTTTCTCTTCTTTCGACAGGCCGAAGAAGATGACCTTTAACTGGTTACCCTTACACAAAGAATAAATAGAGGAAAACTGGTTGGTGAGAACGACGGTGGTGTAGTACTAATCCTTAGGTAATGAAACTGTAAATAACATAAACGAACACGTACCTGGTTGGTGTGTTTAAAACCCCTTTAGAATTAAAAGGGTAGGAGAATGACATGATGAAATGCGCAAATACAAAGACACTCACAAGGGAGGCCCTCTCGAAGAGAAAGGCATGGGACATATGCTAAATGATGCATGCAATATAATTAACTGACTGAATAAAAATAAGGGGGAGAAAAGCCTATCGGTGGAGGCCAACGACGAGCTTTGAGAAGGACTTCAATATCACGAGCACGGCACGACCGAAGGACTTCAAAACGGACTTCAGAAACTGATTAGGCCGAACATAATAACACACACACAAGCGCATACATATGAATGATAAATATATTTATATAAATATTACATAGCCATATTAAAAATATTTAACATATACGTAAGTACAAACATATATAAACACATATGTAAGTTGGTCAAAATAAAAGAACATGAATTTGAGAGAGGAGGCGAGAAAGGGAGAGAGAAAACTCTTTTTTTTTAGGTTTTTCTTAAAGACTTAAATTATGTACATATGTAGTAGTTATATATATGAAAAATAAACATATAAGAGAAAAATAAGAGAGATATATATATATTTAATATATATACATGAATAATAGTAAATATTATATGTTCAATCTGTATATACTATATAATTACTGTATTTTCAGATATCTATACTATACATATATATACATATATATCTTGTATACATAAAAAGGGGAGAGTGAAAGAGTTAACGGGAGAGAGAGGGGAACAGAGATAAAAAAAGGAAAAGGAAGAAGTGAGGAGAGGAGGAGAAAGAGAGAGAGATAGTGGGTGAAAGAGGAGGGAAAGGGAGAGAGAGAGAGAGGGAGAGAGTGGGAGAGAGAGACAGTGGGGGAGAGATCGAGAGAGAGAAGAGAGAGAGAGGGGGGCGCGGTGAGAAGAGAGAAAAAGAGAGATGGGAGAGGGAGATGCAGAGAGAGAGAATGAGGGGGCGAGAGAGAGAGAGACGGCGGTGAGGAGAGAGACTACGGAGGGGAGAGAGGCCGCGGGAGGCCGAGAGAGAGAGGGAGAGAGAGAAAGAGAGAAGAAGTGAGAGAAGTAGAGAAACGGGAGGGGGGAAGAGAGAGAGAGAGAGAGATCGGAAGGGGGGAGAGAGAGACAGAAAGCAGAGAGAGAGGGAGAGGGAGCCGTGTCGCGGTGAGAGAGAAAGAGAGAGAGGGTGAGTGAGAGAAAACGGAGAGAGAGAGAGAGGAGAAACGTGAGAGGGAGGGGAAGACGACGGCGATGGTGGTGGGTTGCCGGTGGCGAGCGCCACGGTGATGGCGGTCATGGGCGTTGGAGGAGGGAGGTCGACGGTGGGGCGCTCGCGGACGGCAGCCGTGGGCACCCGGGGGTTCGGAGGTGGCGTCCGGGGCTTCACGGCAGAACGCGGGAGGCGGTGGCTGTGGAGGGGGGGTCGACGCGGTGGCGAGCGGTGGAGGCGGTGCAGACGAGGTCGCCGCCATGGCGTTGGGTGGAGGCGGTGCAGATGAGGTGGCCGCGGGGCGTCGGGTGACAGCGGCGGTGGTGTGCGGCGTTCAGGGACGACGTAGGGGTGCTCCGGTGGCGACGTGGAGGAGTCCGGTGCGGTGGCGTGGTCACGGCGATGGAGGTCGATGAAGAGGGTGCTCCGCGGGTAGTGGTTGCCCGGGGAGTTTGCATACGATGAGGGAGAGAAGATGAGGTCGCAGGTGAGAGTAGCCGTGGAGGCTCGTCGGCGTCGGGGCACCGGAAGGTGAAGGTGGAGTGGTCGGGGGCAGTGGCGCTGCGGAGGGTGGTCCGCGGCTAACAGAGGGGGGTTCACGGCGGCCGGGCGGTGTGCGGACGGTGCATGCAAGGGGGAGGAGCTCGCGTACGTGGGAGTGAGGGAGGCTCGCGATGGCCGGTGAAGGCGGATGCCCGGCGTGGGGCTTCAACGTGGGTGTTCGGAGTCGGAGGACGACGACGTGGGTAGCTGTGAGGGAAGCGACGTGCTCATGGAGGGGAGGTGCAGGCTGTCCACGAAGGGGAGATGGCTGGTGGAGATGGGGAAGTTTACAGCTAACAGGTGGAAGGGTGAGAGGAGGCGAGGACGGCTGGGAAGGCCAACGGTGGTGCGTGGTGGCTGGCAGCGGCTACGGGGAGATGGGAGTTGAAGGGAGTGGCTGTGGGCGTGAGGTCTCGTGGGCGTCCGAAGGCGACGGGTAGGGAGTGGCAGCTGCCGTGGAGGCAAACGGCCGGAGAGGGAGTGTAGCGGCGGTGGCCGAAGGGCTGTGTCAAGGTGGGAGAGGTGGTATGGAAAGGAGGAATGGGTTAGCGGGAGTTCTGGGAGGTGGTTCTGCGGAAGTGGCCGGTGGGCTGTAGCAGCTACGGGGAGATGGAGTTGAAGGAGTGGCTGTGGGCGTGAGGTCTCGTGGGCGTCCCGAAGGCGAGGGTAGGGAGTGGCAGCTGCCGTGGAGGCAAACGGCCGAGAGAGGGAGTGTAGCGGCGGTGGCCGGAGGGCTGTGTCAAGGTGGGAGAGGTGGTATGGAAGAGGAGATTGGGTTAGCGGGAGTTCTGGGAGGTGGTTCTGCGAAAGTGGCTGGTGGGCTGTGTCAAGGTGGGAGAGGTGGTATGGAAAGGAGGAATGGGTTAGCGGGAGCTCTGGAGGTGGTTCTGGGAAGTGGCCGGTGATCACGACGAGGGGGTGCGTTGGTTGGGTTAGAGGAGGTCTAAGGAATGGGTTGCAAAGAGAGGCCGAATGAGAGAGGGAATGGGTGGCTCGTGTGTGAGAGATTGCGGCTGGGAGAGAATAGAGAAGAGGGAGAGAGAAGTGTGTGCGTATGTGTGTGCCATAAGGGAGGGGGATGTGTACAGTGAGGTGAGAGGGAAAGAAAGAGACGGGAGGGGTGAGGGAGAATGTGTGCAGAGGGAAGTGAGAGGGAGAGAAAGAGAGAGAGATGGGAGAGGAGACGACGAGGAGGGTGATGAAGAAATTTCGTGAGAAGGAGGGAAGAGAATAGAGAAATAGAAAGGGACTTGAGGATAAGTTATTTTTATTTTTATTTTTTATTATTTTGCTTGTTTTATTTATTTTTGTTTGCCTTTTTTATTATATATTTTTAAAATTATCATATCTTTTACTTTTTAATAAATATATTTTTATCAATTTTATATATAGTAATCACATATATATATTTACGAAAATAAATTTATTATTAAAGAAAATGAATTACATTTTTTATAAACATAATTATACACACATTTTTTGGATTTCATTTTCTCTTTTGTTTATTTATATATACACATATTTTAATTTTCTCCCTTTCACAAAAATAATACAATTTAACCACAATTACGGAAATCACTCAAATAAAAGAAAATGTAAGTCACTTCAGAGCATTACGGTACAATATGGGATTTACTCGTCGTAACATCAGAAACGGCGTGTCTACAGCTGCCCTGCCTTGGCATCCACTTTGTAGGGGAAGGACGTGTAATGGAATGAAATGAAGTGTATTGGAGTGAAATGGAATGGACTGAAAAGCGGATGCCAAGGTGTGATGAGACACGCTTCTAACGTCACAGGACGGGAATCTTTCCCGAGTTTCACGAAGCAACCTTGAGGAAGGTTCTCCTAAAGTCAACGATTGTTTGGATGGTAAATAAACTAGGAAGACAGTGTGTGCGCTGGGGCACGAACAAATTAAAAGGACCAACTTCACGGTGCGGAAGTACCTGGGTCGTAAACCTCAGGTTTCACCATTGGGGAGCGGTTACCAGCCATTGTGGAAGTGCTGCAGCCAAGGTGGGTCCGAGGGAAATAAACGATGATTGGAGACAAATCCAAACAATGGTTTCTTCCAGAGAAACATCCCAAGGTAACCTCGGAAAACTCAGTACTCGACTCGGAATGGAATATCCCATATTTAAGCAATTAAGCACAGTAGCTCACACAATCAAAGTAAGTGAATGATTTTCCACAATGAACTCAAAGTCCTACATGAATGCATGCTGGGTTAAAAGAAAAATAAAACAAACTAAAATAGAAACTAGCCAAGGATAATATTGCTAAGCTGTGGAGAGTGGGTCAGGATACCGATCCAATGAGCTGATACTGAGCCGGGGCCCGTTTATCCACGTACCGACTCATCGAACGGAACCATCGTCCCCATTCTATCACAACTTAACTGCCTATCCGTACGTCCTGAACTCCTCCGGGATCATCACTGTTTTTGTTGAAGGGGAACTCAAATCCCGGATTTGTCCAAGGCGTAAGGTCCTTGGCATGCTCTAGTAGCGTAAAGATCATACAACACAATGCATGATAAGGGGTGACCACAATGATTGAATGATTAGGGGACAAGGCGGGACAAGGTGGGGCGTCGGTGGGACAGTGGTACCCCACTCGATAATTAACATAACAAAACAAAATCACAACTATACAAGCAAATTATCACAACAAAACGAAACTGCCAACACTGTTCCTAGATTCCTTTCCTCACTATAAGTATCGCCCCTTTGGCCTTAAGAAAATGCATTCAAGGGCGAGTTAAGAAAGGAAGCTTAGGAGGAGATCAGAGTTCGAGATGGAAGGGGAGTCTTCCCGTCCCGTGAAGAAAAGCAAGCTCAGCAACGAGTGCAAGCGGCTTACCGACTTCGAAGGGCATCTTAGCGGGAGAATCCAGTCTCGAATGGTGAGTTAATATTTCTCCTTTTGTGTTTCTGCAAGACCTTCTTACGCTCATTTTCGCCTTCTCCACTTTTCTATTTCCAGCCGTATCCTCTCTTTCCTGGCCCGAGGAAGTTTTCAAGGTTGCCATGGCTGTCGAGACTCACTTCGAACATCTCGATCAGCATGAGGGCCATCATCAGAAAGTGGCATCTCCAAAAGCTCGTAACTCATGCCAAACGTTACAACGAGATTCACATGGATTGGGCGGCTATGGGTGCACTGGTAGAGCTTTGGCACCCTCAAACCCATACATTCATTTTCCCCACTTTCGAGGCAACTATTCTTCTCGAAGAAGCAGAACTTCTACTGGGCGTGAAGAAATTCCAGAGAAATGGCAAGGTAAAGGTTATGCGCATGCTAAGAAGGGTGACTTCCGAGGAGGTGCTCAGAAGCTTCATGCCGTCCGAAGCCATCAAGGGCGTCCAGACTCAGAAGGGAATCCATCTGCAAAAACTTGCAGATTGGATCATAAATGCTCTTGAAAGGTTGACAAGCGATGATGATCGCATTGAAGGGCTCATGAAGGGATTCACCATCTGCTTAGCAGGTGCTCTCCTATTCCCTCATACTGACAACATAGTGGAGGAAGATCAGCTAAGCGCCATATGTGGAATTTGGGAAGGAAAGAGAGTGGGACCTGCTATCCTTGCTTATCTCTATAGCGGACTCACGGCTTCCAGTATGGGTAAGCCTCCTTTTGGTTGCGCACTCCTTTTGAATTGTTGGACTGACTTGCATTTCAAATTTAACCATCGTGAGGGAATGTCGTCTACTTCAAGACTCTTCCAACAAAGCCCGCTTCACCATATGGTCAATGTGTTAGGCTCTAGTGGTAGTATAGCAAATCGCGTTCCCTGGCTGAAGAAACGTGAAGACTGGCGGGCTCACTTCAGTACCATTGAAGAGTATATGTTCACTCGTGCACCGACATGCTTACTCCCATATGAGCTTCTCACGAGGTCTTCTCTTAACATGGAGCTCCAGCTTGTTGGCGCGTCTGAATTCATCCTTTACAACACGCACCGGTGTCATACTCAGATGGGCCTCCCTCGCCATTCATTCCCACTGCTATCCAAGCTTCTTTCAATCAGGAAAAGGGAACTGGGCACAGGGGGTGACGCAAGAAATGTGAAAACAATCAAAACGTCATGGAAGGCCAGCATTACACTGAGGGCAACAGAGTCTGTGAGTGAGGACGAAGAACTGCTGAAAGCTTATGTAATCGAGTTGGGAAAATTGAGGCCTGAGATGCTCAAACCCTAATGTATCTTATCTTGGAATGAATATGGAAACTTTAATGTGTATTTAGATCCTAACTCTCTTCTATTTTTTTTCTCTTTTTTTTATTCCATTTTTTTCTCTTTTTTTTGTTTTTGGCACAAACATCTGCCATGACCAGTGCTAGATGATAGCCAATCATTCCGGGCAAGAGCCAAAAACTCAAGGCAACTAGCATGAGGAGTTGCCCTGAGATGCCCGGGAGCTGAAGATTTCTCTCCGAATGGCTAAGAGAGAGATAAAGCAAGAGATAGTAGAGAGAGAAAAGGCAAAAATAGAGAAGGACAAGACGCCCAGGAGATGGAGCTCTGAGAGAAAGAGCATCCAAACATGGCTCGCTCTGCAGATGGAGGGGATTAGAGCTCGCAACAGAGGAGCTCCTGGAGTTGGTAGCATCTTCATCGGCAGAGCATAGGGCAGCTCAGCTAGCGGCCTCGACTTCAAGAGCTTCGCGGCCATCAGGGTCGCGAGAGAGACAGGAGGACGGCGAGGAGCACTGCCGAAGAGCAGGTGGGAACGCATGGCGCGACAAAGCGATTGCTGCTGTCACGGAACTATAAAGGCCTCCAAGGGACTTCTTGCCTTGAGAGAGAGAATAGAAGCGACCAGGAGGGTGGTGAGGGTTAGTGAGTGGCTTGTTCACTCACTCCCTTCTCATGACGGGCACAAACCCTTATATATATGTGCGAGTGAAATAGGTTGGTTTGAACACGGCTGGTTCGCCCTGGATATGTTCCTTCTGCTCTACAGCTCTTCTCTACCACATGGGTTCCGCGAGACGTACTCGACGAGATGTCTCCTTAAAACACGGGACGGTGACTCACCATAGCCATGATTTTCAAAGGGGATCAGCCACGGATTTCAACAATATCGGCCCTTGGTGCTCTTTTCCCACATGAATGTCCCTCATTTCCTTGTTTGCGCTAAAAGTAGTCGCAATAGGACAAGGGACACGCGGAATCTTTGGACCGAATAGGAGTGGCGAGTCAACAAATCAGAGCTCTGCTCCATTTACTCCACATGGCGAGTGGCACGCGAGTGTGCCATAGCCATGAGTTTCAAAGGAATCTACCACCAACTTCAACAACGTTGGTCCCTGGTCCTGTTTTCCCGTATAAATGTCCCCCACTTTCTTCTTTGCGCTAGCAGTAGTCGCAACGGGACAATAAACACGGGAAATCTTTAGACCGCATGGGGAGGACAAGTCAACAGATCACGCGTCCGAATTGATCACTCCAGATGGCAGAGTGACATGCGAGAGTAAAGAGAGGGCGACTTGTCGAAAAGGATGTTGCTGGGGTGATGGTGATAGATCCAGATCACCTTCTTTCCAATCCTATAAATACCGCCCCTTTCGCTCGACTTGGAAACACCGAAGTCCAGAGAGCAGACTTGAGGAGTGCAAATTTATAAGGAAGGGAGGTTGCGAGTGTTGCTCACTTTTTCAGGATGGAGGTGAATCCAGTTTTAGAGCAGAAGGTGAGTCTTCCTGCTCCTCGAAGAGGAGCAGATCAGGTAGCAGTTCCAGGAGACTCTCAGAAGTCGAAGGACAACTGAGTGAGAGGACTCGATCACAGCTTGTAAGTGGCTTCTTTGGTTTCCTTCCTTCATCCTTTTCTTCTCCTTTCTTGCTTAGCAATGCTCCCCTTTTCACCTCTTGTATGTGTGTAGAGCATGATGCGCTCGCACATCTCTTGGGAGCTGGTAGGGGCAGCATATCGAGGTCTCCCGGACTTCCAAAAGGCCAGGCTAGACGTGATGGGGTTCGATGCCTTCCTCCGAATCGAGCCGATAAAGCTCGACCTTGCCCTGATCCAAATTACATGAAAGATGGGATCCGGCGAGTCGGGCATTCCTGATGCCTTGGGGGCACATGGTGCCCAGTTTGGAAGATATGGTCTGCATTACAGGCCTCAAAGTGGATGGAGAGGCAGTGACCGGCGTCACTTATGCGGATTACCGAGAAGGTGCCCAGAAACTGTTAGGACTGGAACTCGATGGACGAAGAACAGGTCAGTAGCCAAGACATCGATCCTGGAGGTGTTAGGGCTTACTGACATCCGTCCACGGGATGATGAGTCCTTGGAGGAATTTATGGAAAGGGCAGAGAGAGGCGCCCGTGCTGTATACTGTGCAGATGCCAGCAACTGGGAGAGGACCAACATGGACATGAGGAGGTTCCTCCTCTTTCTGCTGGGTAGGCTGCTACTGGGCTCCAAGGGAGACAACATACACTGCCGCTTCCTGGAGCTGCTCGTAGATTTGGAGAGAGTAGGACAGTACGCCTGGGGAGCTACCGTGCTGGCACATCTATTTACAGGTCTGTCGCAAAGGACAGGCCGAGAGGTGACAATAAATGGATTTACGCCTTTCATCCAGGTAAAAAAATTATTTTTTTGTGGTTTTCGTTTTATGCTTTTTTTGTATTTGTCGATGCCAATGACACATGATGGTGTAGCTGTGGAGCTACTATTATATTCCAATGGGGAGAGCTCGACACTGTCGGCCAGTGACGATCCCGTTGGCTAGGCGGTGGCAACGCATCATGAGTACAGCACCATTATCCTACCAGCTGATGGTATCGAGACGGGAGCTACAAGAGTTCCCTGCAGCGATGGTAGGATACTTTTTCTCTTTTTTATATATTTTTTTATTATTATTTATTATTTTTTTTATATTTTTGAGTAACTAAGAAGATGTGTACAACCCAACATAGGTGAACTGGAGGCCTTACTTGAATATGGTCGATGTCGACCAGCCATGGGTAATTGGAAGCCGTGCCCGATTCGGACGGGATCTCTGGCTCCATTGCTTGAATGAAATTGAGCCACTAAGGCTACGATTAGTCATGAGAACCCTCGGGCTTGCCTAGGAATGGGTGGATATAACCTCCTCACCCAGCGTTGGGAAGAAGACGCGTGGGCCGGCAACCTGCGTTGATTGGAGGGTGCGCTTCCCCGAACAGTATGAAGACTGGCAGCGGGGTGGCACGCTCCTGGAATCACAAGCGTAAGACAGTGAAGATTACCTACGGCTCTATAGGGCAATGTATGCGGAGAGGCTCCAGCTTGGAGGGCTTATAGAGGTAAAGTAAAACACCATTTTTTTGTCTTTTATAATTTCCATTTTTTTTATTTTTAATTGTGAACTCAAGAGCCATGGCTGTAGGATGCCCGTGACACCATAATAACGAACTTACGAGCTCGTTTGGCGGACACGGAGCAAGAGTTAACTGATACCCGAGCGGCTCTGGGTTCATCAGTAAGTGTATATATACATACTCCTGGCATGATTTGAAATTCATGGCGTTAACCATTTAACTGTCACCTCTCGTATGTGTACGCAGCGTGCCCAGCTCGATGTAGTTTCATCGGCAATGGGGGCAGACGGCGTTTCTTCCAGTCTATGGACTTCCACTTCAGAGTTAGATTCACTACACGAGCAACTTGCTCATGCCACACAGCGGGCTGCAGAAGCAGAAGGGATGCTTTCTGTACCATTTAAAATCCCTTGTTCAAGCGTTACCAGAAGCCTGAGATGAAACGTCTGGCAGGAGAAAGAAACGGAGGAGGCACTCGCACATGCCGCCCAGAAGGAAGCTAGAATAGCCGAGCTAGAAGAGGAACTGCAGCGTCGTCCAGGTGATGACTTTTCTAGGGACGCTATAGAGCTGAGGATCACCCTTCAGCTGGAGAGGGAAGACAGAGCGAGAGAACGTGCTGAGAGGGAAAAGGCCAAGGAAAGAGAGAAGGCCAAGAGGTCGGCCGAGAAAGAGGAGAAGAGGGCCCTGGAGGCCCAATTATTTGAATTGAAGACCAGTCTCGGCCTCGCCGAGCAGTGGCTAAAGGACGGTGAGGAACGCTACCGAAGAGCACGAGAGCGTGGCTTTCGTGTCAGCAGCTCCTTTGGTGCCCCCGCAGATCGGCGCCGGGGAGTAGAGATCGGAAGAGGAGCACAAAGCGGTGGAAGGACCGCATTCCATGATTGGATAGCCCCCTCAAGAGTGTCTCGTCCGGAGGGTGGCGGGACAAGTAATGTGGAGAGAGAAGGTGAAACCTGATGTAATCTCTTTGTTGTTTATTTTTATTTTGAATAGAAGTGAAATAAAGTATTTTGTGTTTGATTCTCTGCTTCTTCCTGAGCTCTCGAATTCCTGCACACACCTAAGCAAACAAGTCAGTATTTCTGCTCTGACTTGCCCCTTGCTCAACAAGCAAACGAAGTTTGAACTATCCTTGATAACGAGTCAAGGGGCAAGCCTTTATTAACAAATGCACTGATAAAAGATAATGATGAATGCGACAGACAAGCACACGGATGCAAACGATAATTTAAAATGAATGCTGCATACAAATGCGATCATGCAAAGATGTGATCTTTGTTTTTTTGTAGGTGTATATTAATTTTTTTTGTGTTTTGTTGTTTGTTTATTATTATTTTTGGTCTTTTACATTTCCATTTTTTTGTGCATATACATTTTTCTCCCCCTTTTTTTGGATTTTTTTTGATTTTGTCATTTTTTTGTTTATTTTTGGCTTATTTATTATTTATTTTATTTTTTACTAATGCATGATGACCAACCCATATAACATGTAAGTTGCACGAGGACGAGGGTTTCTTGGTAACCTCCCAGGTATCCTAAGCGCACATCTAGGTTGATTTGGGCCTCTAGACTCCTCGAATGATAATTCCGCCGGCTAAGACTTATCCTGATGACAATACCGTCATGCCATGCTTAGGCTCCCAGTTGCTTCCGACCACAGGGATTCACCCAAAAAATGTTCGAGGTAAATGATTTGCCCGACCCGGGTCTATTTCCTCACAACTCTAGATGGTATGTAATGGAACACCCTGGAACCCAAATGACCAACCGCGCGACGCTGACCCGGAATCAGACGCCGTCGCACCTATAGGTGACGCGCTTGCATTGGTCTAAGCCCGAGGTTAAACTAAGAAGACATTAAGGTGGTAGATAAAGATCTTAACCAGCCAGAAACACGGAGACTCCTTTATGACAATGACTTCTGCTTTCAAAATGGACAACCGTATGCTTGTGTTAAAACAAAGTCACAAGCCTTGGTGGGTCTCACCCTTTGGATACTCCATTTAGCCTTTATCTTCAGGGGAAGAAGGAAGAGTATTGGGGGTAAACCTCCTGAGAGGACCGGCAAAACCGTTAACCCGACGAGTCAATAGAGGCACACTTAACTTCCCCTTTCGGGCAACTTCGGACTAACTCTCGAGCATTTACATCTCGTGACCCCCTTTTGTGTAATTTGACTTTCAATCAAAGGGGTTTCATTTAGTGGAATCAGGCACGGTTACGACCAGGCCTTTCTTTGACTTTGATTTTTTTGCTTCTTTTTTTTTGATTCTTTTGATGGATTTTTTTTGCGAGGGACATAGTATTTTGACATTCTGGAATCCCTCTTGGATGCCTGCGGGGACACTGCCCTCTTCTCGTGCTCTGATTCATGCTCGAAGAATTGGATCCTACTCTCACCCTAGGGGTCGTGTTCATGTTTCCCATGCTCAGCGTTTTAAGGGCGCCGACTGTCTCACTCGGTCGAGAAGAAGAGAATAAAGATTTGAGCTTTCTTGGAGACCTTTTGAGTGATACCATACCATAAGCGATGCTATCAATTTTTCTATAACACAGAAATGTATACATGTTGTCTTGTTTTGAGGGGGCATAGGCCGAACTGGCCGGACAGGGGTCTCCACGGTTCTGGCAAACTAAGACTTGAGACCTACCAAGTCTTAATGGGCCCTTTCCTAACATGGAGGTTGAATGCAATGACTTAACTACATGGTGATCTCCGAGCATCAGCATTTTGAATTTTTCATTTTTTTTTTGGTCTTTTCTTTTTTTTGTTTTATATACATATTTTTGTTATTTTCATATTTTTGTTGTTTTTCTTTTTTCTTCTTCTTTTTTTCATTTTTGACAGTATGTACACCTATCTAAGGGTAGTACCTTTTAAGATAAAGCACATTCCAAGGGTGAGATAACTCAACCCCCTCAGCATTGACTAGCCTATAGGCGTTGCCAGGATGCACAGCATGAACCACGTATGGTCCTTCCCAATTGGGTTGGAGCTTAGAACGCGGCCCGCCAGGTTTTACAAAAATTCTTTTCACTACCATTTCACCAACTTTGAACTTTCTCTCAATAACCTTCTTCTGGTAAAAACGTGCGAGTCTATTTTGGTAGACGCGAGCATGCTCGGCAGCAACCAGACGTTTCTCGTCTAAGAGTTCCAACTGGGCAAGGAGAGAATCGCGACGTTCATCGAGGGGAAGGTCCTTGTCCAATTGTACTCTCAGAGAGGGAATCAGAATCTCATATGGAACTACCGCCTCCATCCCGTAAGTGAGGGCGAACGGAGTTTGCCCAGTAGGAGTTCGGATTGAAGTGCGATAGGCCCATAGAGCTTCGATAAGCTTCTCGGGCCAATCTGAGAATCTGCTAGACTCACAAGTTTTCTTTATGATTTTGATTAGTGTTTTATTCGTGGCCTCTGCTTGGCCATTACCTTGTGGATAATATGGTGATGAATGATGCAATGCAATCTTATACCTTTTGCAGAGGTCCTGAAGGTCCTGAGAAATGAATTGTGGCCCATTGTCGGTGATGATAGTTCTTGGAATGCCAAACCTGACGATGATGTTCTTCATAATAAACTTGCAAACAGTTGATGCCTTGATTTCCGCATAAGCTTCAGCTTCGGCCCATTTGGTGAAGTACTCTGTTGCAGTAAGGATGAAGGATTTTTGTTTAGTAAGGGAGTTAGGATCACCGAGAGGACCAATGATGTCGAATGCCCACATGGAGAAAGGCCATGGGGAGGATACTGGATGGAGAGAGGAAGATGGGGAATGGATCCTATCAGCGTGAAGTTGACATTTGACACACCTACGGACATAGACGTCACAATCTTCCTCCATGGTGGGCCAGTAAAAGTCTTGCCGAAGGATCTTCTTAGCAAGCATTTGGCTGTTCACATGGCCACCACACACACCTGAGTGTGCTTCCTCTACACACTTCCAGGACTCATCATCATCAAGACACCTTAGGAGAACACCAGTGAGGCTTCTCTTGTATAGCAATCCTCCAACCAATGTGTATCTCTGGGCTACTCTCCTTATAGCCCTCTTATCTTCTGCTGTTGCTTCTGTAGGATAAGACTGGTCTTTGCAATATTTGATAATCTCATAGAACCATGGCTTCTCCTCATCAGCCAATTCTTCCTTCAATTCAACCAACATAATCTCCATCTTTTCAACAACTTCTCTATCCTGAGCCATCTTTGACATTTCCTCCTGAACCCTTAAATAGGAAGGGTTGTGAATAGCAGGAAGGATAAGCTTGTGAATAGAAACGGACAGAGCCTTTCTGCCCAGAGGAAACCTTAATGATGATGCCAACTGTAGACACGCCATTCCTGACGTCTCCTGAGTAAATCTCATATTACACTATGATACCCCAAGGCGGCCTTCACATTTTTAATTACTCTGGTGATTTCCTATTTTTATGAATTTTTTTACATTTTTTTGAATTATTTCGTGAAAAATTATGGAAGTGTCCAGGCGCCTGGACACCTCCATCAATGACCAAAAAAATAATAATAAAATCAAAATCATGGAAGCGTCCAGGCGCCTGGACGCCTCCATCAATGACCAAAAAAATAAAAAAAATCAAAATCATGGAGGCGTCCACTTGCCTGGACGCCTCCATCAATGCAAAAATAATAAAAATAATATCAATAATCATAAAAAACAAAACAAAAATCAAATAAATATATATATATTTATGGAGGCGTCCAGGCCCCTGGACGCCTCCATAAAAACAAATATAAAAAAATATAAAATGCCCCCTGGTATAAAAGACAAAAGAAAAATAAAAAATAATATAATTTTGGAGGCGTCCAGGCCCCTGGACGCCTCCACAAAAGTATTCCAAAAAAATCAATAAAAATAGAATAAAATATTATTTCGGCCCTGATGGAGGTGTCCAGGGTCCTGGACGCCTCCACCCTCCGGAGCCCTATAAATAGAGGCCCACCCCCTCAGTTCTAGGGGAGCTTCGAAGTGATCCGATAGGCTGCCGGAGCCCAGAGGCTACGGAGTCATTTTTCTAACCCGTGGGGTCTTTTGTAGGTGGAGGTTCTGCCGGCTTCTCGGGTGCCCACGCTCGCGAGAGGAAGGTCGTCTTCATCCACCGCGCTTCTACGTCGTCCCCACACTGCCGGAGCTCCGCCGAATTTCACCACCGGCACATCCAATAAGCCAACTCTTTCCTTTTCTTCGTAGTTCTTTTGCATTCATCATCTCGCATCCGTCATCTCATTTTCCTCCTACTCGAGTCCGAGAGGGGTTTAAAAAGATAACACCAACCAGGTGTGTGTCTTCCCGTTATTTCGTTATTTTTATTGCAAGGATATGAATACTACACATTCATCTTTCTAATCCACTTGTTATTTGTTTGTCGTTGTTTTGCAAGGGTAACCGAGGAAAGCCCTCTCCGTCGGCCGGCCGAAGGGAGAGGAAGAAGCAACCCGTCATCTCCCGCTCTCGAGGTAGGCACGATCACTTTCTTATTTTGGGGTCTTTTGGCCCCTGGCGATCACATCTTGTCATCGAGGCCGCGGCGAGTCACTTCCCCAATGGCCGTTTAAATTTCTATTTCCTATATTCTCTTTATATTTTGTTAAATTCTGCTTATATCATCGAGGCCGCGGCGAGTCACTTCCCCAATGGCCGTTTAAATTTCTATTCCTATAATCTCTTTATGTTTTGTTATATTCTGCTTATATCATCGAGGCCGCGGCGAGTCACATCCCCAATGGCCGTTTAAATTTCCGTTCTTATATTCTCTTTATATTCTGTTATATTCTGCTCTTATCATCGAGGCCGCGGCGAGTCACTTCCCCAATGGCCGTTTAAATTCCCGCTCTTTGTATTCTCTTCATATTCTGTCATCTTATTATCTGCTCATATTCTCGAGGCCGCGGCGAGTCACTTCCCCAATGGCCGTTTCAATTCTTGTTATTTAATTTTTGCACCATTCCCGTCCCCCCGAGGCCGCGGCGAGTCACTTCCCGCTATGGCCGTTTAACCCCCATATTTTGCTATATCACACTTATCCTGCTCGCCCCGCCGGAGCAATCTCCCGTGGTGGCCCCTTCTCTCTCTTCTCTCATCTCTGTGTTGCAGCAAACAGCAAAACAAACAAAAAAAGAGGAGCCCGCGCGCTCTCCGCATCCTCTTCCTCGCACCATCGAACTCCGAACCGCGTGACGTCGCTCACAGATTGGCGATCACGGTGGGACACTACTGCTTCCGTTCGGCTACCCTTGCAAGTTCGGCACCACCCGTGCCTCTCCACCTTCGCGCCCGCGCGCGCCCCCGTTGTGCTCACGGCAGCACTATCAGTTGTGATTGATTGTTTGTTTATTATATGTCTGTTATTTCTGTTGTTTTCTTACCATATATATCTGTCAGCATTCCATTGCATACATCTATTCCTCTTTTCTATCCTTTTTTCATTTTTTTGAGGATTGCCCTTTCCCGGTGAAGGAAGGACTCTCCGTTTGGGAATTCCTCTCAACGGACTAGAATCTCCTACACTGGGACCTCCGTAAGTCCCCGACATCGAAGAATCTCCTCTTCGTTCACTGGGCTGGTTGTACCATTGAAGTTCCCCGGAGTTAGTCATTTCATTCGCGGTGAGACGAGAGACCCTAGCTGACACGGCGGTGAAACAAATTGGAATTAGGGTCCTTCCTATTTTGTGTGAACTTCTGATCTGGCTAAAAATATAAAAAAAATCATCAAAATCAAAACAAAAAAAAGGGACGTAAAGCATTCACTTGTATGTTAATCCATGCTAATTGTTTGCTCATGTATGTTATTACGCTCTCGAAAAACATGATGGATGGCTGAATATAATTACAATTGTTTCGAGGCCGACGCCTTCCGTTATGGGTCTCAAATGTGTGACCCAGGTCACGACTCTTATGCGGTCTACAACTCAGACTGGGGCTATCATCCTGACCCACAGGTTCATCCCATGGACGTTGGCCCGTCCTATAAATCCTCATATGGAATGCAGGTCACTGTTAGTGGAGCTTCCCCCTCCACTAGTGTTCCCTATGCCTGGGATTTCATGGCTTCTCATGTCGACTCTCTCAGCTCTCAACTTAGAGCCTTACAGGCTGTTATTGAGACGAAATTTCTTCCTCCTTCCCCTCCTCAAGCCAACCCCCTTCACACTTTCATGAATAACATCACTAAAATGGAGAAGGATTGGAAGGAGAGAAGAGATGAGTATGGCATTGAGAATATGAGTGAGCAAGAAGTTCTCCCAAGTTTTAACGATCAAGTGGACGCCGTCTGCCCACCATCCATTCATCACACTAATCCATACGGCTCTCCGCCTCCACATCCACATCTATATACGCAAATTCCTCCATGTCAATATACGTCACCTCATCTCATCAACACGCCTCCACCACGGCGTCCATTTGAACTTGATGATCATAAAGAATTGGAAATGGCACATGATGAAATTTATGAAGATTTTGAATATACACCTACTCCGAGTTTTCTTCGTTTCCCTCTTCCACTGCTCCCACAAGAACCCCCTGCTCAGGATGAAGCCACTAGTTCTACCCCTGCTTATGAGTCATCATGGTGTTACGATGACGGGTTTACACCCCAACAACCCGCATCAATGCACCATGAATCACCTTCTACCCTTAACCCCCCACGTATCACCAAAATCCGACATTTCCCACGTACCAAGCCTTCTACTGTCACCCCTTCAATTGTACAAATGACCCCCACACCATTGGCTTCCACTGAGCATTCCACTAACTCTTGTTCCCAACCGAGTAATCCTCCATCGTCTCCACCTAAAACCTCCACTAGCCTTGTAACCCCGGATCCAACCATTCCTATTCCTCCACTCCCCTTACCTAAACCCGTGATTAACCCTGAGCCGGGCCCATTGATTGTTGCACACGAGCCAACCTCGTCTCCTCTCGAGAACAAGGAGAAGCCCGTCGTGTCTCAACCCCCCCTTACCCTTCCTATAGCCCCCATCATTGAATCTCCATTACCCGTTGAGCCTGTTGTCTCAATCTCACTACCTTCCACCACCTCTCGGAGTGGGTGTCTTTCTACAAATACATGTGCCAAAGATGATGTTCAAGAATCGGACAAGAAGAATTTGGCCACGGCAATGCAATTCAAGATCCAAGATTTTATGTGCCGAATGTCGATTCGGGTTCTTGTGCCGGTCACCTTCGAGAAGGCCGAATTTCCATCTGCACCAATGCCCATCAAGAATGACTCTCAGGAATTGGTGCTGACCAAATCAGGGGCCAAAATAACCGCGATCACGTTACTCATTGGCCAACATGCTTTCAAGGCTCTTATTACCCCTTGTTCGGTCATAGTCCAACTGACTAATCAAGAGAGGAGTTTCTCCTCCAGCATGGTGATGACACATTCCACTGCAAAGGGGATAATGAACTCTGTACTCGAGGGCGAGTCAGGGCAGTTCTTGCTGGAAGCTTTTGACATCATGTCTACTTCCCACCAACTCCCATGCGAGGGACGAACGCCTATGCTACCCAGCATGACCACGTGTGATATTCCAACAGCCTTGAGCAGTGCCCCAAAAATGAAGCTCCTTATGCCAAGCATCCAACTTCCAATGATAGACACCGTTCATCTGCCACGGGAGTTATTTCCAAGGGAGCCATTTCATGTCAAGATCCCTACTTCACAAGCGGAGCTCTTAAATCTTTGTTTTGATATTTTACCAAGAGAGTTACCGTTCATGTATGAATGTCCAAAGGGCCTTATTAGAAGTCCGTCAAATGAAAGCCTGTGGGCCCTGACCATACTAATGGACCCGATTGGTCAGAGAAAGAAGAGGCCTTCTGCCTCGGCACATCATTGGGATCGGCCTGCAAACCCAAAAGGTCAAGAAGCCATGTTGAAGGTTGAGAGGTCGCACTATGAGAGAGTATCTGCCAAGAAGAGGGAAAAGCATAAAGTGAAGCTTGAGGACAATAAATCCCTTGCTGAAAGAGCCCACATCAGTTCATCCACATCCTATCCCAGTTCATCGCTGCTCATGCTGCTATTCAGCTTCTTTTTATGGGCAGTCCATTGGTTAAGGAGACGCCTTTTGTCACCTAAATCTAAGCCATCAAGCTCCTCTGCTCTAGGGTCCCCAAACCCTCACATTCCTCGTTGTCCGGAGCTTCCGGACCCCTACATTCATCCCTGTCCGGAACCTCCGGACCCCTCCCTATTTAATTCCATGTTTTTATCCATCTCTCACCCCCATCCGGAACCTCCAGATTTCTTATCTTATTCTCCATCTCTCTCAGGGCATCGCGCCCTTCCTTCCCATATCCACGTGGAACCTCCGGGCCTCTCCTTCTTTCGATTTATCCTTTTGTTCTTCCAAGTCATCACGTCCTTCATTCTTTTCACCCCTTTGAATTATCTTTTTACACATTTCCCAGGGCATCGGGTCCCTCATGATCTTCTTCCTCCGGAACCTCCAGATTCATTTCCCCATGATTCTCCTCCTTTACGTCCGGACCCTTCGGGTCCGCCTCTCTCGATTCATCAATTTCTGATTCCTCCCGATCCCACTCCCGGGTTCGACCCGGTTCCTTCCACGTTAACTTCCTCAGGCACCTGCCCGTTCTCACACTGTTTCCGAGGCTTTAGTCCTCACTGATTTCTTTGATTTCTTCTCATCCTGTAAATTCTTCTAGGTATCTTTCACCTAAATCTTGTTTTATCCCCCACTTATTTAAAATAAACCGCCCTAGTTGGAGGATTGTTGTATAGGAGGAGCCTTACTGGTATTTTGTTAAGATATCTTGGTGACGATGAGGTCTGGAAATGTGTAGAGGAGATGCACTCGGGTGTGTGCGGTGGCCACGTGAATAGTCAGATGCTCGCCAAGAAGATCATTCATCAAGGCTTTTATTGGCCCACTATGGAAGAGGATTGTGCTGTCTATGTCCGTAGGTGTGTCAAGTGTCAACTTCACGCCGATAAAATCTATTCACCATCTTCCTCACTTCATTCAATATCCTCCCCGTGGCCTTTCTCCATGTGGGCATTCGACATTATTGGTCCCCTAGGTGATCCCAATTCCCTCACCAAGCAGAAATCTTTCATCCTTACTGCGACGGAATACTTCACCAAATGGGCCGAAGCCGAAGCTTACACAGAAATCAAGGCATCAACAGTCTGCAAGTTCATCATAAAGAACATTCTCGCCAGATTCGACGTCCCAAGCACGATCGTCACCGACAATGGGCCACAATTCATTTCTCAGGACCTACAGGACCTCTGCAAAAGCTACGCAATTGCATTGCATCATTCATCGCCTTATTACCCACAAGGTAACGGTCAAGCGGAGGCCACCAATAAAACATTGCTCAAAATCATCAAAAAAAAAACCTGCGAGTCTAGTAAGTTTTCAGACTGGCCAGAAAAGCTTATCGAAGCCCTATGGGCCTATCGCACCTCAATCCGTACCCCCACCGGGCAGACTCCATTTGCCCTCACTTATGGTATGGAAGCGGTAGTCCCGTACGAGACTCTGATCCCTTCTCTCAGGGTACAATTGGACGAAGACTTTCCCCTCGACGATCGTCGTAATTCACTCCTCGCCCAGTTGGAACTCTTGGATGAGAAGCGACTGGCCGCTGCCGAACACGCGCGTGTGTATCAAAATAGACTCGCTCGCTTTTACCAAAAGAAAGTCGTTGAGAGAAAATTCAAAGTCGGTGAGATGGTCGTAAAAAGAATTTTTGTCAAACCTGGAGGGCCGCGTTCTAAGCTCCAACCCAATTGGGAAGGACCATTTGTAATTCAAGCCGTGTACCCTGGCAACGCCTACAAGCTAATCAACGCCGAAGGGACCGAATTATCCCACCCTTGGAATGGGCTTTATCTTAAGAAATACTACCCTTAGCACAAACAAAAAAATCATGAAAAGATAAAAACATCAAAAAACAAAGAAATATTGAAAACCACTAAAAATATGAAAAATTCAAAATGCCGATGCCTGGCAGGCACCATGTAGTTAAGTCCCTGCATCTAACCTTCATGTTAGGATAGGGCCCATTAACGCTTGGTAGGCACCGGGTCTTGGTTTGCCAGAACCGTGGAGACCCCTGTCCGGCCACGTCGGCCTATGCTCGCTCGAAGGAAGCTAACATGTGTTCACTTATGTATTTTATTCAAAAAAGTTGGTAGCATCACCTACGGTAGGGCCACACCTAGAAGATCTCCGGAAGCTGTAATCTTTATTCTTTTCTCTTCGACCAAATGAGACAGTCGGCGCCCTTAAAACGCTGAGCATGAGAAACCGAAACTCAAACCCCAAAGGCAAGAGTAGGACCCATTTCCTCGAGCATCGATCAGAGCACGAGAAGAGGGCAGTGTCCCCGCAGGCATACGAAGAGGGAGCCCACCAACGTCACGACTATATCTCCCTCACAGAAAGAAATACAAAATCAAAATCAAGAGAAAAGCCTGGTCGTGACCGTGCCTGGTACGATAAACGGAACCCCTCAAAGCAAAAGTCTGAATCCACAAAGGGGGGCCGTGGAATGTAAATGCTCGAGATTTGGTCCGAAGTTGTCCGAAAGGAAAGAGTTAATGGGCCCTTATTCGCTCGCCGGGTTAACGGCTTTGCCGGTCCTCTCAGGAGGTTTATCCCCTACACTCTTCCTTCTCCCTCTAAAGATGAAGGTTCGATGGAGTTTCGGAAAGGTGAAAACTGCCCAGGTTCTGCGACCTTATTTTAATATACACATTTTGGTTGCCTACTTTGAAAAGCAAAAGCTATCGCTGCGAAGGAGTCTCTGTGTTTCTGGCTGGTCAAGACCCCTGTTTACCACCTTGATGTTTTCTTGTTTAACCTCGGGCTTAGGCCAATGCAAGCGCGTCACCTATGGGTGCGACGGCGTCTGATTCCGGGTCAGCGTCGCGCGGTTGGTCGTTAGGGTTCCAGGGTGTTCCATCTTATACCATCTAGAGTTGTGAGGAAACAGACCCGGGTCGGGCAAATCATCTACCTCAAACACCTTTTGGGTGAATCCCTGTGGTCGGAAGCAACTGGGAGCCTAAGCATGGCATGACGGTATTGTCATCAGGGTAAGTCTTAGCCGGCGGGATCGTCATTCGAGGGGTCTAGAGGCCCAAATCAACCTAGACGTGCACTTAAGATACCTGGGAGGTTAGTAAGAAACCCCTGTCTCACGTAGGTTAGGTGCCATTTGGGTGCTTGCCGGGCGTTAGCAATAAAAAAAAATTGAAATGATAAAAACAAAAAAAATGGAAAAGAGAAATGTACATATTTGCAAACAAAAAAATCTTTTTATGATAAAACAAAAAAAATGTCAAATATAAAAAAGAAAACAAGTCAATTTTGCATGATTACATTTGCGTGCAGCATCTCACTTTAATACCGCTTGCATTCGTGTGCTTGCCTGTCGCATTTATCATCACCGCATCTTTCCCTTGCCTTCGTTAAATAAAGGCTTGGCCCCTTGACCAGTTATCAAGGACAGTCACAGTGACCATTTGCTTATTGAGCAAGGGGCCAAGTCAGAACAGAAATTCTGATTTGTTTGTTTCAGTGATATGTGCAGGGATTCAGGTAACTGAAGCAAAGGTGAAAAAACAAACAAACCAAACCTTGTGTTTTATTCCAAAAAAAAACCAAAAAAATTTACATCAAGTTCCGCCCTCTCTCTCTGCATTACTCGTCCCACTACTCTCCGGGCAAAACACTCTCAAAGGTGCTACCCAACTACGAAAAGCGGTACTCCTGCCGCTCTGTACTCCTCTTCCTATTCCCACATCCCGGCGTTGATCCGCGGAAGCAGCAGAGAAGCTACCAACACGAAAGCCACGCTCTCGTGCTCTTCGGTAGCGCTCCTCACCTTCTCTCAGCCACTGTTCAGCAAGACCAAGGCTGATTCGGAGTTCGAATAGTTGGGCCTCCATGGCCCTTCGTTCCTCCCTTTCAGTCAATCTGTTGGCTCTTTCTCTCTCTGCGTTTCTTTCCCTCTCTGCCCGTTCTCTCTCACGGTCTTCCCTCTCCAACTGGAGAGTGATCCTCAGTTCCATAGCATCCCTGGATGAGTCGTCATCAGGATGACGCCGCAGTTCCCTCTCCAGTTCTGCTATCCTAGCCTCCTTCTGCGCAGCTTGGGCAAGCGCTTCTTCCGTCTCCTTTTCCTGTGGAGTATACCATCTCAGATACGCGATAAGGCGTAAACAAAGAGAACTCAACGCTGAAACTTTTACCTGTATACGAAGCATTCCTTCTGCCTCCGCAGCACGCTGCGTGGCGTGAGCAAGTTGCTCATGAAGCGAGTCAAGTTCTGAGGTGGGAATCCACAAGCTGGAAGAGGAACCACCTACTCCCATCGCTGGGGAGGCTGCGCCAATCTGGGCATGCTGCGACCATGTGAATTAGCAGCCAACATCTAGAATCTGGGGTTTTAACTAGGAACGTACTGTACACCTACCAAGGCGCTCGTAGCTCCGCGGGCATCACCCAACTGTTGTTCCATCTCTGCCAAGCGAGTTCGTAAATTCGCTATCATGGCATCCCGGACATCCTGCAGCCTTACAAGTCAGCATTTTTACCAAAAAACCAAGAAAAGGAGAAAGAATAGAAGAGAAAAAGGGAAAACCTACCTCCACAAGTCCCCTGGGTTGGAACCGTTCTGCGTACTTTGTCCTATATAGACGCAAGTAGTCCTCGCTGTCCCGCGCCTGTGATTCTACAATCGTGCCACCCCGTTGCCAGTCCTCATACTGTTCGGGGAATCGCACGCGCCAGTCAATGCAAGTCGCCGGTCCCCGCGTCTTTCTCCCGACACGAGGTGGCGCAGCTGAATCCACCCATTCTTGAGCCAGTCCTAAAGTCCTCATAACTAATCGTAGCCGAAGCGGCTCGATTTCATTCAGGCAGTGCATCCATAGTTCCCGTCCGAACCGGGCACGACTTGCTAGAACCCACGGCTGGTTGGCATCGACCATGTCTGAGTAGGGTCTCCAGTTTACCATCCCCGTAGGGAACTCCTGTAGCTCCCGCCTTAACACCATCAGTTGGTAGGTTAGGGGTGCCGCACTCATGACGGGTTCCCACCGCCTAGCTAGCGGCACCATCACGGGTCGCCAATGCCGAGCTCTCCCCATGGGGAGGTAATAATAACTCCACAGCTGCTCGGCGCAGGTCATCAGTACTTTGCAAAAACACAAAAAAAATACAAAACAAGCAAAACCAAAAAAATACCTGGATGAATGGTGTGAAACCACTCACAGTCATCTCACGATCCGTTTCTTGGAATAGGCCTGCAAACAAGTGTGCCAGCATGGCGGCTCCCCAGGCATAATACCCTACTCTTCCAAGGTCTGACAGCAGCTCCAGGAAGCAACAGTGGATACCATCCCCTTTCGAGCTCAGTACCAATCTCCCCAAAAGGAAGAGGAGAAATCTCCTCAAATCTATGTCACATCTTTCCCAGTTGCCGAAATCTGTGCAGTACACGGCACGGCATCCTATTTCTATCCTTTCCATGAACTCTTCTGAGGATTCGTCGTCCCGCCGACGAGTGTCGGTGAGCCCTAATGCATCCATAAGGGACGCCCTAGCTACCGACCTGTTCTTCCGACCATCTAGGTCCAAACCCAGTAACTTCTGGGCACCTTCTCTGTAGTCCGCGTAAGTGACTCCGGTCACTGCCTCGCCTTCTACCTTCAGGCTTGTGATCCGGACCACATCCTCCAAGCTGGGCACCATGTGCCCCCAGGGCATCAGGAATGCCCGGCTCACTGGGTCCCATCTCTCACACAAGGCTTGGATCAGGACTAGGTCAAGTTGGATCGGCTCGATCCGAAGGAAGGTACCAAATCCCATCACGTCTAGCCTCGCCTTCTGAAAATCTGGGAGGCCCCTGTACGCTGCTACTACCAACTCCCATAAGATTTGTGATTTCATCACAACCTACACATACAAGGAATGGGGGTGAGGTTTGGTCAGAAGAAAGGAAGAAAAAAATGAGAAAAGGGCAGGAAAATTTGGCTTACGAGTTGTGATTGGGTCCTTTCGCTGAAGTGCCCTTCGAGGTCCGAAAGCCTCCTGGAACTACTACCACTGGACCTGCTTCTCTTCGAGGAGTGGGAAGATTCGCCCTCCATTCAACTCTCGGAATTTTGAACTCCTCCTCTCCCGTGAGAACTTGTGCTCCTCGAGTTAGTCCTCGATATACCTGGGAAGATAAAAGGGACATGAATTTATAGAAATGGAAGGAGTGCGGGCCAAGATTGCCTCCATCACCTGTCGACGATAGCCCTCGCAATGAGGCACCGGCCAAGCGGCCCCATGTGTCGCTTCACCGCTCGCACAGGGTGATTGACTGGACGAAGAATAGGACGAATAGCCCCTATGTTGTCTAGGGATACCCTATCATGTTTCGGAGGACGCCCACAAAATTTGGCACAACATCCGGGAAAAGGAACTAGGGCCGTCAGTATTGACTTCGACGGCAGATTCCCGTGAAAATGGTCACAACAAGATGCGATTCTCTGCTTGGGGCGGAGTCTCGACAGATCCGTCACATGGGAACAGTGCAAAGGAGAAGAAGTGTAGGGAAGAAGGAACGCACAAGAGAACAAATAAACAGCAGAAAATCAAATCACTCCATTCATAATTCTACATAAGCTGTCATAAGCACTACAATCATAGAGAGGTGGCGGGTCCACTAGCCCGCCAATCCTCACCATCACTCGTCTCTCTGGGCACTCTCCTCCTCTCCCCCGAGGTGAGGGTCCCTCAGAAGCCTCCGGGATCCCCGTGCAGTAGCACCTGCCTCGCCTCTGGGCGCCTGCTCCGCAGCAGTGACTCGCTGCTCCTCCCCTGGCGTGGCGAAGAAGCCACTGACGGCAAAGCGACCGGACTGGCGGAGTCGCTCCCCGAACTCTCGCGCTCTCTCGTAGCGCGTCTCCATCCCTCCTAGCCTCTGCACGACGGCCTGAAGGCCCAGCTGGAGCTCCCTCACTTGGGCCTCCAAGGCCCTCCTCTCGGTCAGATCCCGCTGTCGCTCGGACCTTCTCTCGGCCTTCTCTCTCTCTACCTCTCTCCTCATCATCTGCAGAAGAACCCTTAACTCCAGGATGTCTGGAGAAGGTCTCTCCTCACCACGATGCCGCAGCTCCGCTACAGTCGCCACCCAGGCGTCACGCTCCTCTTCCGCCCGGGTCGCACGGGCCACCGCACCGGCAAGTTGCTCCCGGAGGGAAGCAATCTCGAGAAAAGGGGCCGGAGAACTGGAAGATGTGCCACCAATCATCCCCGCCGTCACTGTCTGCTGGGCACGCTGGAACAAAATAAACAACGGCCGTCAGTGAAACTCCAAAATCTGAAGTTAAAAGTGCGGCACATAACTTACCAGGAGCGACAACTCATGTTGAGCGACGGCCAACTGCCGCCTAGTCTCTGACAGTTGGGTGCGCGAGCCGCCGATGCCACGCATGTCCCCAGCTTGGGGAAGCCCCGCGTAGCTCTCTCTCTGCCGCCGCAGGAAGTCGGCACTGTCCTGCACCAGTACACCCCCTTGCTGTCCAGGGAGACGTACGGGCCAGTCCTTGAGCCTCGCCTTGCCGCGGCTCTCCCTCCTGACGCGGCTCGGCTCGTCCGCACTCGCCCACTCATCGGCCAGGCCCAGGGTCCTTGCCATGTCCTGCACCAAGAAAGGGGTCCCACATCAGTCAAAAGGAACGCGTCCCCTGTCAAGGACGCGTCCATCATTTGAGTGCAACACTCGCCGAACCCTTTCCTCCTTGCGCGGCTCGCTTCAAAACCCAAAATGAATTAAAAGAGGAAGAGATCGGAGGACCTACCGGACCGTGTTCACCTCCTCCCACGCCATCGGGCCCCTCAGGTCCCTCGGGGGCCCGGAGTGGCCCTTCCTCCTCCATGGACGCCGTTCCGTGCTCGGGCGCGTCCCTCCTTGGGCGAGGGGTTCCTCGTCCCTCTCCACCTTCGCCGTGGTCCAGACCACCGAACTCCATCGATCGAGGGGAAGAAGACGAAGACGGGCCAGCGAGTTTCGACAGAAGGCAGGCTCGTTTGCGGGTAAGGCACGGGAGAAGAAAGGTCGCCCGGCGCTTTAAATTTGAATTCGAGGGTTAAGACGCGTCCTCACGCCTGGACGCGCCTAAAAGAAAGAGAAAAGGGGATCCCTCCGTGCGAGGCGTAGTTCCCTACTGTTTAGGGTAAGGTCTCGTGAAGCGTGCCTCGAAACAATTTGGTGCAAGAGAAGAAGTGTAGGAAGGGAAGATCGCTACAGGACAGAACGTGTCACATCAGTGGTCATTGTCAAGATTTTGTCTAAATCTCCTTTGTACTGTGGTGCGATTCTGCTGTGATTCTGCTACTTTCTGATGTTGCTAACCTTTGCTAATCTGTGCAGGTTTTACTAACGGACGTCTTTGTCCTGTCTCCTGTCCCACCTTTCAATGGTTGGTCCCACCATGTCATGCATCATAGTATACGATACCTACGCTACTAGAACATGTCAAGGACCTTGCGACCCGAACAAATCTGGGATTTGAGTTCCCCTTCAACAAAAACAGTGATGATCCCAGAAGAATTTGGGTTGTAGGGATAGGCCGTTAACTTGTGGTAGCATGGGGACGACGGTTCCATTCAGTGAGTTGGTGCGCGGATAAACGGGCCCCAGCCCAGTATCAGCTCATCGGGTCGGTATCCTGACCCGTTCTTCACAAGTTGACAATATTATCCTTGGCTATTTTCTATTTTAGTTTGTTTTAAATTTTTCTTTGAACCCAGCATGCATTCATATAGGACTTTGATTTATTGCGGAAGATCATTCAAGTGATTCGATTGTGAAAGCCGTTGTGCTCCAATTCCCACAAATATGAGATATTCCACTCCGAATGAAATACCGAGTTTTCTTGAGACAGCCCCGACGTTGCTCTTCCAAAGGAGAACCTTGTTTGGACAGACCCTCAGATATTCCTTTACCTTTTTTGACCCACCTTGGCCGCAGCACTTCCACATTGGCTGGTAACCGCTCCCCAAAGGTGAAACCTCCGGTTTATGACCCAGGTACTTCCACACCGAGAAGTTGGTCTCCTTTTGTTTCGTGCCTGAGCGCACATCTCACCCTCCCTTATTTGATCTCCGTCCAAGCAATCGTCAATATTTGAAAGACCTTCTTCAAGGTCGCCTCATTGAAACTCCAGGAAAGATTCCAAACAGTAACGTCAAAAGCGTGTCTCATCACACCTTGGCATCAACTTATCAGTCCGCTCCCACTTCACTCCACTCCACTTCGATACCATTCCACTACGTGTCGCTCCCTTGCAAAGCAGATGCCAAGGCGGGGCAGCTGTAGACACGCCATTCCTGACGTCTCCTGAGTAAATCTCATATTACACTATGATACCCCAAGGCGGCCTTCACATTTTTAATTACTCTGGTGATTTCCTATTTTTATGAATTTTTTTACATTTTTTTGAATTATTTCGTGAAAAATCATGGAAGTGTCCAGGCGCCTGGACACCTCCATCAATGACCAAAAAATAATAATAAAATCAAAATCATGGAAGCGTCCAGGCGCCTGGACGCCTCCATCAATGACCAAAAAAATAAAAAAAAATCAAAATCATGGAGGCGTCCACTTGCCTGGACGCCTCCATCAATGCAAAAATAATAAAAATAATATCAATAATCATAAAAAACAAAACAAAAATCAAATAAATATATATATATTTATGGAGGCGTCCAGGCCCCTGGACGCCTCCATAAAAACAAATATAAAAAAATATAAAATGCCCCCTGGTATAAAAGACAAAAGAAAAATAAAAAATAATATAATTTTGGAGGCGTCCAGGCCCCTGGACGCCTCCATAAACTCCCTCACGGGCGCCGCCCACCGAACGACGGTTTGTCGTGTGTGAAAAAAGCAAAATTTAGAGACGTCCAGCTGACTGGACGCGCCCATTTCTGAATCACGAGGCGCCGCTCACAAAACCACGCGTTGTGCCGAACCGCGTGCGGCCGTCGTCGGTTTTCGGTGGACCTGCTTGAGGCGTCCGGGACCCTGGACGCCTCCACAAAAGTATTCCAAAAAAATCAATAAAAATAGAATAAAATATTATTTCGGCCCTGATGGAGGTGTCCAGGGTCCTGGACGCCTCCACCCTCCGGAGCCCTATAAATAGAGGCCCACCCCCTCAGTTCTAGGGGAGCTTCGAAGTGATCCGATAGGCTGCCGGAGCCCAGAGGCTACGGAGTCATTTTTCTAACCCGTGGGGTCTTTTGTAGGTGGAGGTTCTGCCGGCTTCTCGGGTGCCCACGCTCGCGAGAGGAAGGTCGTCTTCATCCACCGCGCTTCTACGTCGTCCCCACGCTGCCGGAGCTCCGCCGAATTTCACCACCGGCACATCCAATAAGCCAACTCTTTCCTTTTCTTCGTAGTTCTTTTGCATTCATCATCTCGCATCCGTCATCTCATTTTCCTCCTACTCGAGTCCGAGAGGGGTTTAAAAAGATAACACCAACCAGGTGTGTGTCTTCCCGTTATTTCGTTATTTTTATTGCAAGGATATGAATACTACACATTCATCTTTCTAATCCACTTGTTATTTGTTTGTCGTTGTTTTGCAAGGGTAACCGAGGAAAGCCCTCTCCGTCGGCCGGCCGAAGGGAGAGGAAGAAGCAACCCGTCATCTCCCGCTCTCGAGGTAGGCACGATCACTTTCTTATTTTGGGGTCTTTTGGCCCCTGGCGATCACATCTTGTCATCGAGGCCGCGGCGAGTCACTTCCCCAATGGCCGTTTAAATTTCTATTTCCTATATTCTCTTTATATTTTGTTAAATTCTGCTTATATCATCGAGGCCGCGGCGAGTCACTTCCCCAATGGCCGTTTAAATTTCTATTCCTATAATCTCTTTATGTTTTGTTATATTCTGCTTATATCATCGAGGCCGCGGCGAGTCACATCCCCAATGGCCGTTTAAATTTCCGTTCTTATATTCTCTTTATATTCTGTTATATTCTGCTCTTATCATCGAGGCCGCGGCGAGTCACTTCCCCAATGGCCGTTTAAATTCCCGCTCTTTGTATTCTCTTCATATTCTGTCATCTTATTATCTGCTCATATTCTCGAGGCCGCGGCGAGTCACTTCCCCAATGGCCGTTTCAATTCTTGTTATTTAATTTTTGCACCATTCCCGTCCCCCCGAGGCCGCGGCGAGTCACTTCCCGCTATGGCCGTTTAACCCCCATATTTTGCTATATCACACTTGTCCTGCTCGCCCCGCCGGAGCAATCTCCCGTGGTGGCCCCTTCTCTCTCTTCTCTCATCTCTGTGTTGCAGCAAACAGCAAAACAAACAAAAAAAGAGGAGCCCGCGCGCTCTCCGCATCCTCTTCCTCGCACCATCGAACTCCGAACCGCGTGACGTCGCTCACACCAACGAAGCAAGAGCGTCGGCCAGAATGTTCTGATTGCGAGGAACATGAACAAAGACTAACTTGGTGAACAGTTTAGCGAAAGCAACAGTAAGCTCTTGGTATGGCTTGAGCTTGGGATCACGAGTGCGATATTTGGAAAGCACTTGGCGAAGGATAAGTTGACTATCACCTATGACTCGCAATTCGGTGACCCAGAAGGAATAGGCAAGGTTCAGACCTGCCAGAAGAGCCTCGTATTCAGCCACGTTGTTGGTGACTGGAAATGAGAGCTGGAATGCCTCTGGGATAGCGACACCTTCAGGTGACAAAAGGACAATGCCAATACCTCTCCCCTGGGAATTCAAAGCTCCATCAAAATATAATGTCCACATCGGATCATCAGACTGAGTAATGGACATTAGTTCCTCATCTGGAAACTCTGATTGAACATGATCAAATTTGGGGAGAGGGTGATGAGCGAGATGCTCGGCTATAGCATAGCCTTTGATTGCCTTTTGTTGAATATAGGTGATGTCAAACTGAGATAGAAAGCTTTGCCAACGTGCTAGCCTATCAGTAAGGAGAAACTTTTCCAAGAGAAATTTGATAGGATTCATCCGAGCAATCAAGTGGACTTCGTGAGCAAGAAAGTAATGTTTCAATTTCTGTACCACCCACACGAGGGCGGCACAGGTCTTTTCCATGGCAGTATACTTTCGCTCACAGGGGTTGAGGAGTTTGGACAAGTAATAGGTTGCCCGTTCCTTGCCTTCCTCATTGATTTGTGCCAGGACGGCTCCCACAGAGTCGTCTAGGACCGAGATATATAGGATCAAAGGCTTATCTGGAATAGGTGGAGTGAGAACAGGCGGGTTGGCCAGATATTCTTTTAATCCGTCGAAAGCATTCTGGCACTTAGAATCCCAACAGAATTTGGTCCCTGCTTTGGTCAACTCGTAGAAGGGCCGGCACCTTTGCGAGTGTTGAGACACAAAGCGGCGGATGAACTGCAACCTCCCGATTAATCCTCGAACTTCTCTCAGATTCTTCGGGGGTGGCATATCCCTAATCGCCTTAGCCTTGTTGGGATCTATCTCAATACCCCTTTTGCTCACAATGAAGCCAAGTAACTTGCCCGATGATACACCAAACACGCACTTTTTTGGATTCATTTTCAAATTGAATTCACGTGATCTTTGCAACACCTTTGCAAGGACCTCGGGATGTTCCGCCCTAGTTTTAGATTTTACCAACAAATCATCCACATATACCTCCAAATATATGTGCATCATGTCATGGAATATTGCCATCATAGCCCTTTGGTAAGTGGCTCCAGCGTTCTTCAGTCCAAATGGCATGACCACATAACAATAAGTTCCCCAGGGAGTAGTGAATGAAGTTTTCTCCTGATCTTCTTCTGCCAGACGGATTTGATTATATCCAGAAAATCCATCCATGAATGAAAGGGTTTCATATCCTGCCGTGTTATCAATCAACACATCAATATGAGGCAAAGGGAAATCATCCTTCGGACACGCACGGTTAAGGTCCCGGAAGTCAAAACAAATTCTCACCTTTCCATCTTTCTTCATGACCGGGACGATGTTTGCGACCCACTGAGGATAAAGGACGACTCTTATGAACCTAGCTTTGTGGAGCTTGTCAACCTCTTCCTTCATTTTAAAGCCATTTGTGGGCGGAAACGTCTTAACCGTTGCTTTACCGAGATGGACCCTGGTTTGAGGGTGAGACGATGCTCAACCAGAGTAGAATCTAATCCTGGCATATCCTCATAGCTCCATGCAAACGTGTCCTTGTAATCCTTAAGAACCTTAACTAGTGCCTCTTCTTCAGATGATGGTAAATTATCACTTATGAGGACAATCCTAGGGTCTTCCTCAGTTCCCAGATTGATCTCTTTGGTAGACTCTTCTACAGCGGCTGACGGCTCGTCAAATCTGCTCATTCCACTAGCATAGGTGTCAGCCGCGTCCTCATATTCTTCATCCTCTTCTCCAATGGGGTATTCCTCGTTAGTGAGTTCATAGGCCCCATACCCTTCATCAATCATGCAATTATTCTCACATTCTATTTCTGGCAGTTGGACGGGATTTCCTAGCAATTGGGGAATGGCTAGAAGGGCTTGACACCTGGTGGCTAGATCCAAAAGGAATCGACGGGGAATCTGCCTACCCTTGGATTTCTTCTTAGACACTACCCTTGACTTATTATTGCTAGCTAGACTGACATTTACAGAAGAAGAAACTGAAGAGGATGGTGAAGAATGTACAGGGAGAGACCCCTCAGACGAGGGGAAAAGAAGGTCGCTCAGGGGACCTTGAATGAGTGGCCCGTGAGTCGGGGCACACTCGTGGGAGATATAGGAGGTTTCCTCAAAGGCAATGTGCTGTTGAGGAGTTGTGGAATTGGCATTTTTTTTTCATTTTTATTTTCATGTTTAATGACAAAACAATGGAAAGGACTTAGAGGAGATAAAAATGGGACTACAGCTAGAGGGTTGTGTAGCTCGTAGAGCAAATCATGATTGAAAACCTTGCGCGAGTTGAGAAACTCACGTAGGTAAATGAGTAAAGAAGGAGACCTGGGAAGATCATCAGACAACTGTCTGGCCCAGGAAGGAGACATCAACATAGGCTGTAATAGGTGGGTAGAGAAAATGACGGCTAATGAGCCGTCGGTGACAATATTGATGACGGATGATGATCCGTCGATGACAACACCCTCCTGACAAGGAGGATGTAAAGTTCTGGCATTAGTAGTGATATCCCCTGGCATTTCGGAGATCAAAGACGACCCTTCTAGATGTGGAGGCGAGAACATTCTTTCCAGTGCAATGGATATATCTGGTATGTCAAACCATTTATACCATTCACAATCCAGGTGGACAATCTTTCCTCTTTTAGAGATCCTTGAACATCCTTGAGCTAAAAACACATCCCGTGACCCCCCAGGTGATTCCAGTGGAGGATCTCTCATCTGGACGATGGGCCCCTTTTTGAAATGTGAGGACAAAGTCCAACTGAGGGGTTTGTCATCTGATTCGAATGGCCCCTTAAAACCCAAGTCAGCTCTATGGATTGGCTTTATCTTTTGGAGTGGTCTCAGCCTTCCTTGCAGTTGTGCCCCTAGACCTTTGCCATCTTGATAGCCAATATTTCTCATAATCTCCCATCCTTTGGAGCGGAAGGGAAGACCTGAGTTTAACATAGGGAATGGCTTTTGTTGTGTGAAGGGAGCACGACAGGGGTCATACACATCCAACAAGGATAGTATGGGCCGATGAGTCGGCCAGACCGAAGGCAAAGAGGTGTTGATGGCATCCACCGTAGAACAGAGAGGCATGCTCATTACCTTAATAACCCATCCTTTATATGGAAATTTCAAGCACTGATGATTGGTGGATGGTACAGCATTCATGGCTTCAATGTAGGTACGGCCTAGTATAGCCTTGAAAGTGAGATCCATATCAAGGATATGGAATTCCGTGAAGACTGATACAGGGCCTAGTTCTACATTGAGGGTAATCATCCCCATTGGCGGTTTTTTACTATTGTCATAGGCCGTGACTGTGATTGAGGAGGGCATGAGTTGTTCTTCATCAACCCCACATGCTCGAAGAGTACTCGGGGAAATCACATTTATAGACGCGCCTGTGTCTACCAGGCACGGATCCACTGATACGCCATTAATTTTCACCGCAATACACAACGCATATTTTCGAGCTTCCTTGGGAGCAAGCTCGTGATTATGGAACATGATAGGCGGTTGTGTATCAGTGGGCGTCAGGACTGTCGAGATTTTCTCCACAGGGAGATCCTCGTTCACCATGACTTTTTGGAGATATTCCCTTAAAGCTTCTTGGTGAGATGTGGATCTTTTGATCAACTCGAGGATGGAGATACAGGCAGGCGTCTTATCCAAATGTTTCAACAAGTCATACTGGGTCCCAGGGATGGACTCTTCTGACTGCTCTTCCTTATCTTTCTGGGGCTGAGATTATTTAGGGGCCTGACTATTCTGGGGAAATACCCGGTGGAACATCCTTCCACTCCGGAGCACCATTGCTTGTGGGTCTTGTTGCACCTCTATGGTATTGGGTGTGGATTTTAACAAGGGTTTAAGGGGTAATAATGGAGGAATGGTTGGTGGGATAGGGGTTATGACGGGTGTAGGGGTTTTGATTAGGGGTTTGCTTGGTGGAGGTATAGTAGAGGTAGAAGGAGTCTCGGGTGAATCACGGATGATAAAGGGTTTAGATGGTTGAGGTAGATTAGAAACGGAGGTGACTTGGGGTGGATGATGGACGATAAGGGGTTTATATGATGGAGGGGGTATAGTGGAAGTAGAGGGGACCTCAAATGAATGGTGACTGATAAGAGGTTTAAACGGTGGAGGAGGAGGTTCAGTGGGGATAGAGGTGGATGGTGTGTCATACGGATAATGGGCGGTAAAAAGATTAGAAGGCGGGGGTAAAGGCGCGATAGAGGTAGATGGTAAATTAGAGGAATAAGAAGTGATCAAGGGACTTCGGGGTGAAAAAGGAGTGTGAGATGGCCTTTGGTGATGGACTAACGGTGAATTGACGATAGGGGTACGAATAAGAGGGCGTGATGGCTGTGGAACGGGAGAAGGACCAAATAGGGGTTGTGAGGGGGTTGAATGGTAAGAAGATGCTGTTCGAAGGAGACGAGGAGATTGATTGGTGGTATGACTGGTAGCAAGGATAGATGTGCTTTCTAAATGACAGGTTTGCTCTCTTCCAACTTCCGAGAAGGAGGAAATCGGATTAACCTGGTAGTTGGGCTGTTGGTGCTCCGGAAGCGGGTTATGGATGATGCCCATATTAGGCTGCTGTTGTGGGGCCTGCTGAGGCTGTTGTTGTTGATGCGGTTGTTGTGGCAACTGTGGCCTAGGCGGAGGTCTCCTGGCCTTTAGGGTGGCGATGCATCGCCTCATTTCATCCCAATCGATTTCACCCAGACCATTCATGTCGTAAATGTAATCTTTGAAGTTGAAACAATTCTCCACCGTACGACCCGGCTGTCTGTGATAGACACAGTACCTGGAGGTATCAGCATTTAGGGGCCATGCAAACTTTTCTTTGGGCAAAGTAAGTAGGTTGGCAGCCATGAGGGCATTAAAAATGTCCGAAAATACCTCGGGCAATGGTGGATAATGGGCTCTTTTGGGTCCAATGGGCCTCATCCGTTGTTGTGGTGGGCCATAATTTCCCGGGGGTGGAACTTGGTGATACTGAGGTTGTGGTTGTTGTTGTTGTTGGGGATGAAAGGGTTGAGGCATGTTGTTTTGAAGGGGGTTATTTTGGGGTGGAGGACGATAAAGAGGTGGACCTTGTTGAAAGGGAGGTCGTGAAACCTGAGGAGGCCTTGGGTTAACTGGTTGGTTGGCGCTGCCAAGCACACTCACTTGCTCATTTATGATGACTCCCTCAGTTGTTCCTCCTTGAACATCGGTATCTGTTTTCTTAAACACCCTAGGCTTTGAGTGTTCAAACATATGCATGATGGGGGAATCTTTTAATTGGGTCTGGATATACCGAGCCCTCTCATAAAGTTCCTCCATCGTGGTAAGCTTATTCATGGCCATAATGTGTCTAAACTGCGGGGTTGCATTAGACACAATCATCTTGACTTGCTCGGGTTCTGAAAGGGTATCCTTTATTTTATCAGCCAGAGACCTCCACCTATCAGCATACTGGACAAAATCCTCATCTGACCTCATTTTCTCAGCAACTAGGTCGGTGATAGAAAGTGAGGGGCCGACCCTATCCTGGTACTTTTGTATGAATTTAGCTTTGACAATGTCAAAATCCTCAGCCTCACTTGGCTCTAAAGAATAGAACCATTCTAAGGCAGGACCATCCAATGACCTCCGAAAAAGGTAAGCCAGGGATTTTGGCTCATTCTGCCAGAAGGAGAATTCATACATAAAATCCTTGATGTGAATAGAAGGGTTACCCGTGCCGTTATACCTACGATATGTAGGCATTTCGGAGGGAGGGAGATGAAATGTGGGAAGGATTGGCAGGGAAATCTCAGGGGTAGACCTCCCATCCACCACTTTCTTTAAGTGCCGAATTTGCTGGTCCATCTCATTGTATTTGTTGAGGAGTGACTGGGTGAGCTCCTCGGCGGGTGGAGGCGGGGCCTGCCACTGAGATTGAGAAGGCCTCACAAGGGCCTGAGAAGGGAGTCCTGAACCAGAAGGGTATGGTGGCCCGCCAGCAGACGGACCCGCTTGGGGTACCGTATGAGGGATGGCAGGGATTTGAGACTGTAGAGGGGGGGGATTGGTGAGAGGCGGGCTGTTGGCTCGCCTGTCCTTGAAGTGAAGAAGAAGGAGCGACATATACATGCGATGGAGATGTAGTAGCCTGGAGCGGCTGTTGGTAGGATGTGGGAGCCGGAGTTGACTCCTGAGGAGGGGGAGAAATAGACTTCCCCTTTAAAATGGCCTGAAAGGCCAGAAGTTGCTTAGAGCTGAGCTGTGTACTAGCGAGGGCACCCAAAAGGGAGAAGATATCATGGGGTGGAGCTACCTCCCGTGGAACAACGGGGACCTCTTGTGAGGTCTCGCGGGAGGGGCCTGAGTCCATTGCGTGGACCTGTGGGTCAGCTGACTGACCACGACCTAATTGATTCTCTTCGGAAGAGTCGTGAGCCATTCCTGTAATTTTACCAGAGCGTAAATGCATACACTAGCAAACAAGTATCAGAGATTAACAGACAATTGGATGATCTTATGCCATTTTTTTGTTTTTATTTTAACCCTTTTTTGTGTTTTGATTTACTTTTTTTTTATTTTTATTTTTCTCTTTTTTTGATTTTAACAAATATAAAATTTACACTTAGTAGGAGGGACCCTAATTGCACTTTGTTTTACCGCCGTGTCAGCTAGGGGCACTCGTCTCACCACGAATAGGTAACTAACTCCGGGGTACTTCAGTGGTACAACCAGCCCAGTGAACGAAGAGGGAATCCTTCGCTGTCGGGGACTTACGGAGGTCTCAATGGAGGAGATCCTAGTCCGTCGAGAGGAATTCCCGACGGAGAGTCCTTCCTTCACCGAGAGGGGTTAATCCTTAAATAAGTAAAAGAAAGAAAAGAAAAGGGGTAAATGCATGAAATGCAGTGCTGAATAAAAGATGTATAACGCACAAATACCAGAGATAAACACACAAATAGAACAGAGATAATCACAATAATATAACAAGGATATAAAAGCAATAAACAGATGGAGTATGATACAACCGTTCCTCTTTCCGAGACACGTAGATCACTTGAAAAAATAGAAAAGACTATAAGAGTGCACGTGGTGCACGAGGGGGATGATGTGGCGCACGCGGGCGCAATAAGAAAGGGCACACGTGGGTGCCGAGTGGAGGGGAGCACACGTGGGTGCCAAACAGAAGAGAGCACACGTGGGTGCTAAATGGAGGGGGCACACGTGAGTGCCAAATGGAGGGGCACACGTGGGTGCCGAGTAGAGGAGAGCACACGTGGGTGCTAAATGGAGAGGCACATGTGGGTGCCGAATGGAGAAGAGCACACGTGGGTGCTAAATGGAGAGGCACATGTGGGTGCCGAACGGAGGGGAGTGCACGTGGTGCACGAGACAACGTTAATCTCTCAAATAACCACAGAGGACCGGGGGAGTGCACGAGGTGCACGAGGGGAGTGAGCGCACGTGGGCACAATAGGGAAAGGCACACGTGGGTGCCGAAAGGAGGGACACACATGGGTGTCAAAAGAGGGACACACGTGGGTGTCAAAAGGAGGGGCACACGTGGGTGCCGAAAGCTTGTGGGTAACCAGAAAAGTAAAAAGCAATGTCCCACCGTGATCGCCAGAGATGTGAACGCGTCACGTGGTGGACTGAGAGAGAGAGATGGGATTTCTCCCTCTCTGAGTAATAAAGGGTGAAAGAAATGAGGACAAAACAATGGAAACGCACGATGTAGGGGATATGAAAGAACGGTGGACAAGTACGACCTACAGATGACACTCTAGTTGAGACAGAGAGAACTTAGACTGGCCGAACTCCAGTATATGGCGGAGATAGGGGTCCGAAGACCCTCTCGCGCAAACTGAACCCCTTCCCGATAGGCGTAACCCACCGTTCCGAGAGCAGCTTTTCAGATACCAAATTCGAGTCCTGGGACTCTACGTAATAGAATTTGACAGACGGGAAGACACGTAGACTCTGAAATTGTAACGATATATCACTCCTCGAACAGTTACAAGAACAATATGAATAAAGGCACACCACCGCAGGACATTGGTCTTTGCGGGGTTTTAACAACAATATTGCAATATGAGCAGCAATTAATATATGTACATCTAGAAACCCCCGCGAGACATTGGTCTTACGGGTTTTTTTAAAGCAATATAAATAATACATATAAGTATATATATAAACCACCACGAGACATTGGCCTCTGCGGGGGTTTTTAATGCATTATAAATAATAAATATAAATATATATACACACCACCACGAGACATTGGCCTCTGCGGGGTTTTTACTATAACATAGATAATAAATATAAGTATAAAAATATATGAACCACCACGAGACTGTGGCCTCTGCGGGGTTTTTACTGTGACATAAATAATAAGTATAAGTATATATATATATAGAAACCACCACGAGACTGTGGCCTCTGCGGGGTTTTTAATGCGACATAAATAATATAAATAATATATATATATATATATATATATAAACCACCACGAGACTGTGGCCTCTGAGGGGTCTTTAATGCGACATAAATAATATAAATAATATATATATATATATATATATAAACCACCACGAGACTGTGGCCTCTGAGGGGTCTTTACTATAATATAAGTATATGTGACAGGAAAGGAAAAGGGATCAAATAAACCGCCGCGAGATGTTGATCTCCACGGGATTTTAAAGCGATGATAGGGGAATGCTGAAATTAAATAGTTAAGAGTTAGAAAGTAAAGTGCAGAAAATAAAATGCTGAAATGGAAACGGTCGCGGGAGGTGACCCACCGCACCAGTTAGGAATTAGATATACAGAAAGTAAATCACAGAAACCGCCGCGGGGAATAATCCTCCGCGCGGGTGAGGTCAGAGACAGAAGAAGATAACCGCTGCGGGAAGCAACTCTCCGCGGGTGTTATTAAAACAAAGATGATCAAAATGGAGCGTGCGTTAAGAGTGTTGTGATCGCCAGGGACCGAGGGTCCCGAGTGGATTGATCGCTTTTACCTTTGACGCGGAAATTGCGTGGGTTCCTTCTTCCTCTTCTTTCGACAGGCCGAAGAAGAGGGCCTTTAACTGGTTACCCTCACACAAAGAACAAACAGAGGAAAACTGGTTGGTGAGAACGACGGTGGTGTAGTACCAATCCTTAGATAATGAAACTGTAAATAACATAAACGAACACGTACCTGGTTGGTGTGTTTAAAACCCCTTTAGAACTAAAAGGGTGGGAGAATGACATGATAAAATGCACAAACATAAAGACACCCACAAGCGAGGCCCTCTCGGGGAGAAAGGCATGGCACATATGCTAAATGATGCATGTAATGCGATATAATTAACTGACTGATTAAAAACAAGAAAAGGGAGAAAAGCTTATCGGAGGAGACCGGCGACGAGCTTTGAGAAGGGCTTCAACGTCACGAACACAGTACGACTAAGGAGCTTCCGAGCAGACTTCAGAAACTAGTTAAGCCGGACATAAGAACACACACACACAAGCATATACATATGAATGATAAATATACTTATGTAACCATATACTTAAACATATTAAATATATTTAACATATACATAAACACACACATATATAAACATATTCGTAAATTGGTCGAAATAAAAGAACAAGAATTTGAGAAAGAAGGCGAGAAAGGGAGAGAGAAAACTCTTTTTTTTATTTATTTTTAAGACTTTGTTTTTAGAAGAAAGGAGAAGATATATATATATATATATGTATTATGTATATATATATGATATATATGTATATGTATTATGTATATATCTATTATATACAGGAGAGAGAAAGAAAGAGAGAGGGAGAGAGAGAGAGAAGAGAATAAATAAAAAATAAAAAAGGAGAGAGATCGAGAGGGTAAGAGAGAGGAAAGAGAGAGCGGTTGAGGGAGAGAGAAAGAGAGAGGGGGGACGCGACAGAGAAAAGAGAGGGGGAGAGAAGAGAGAGGGAAGAGAGAGGAACGGGAGAGGGGGGGACGAGCAGAGGGAGAGAGAAAGAGTGTGAGAGGGAGAGAGAAGTAGGGAGAGGGGGGGGGTCTCGCGAGGGCGGTGGCCGCGGCGTCGGGGGTGGAGGCGGCCGGGACGGTGCCGGAGCGGTGAGGGCGTCGCAAGGGGGGGCGTCGGACGGCGTCGGGGGGCGGCGGGAAGGCGGCTGACGGCTTCGGGGGGTGGCCGGTTGGCTTCACGGCTGACGGGAGTGACCGGAGGCGGCTGGCGGTGCAGTCACGTCGGAGGTGGCTCGCGTGGCTTCACGGCGAGGGGAGCGGTGCATGCACGGGGGCTGCGGCGTGGACGGGGTGCTCGTGGCGGCTAGCAGCGGCGAGGTGGAGCTCGGACGCGGTGGTGGAGGGGAGCAGTGCTGCTGGTGGGCGGCGGCCGGTGCAGGCGAGGTGGGTGCTCAGCAGGTGGACGGCGGTGGCTTGCGGGGTGTTCTCGCGGCAGGAAGCGGCGGTCGCGTGGGAGTGCCCGGATGGTGCCCACTGGGTGCTCCGGTGGTAGCGGCGTGAGGACGTGCAAGGGGAGCTCGCAGCGGGGGTGGACGACGGTGGCGTCGGTGGCGTGAGGGGTGCGCAGGAGACGGGCGTCCGGTCGGGGGTGTGAGCGGCAGTAGGAGCGGGAGACGATGGCAGCGCAGGCGGCGACGTCGTGGGCGCTTGCGAACGGTGCGGGCGTACCGGCGGGAAGGCCACGGCAGGCGGACGCCGGTGAGGGTGCGGCGATGGTGAAGAGGCCGGGGACGGCTAAGACGTGGTGGAGGCGGTCGGACGGGCAAGGGAAGAGTGCATTCAAAGGGGGGGAGTGTGATAGCGGTGGTTCGGTCGTGGCTGGACGATGGGTGACCGGCAATGGAGAGGAGCTCGACGGCGTCGGTGGCAGTGGATGGCTTGTGATGACGACGGTGGTCACGGTGGCAGTGGATGGCTTGTGACGACGACGGTGGTCACGGTGGCAGCGGCGAGGGGGTGCGTTGGTTGGGTTAGAGGAGGTCTAAGGAATGGGTTGCAAAGAGAGGCCGAATGAGAGAGGGAATGGGTGGCTCGTGTGTGAGAGATTGTGGCTGGGAGAGAATAGAGAAGAGGGAGAGAGAAGTGTGTGCGTATGTGTGTGCCATAAGGGAGGGGGATGTGTACAGTGAGGTGAGAGGGAAAGAAAACGGGAGGGGTGAGGGAGAATGTGTGCAGAGGGAAGTAAGAGGGAGAGAAAGAGAGAGAGATGGGAGAGGAGACGACGAGGAGGGTGATGAAGAAATTTCGTGAGAAGGAGGGAAGAGAATAGAGAAATAGAAAGGGACTTGAGGATAAGTTATTTTTATTTTTATTTTTTTATTATTTTACTTGTTTTATTTATTTTTGTTTGCCTTTTTTATTATATATTTTTAAAATTATCATATCTTTTACTTTTTAATAAATATATTTTTATCAATTTTATATATAGTAATCACACATATATATATTTACGAAAATAGATTTATTATTAAAGAAAATGAATTACATTTTTTATAAACATAATTATACACACATTTTTTGGATTTCATTTTCTCTTTTGTTTATTTATATATACACATGTTTTAATTTTCTCCCTTTCACAAAAATAATGCAATTTAACCACAATTACGGAAATCACTCAAATAAAAGAAAATGTAAGCCACTTCAGAGCATTACGGTACAACATGGGATTTACTCGTCGTAACATCAGAAACGGCGTGTCTACATCAATGTGACAACGAATATGCTCATGCAACTGTCTAATATGGCTAGCAAAAGACTCGGCTGACTCAGACACCCGGGACTGGATGGGAGGTGGGACTAGGTCTATAGGTCTCCTAGGTCTACGGCCAGTGTCAATCTCGAAGGGGCTCATACCTGTAGACCTATTGACCGAATCGTTATAGGCGAACTCGGCCAAGGGTAAGACCAAATCCCAATCCCTGACTCGATCTCGGACAAGACACCTAAGAAGATCCCCCAAACTCCTATTGACAACCTCAGTCTGACCATCCGTCTGGGGGTGATATGCAGTGGAGAATTTCAATTGGGTGCCCATCATGTGCCATAGGGTTTTCCAGAAATAGCTAGTGAAGTGCACATCCCTATCGGACACTATAGTGCGTGGGAGTCCGAACCTGGAGACACAATGTGAAAAAAATAGACGGGCAACTCTAGAGGCATCCGAGATTTTGGAGCATGGAATGAATAGTGCCATCTTAGAGAATCGGTCGACAACCACAAAGATCGAGTCATGCTTTCGGAGGGTGCAGGGCAATCCTAACACAAAGTCCATGCTAATGTCCTGCCATGGACTATCCGGGACGGGAAGAGGAGTATAGAGGCCGGTACTTTGCTTCCTTTGTTTGGCCATAGCACAAGTGCGGCACTGGGCCACAATACGAGCAACATCCCTCTTTAGGCTAGGCCAATAGAATCGATGCTCAACCGCCTCTATGGTCTTGTTCCGACCAAAGTGGCCAGCAAGACCTCCTGCATGCATCTCCCACGTAAGAAAGTCACGAACAGAAGTCCGTGGGATGCACAACTTATCACCCCAGAATAGGTGACCCTCCTATAGTACAAACTCGCTATAATCGCGTGAGGGACCAGCCTGAAGGACGGCATAGATCGGACCAAAGTCCGGACAGTCAACATAAGCGTCCTTCAGCCTCTCTAGCCCTACCACCTCCACACTCATGGTGGTCAACATCATCACCCGACGACTCAGTGCGTCGGCCACCTTGTTCTCCGCCGCTGCCTTGTGCTTAAGCACAAAGGTGTACTCCTGGAGATATTCCACCCAACGACTGTGACGAGCGTTCAGCTTTTTCTGGGTATGGAGGAATCGTAAGGCCTCATGATCAGAAAAGAGGACAAACTCCTGGTGCAATAGATAATGCCTCCAATACCTCAATGCCTGGACGACTGCGTAAAATTCTTTATCATAAGTGGAATAGCGCAGTTTGACATCGTTAAGCTTCTCGCTAAAGAATGCAATGGGGTGGGACTCCTGACTCAACACTCCACCAATGCCTACCCCAGAAGCGTCACATGTGACCTCAAACACCTTAGAAAAATCAGGAAGTGCAATAACAGGTGCCTGGGTCATACGCTCCTTGATGTCCTGGAATGCTGTGGCTGCGGCTTTAGTCCATACAAATGCCCCCTTCTTTATGCAATCAGTGATTGGGGCAGTGATAGAACTAAAGCCACGAATGAAGCGACAGTAGAACGTCGCTAGGCCATGGAAACTCCAAACATCGTGGAGTCTGCGGGGCTCGGGCCACTCCTGGATGGCCCTAATCTTCTCCGGATCAGCGGAGACTCCATCTCTCGATACAATAAACCCGAGGAAAGTGATATGATCAGACATGAAAGCACATTTCTTCGGGTTGGCATATAAAGTTTCACGCCTCAACACAATGCAGACCTGCCTAAGATGGTCTAAGTGATCCTCCCTAGTGCGGCTGTAGATAAGAATGTCGTCAAAGTAGACGACCAAGAAGACCCCTATTATAGGCCGTAAGACCTGGGTCATCAACCGCATGAAGGTGCTAGGGGCGTTGGAAAGCCCAAAGGGCATAACCAACCACTCATAAAGACCATCCTTGGTCTTGAATGCCGTCTTCCATTCATCCCAGGCCTGATCCGCACCTGGTGATAGCCACTACGAAGGTCTATCTTTGAGAAGATAGTGGCTCCCGACATCATATCAAGCAAGTCATCCAATCGGGGAATGGGAAAATGATACTTCACCGTGATCTTGTTGATTGCACGGCTATCAATGCACATCCTCCATGTGCCATCCTTCTTCGGGGCCAATAATGCGGGAACAGCACAAGGGCTCTTGCTGTCCCGAAGAGATCCCCGACTCAACAACTCCTCGACCTGCCGCTGTAGCTCGGCATGGTCCGTGGGACTCATCCTATAGTGGGGAAGGTTGGGCAAGGATGAGCCCGGGACGAGGTCGATCTCATGCTGGATATCCCTCATGGGTGGAAGGCCTCCCGGGAGGTCTTCGGGAAATACATCGGAGAATTCCCATAGTATTGCCGCTATCTCCTGGGGATGCTCATCCTCGGACCTAGGGGCAACATCCTCAACGCCCCTGACGACGATAGCTAGAATGGGGTTGCCCCCGGCCACCTCCTGCTCCATCTCTCTCGGATTGATCATCATCAACCTCCTGGGTGGAGGGTCCACTCTGCTAGGAGTAGTCGAAGAGGTGGATACCTGTGCTGTAACGACCCGAGAATCCGATTACCGGGAAGGCCCGATAACCCGAGACTCGCACCGCCGCCCACGAGCCGGGAGGGCTCGGAAGGGCTAAAAGGAGTGTGGAGGCACAAAGAAATAGGAAATAAAGCAGGACAACCAACAACAACAGGCTGAAAGAAAGAACAGCAACGGCTACAACAGAGTCCAGTCCAACCGAAAGTACAGTCTAAAGCAGTAAAACGTACCACGTGCCAAGTGAACACTCGGCCCGGCAAGCTGGCAACTGAGAACCTCCGCTCCGCACCCTCGAACCACGAGGAAGAACCGCTACACCTGAAAAGCAGGGAATGAGTCTCCAAAACAGAGACTCAGCAGGGATCCCGCGGAACCCCAACCGGAAACAACGGCGGTAGCGGAAAGGAGAGCTACAACTACAGCAGGAACAGCAAACCGGTGGCCGGTCAAAAACTCGGCACTACAGCTACTCCTACTGCACCGGAAGGTACACCTCGGTCACGCAGACGAAGCTACCGAACCACACTAGTACCACCTACCGAAGCAAGAACACACGGCAACCACGCCGTAGAGGCCTGTCCCTCGGACACAGCCGACCTGGACACGCTGTCCAAGGTGCGACCCCGACCATCCGATCGCGGGTACCGCACAACAAGACCCAACCTCGGTAAAGCCACTAGCATTAGACCCTTGGCGCGAAAACCAACACACGCGCCACGGCGAAACAACCGAACTCAACGGTCAACACGACCGAAAACCCGAAGGTCGAAATCACGGAAACTGATAGTCTGTCACTCCGTACTCGACAGGAGTACCACCCACTAGAAGCACAGCCGGTAGCGTCCCCTGACGTCTTACACCGCACCGCAAGTGAACTGCCTGACGTGGTAGCTCCTACCCGAGGCACGAACACCGTACAAGTAACCACAAACAAGTGACTAGCTGGGGTCACGCCCGTCGACGTGGGTCCAACCGCCCCCAACCACGTGTGCACACACAGACCGCGCGTCCCTGGTCTGGTCCTCTGACCGGTTTTCCCCTCAGCCGGACTCTGGCTGCAAGACGTGGGGCCCGACGGCAACCGGTCCACAAACCGCCTCTAAGGGTAAGCCCGTACACCACTCCCTGGTGCGACTAGCACACGCGTACTAGTAGGCTACGACTAGTGGAGGGTCACTGAAGGAGTAGACTCTCAAGTCAACGGAAAACAACGTCCGCATCCGACAAAGTACGGGGACCATCCCACGTACTAGCACCGTCGCACGATGACCACAGTCGGAGAAGAAACGGGACTCACAGTCCACAGCCGCGCACACACCCTGCGCGAGAGTCGAGAAAACCCAAGTGACGCTAAGTCACTGGGCTCTGGACAGTCCTCTAGACGCCCTACACCCAACGGTCCTTGAGTCACAAGACTCGGGGTCAAGACCGTTGCACGCAACAGCACAAGGCCGTCAATCTAGTCCAAGCTCTAGGTCTAAAACCACTGTAGCACGAATACCGAGGCAGCTCACGAGCCGCCGAAACCATTCCCTTGGGAAGGGAACTCACAGGACTAAGGCCACACACACGGCCCACGCGGAAAGCACAGAAGCACGATTCCCAAGGCAACTTGCACACCACCAAGCTGTGGCCCAACTCAAGGAAAAGAGGGAAGCCTCCAGCTCCAGACTGGATAACTGGGCTCGCAGCCCAAGGCCTCACACAGGACCCACTCGGGGATCGCTTTTCGGAGAAACCGATGACACACGTCAACACACGGTGACACGAGTCGAGAACTCTACACCCGGGACTCCAACGTACCACGACACCTGGCCCCGACGACGTGCACAACATCCGTCAGGCCACAGGTCGGCACGTGGTTCGAGAACCACACACCCGGGACTCGAATCAGTCAAAACGGAAACACCGGGTTAGACTGGCACATGTGCGGTTCACCCTGGGCCGCTCAAGGGATGTGCGGCTAGGGTACAGCCGCTCAAAAGACATGCGGTCAGGCAGGAGCCGCACAAGGCTCTAATCGGACTAACCCCAAATGGAGGATGGACGGTTAGGGCTGGACCGCCCAAGGGGATGTGCGGCCAAGGATCGTCCGCACAACCTAACCGACCTACTCCAGTGCCGGTCAAAACGGTTTTGACCAAACCGCACAACCCAACCGACACTAAACTGTTGACCAAGGGTCAACTGGGATATGCGGTCAGCTCCTGGCCGCACAAGCCCACGGAAGGACAGACGGCTGGGTACCAACCGTCCATGGGGGAGACATGCGGTTCTCACCTGGCCGCACATCAAATGTGCGGTCTATCGTGCGACCGCACAACCCCAAAACCAAGAGAAAATGAACGGGCCAAAGGCAACCGCCCTCGCGATGGACGGGCCCGGTTCGACCGCCCAACCATCACGGCGGGTAAACCCAGGGGGTCTCCCGATCGTAGCCTTTCCACGCCCCGTTCGTGCCGAAACGAAGGGGATACAACCACAACCACCCTGGCAATCACATGGACTCCGACCGGAGTCAAAACGACGCACGAATCGCGAGAAACGAGCGATTCTACCGAAGTTACCCAAAAAGGGTTACCGAGCTTCTCGGAGCTCTACCGGTCCAACGGGACCACCAATCGAGACGAAATCAGGGGGAAAAGAACGCTCTCGCCCCAAGGAATCCGTTGACAGTAACCGATCTGGAAACCGTCGCCGTTTCCCGACCGACCCTACGAAACCCACAAAACCACAGTTTCGCTAGAACGGACCCAAACACAGCTGTTTCCGCGCCGAACGACGTGCAATGGCAGGGGAAACGAGCAGAACGCAGTGGTGTTCCGTCACCCTACCTCCACCGAAGAAACCGTGCGCCGAAGCGACTAATCCACGCCGAAAACCGCCCGGAACGCGAACGACGCCATCTCGGAATCCACCGAGGGATCGCGCCCGCCTCCGCCTCGATCCTCATCCATCCTCGCCCGCGCCTCGCCCGCGCCGTCCCCGCCTCGCCCGTACTCCGCCCCGTCGGCCGCCGGAGAGAGAGGGAGAGAGGAGAGAGCGTGAGAAGAGAGAGGGAGAGAAATGAGAAATGAGAGGGGAGAGAGAGAGAAAAGCTATTTATAGGGAAATCCGGAAAATCGGAAAAATCCAGAAAAATAGAAAATCACACCCTCGCGATCCTCGGAACGCACCGATCGCAACGGTACCACTCGCGCCCTGGTGAACGGCCCGGTTCACCCGCAACGAGGTTCCGAAGGGAAAGCCGAAACCCACGCCGGGAATCGGAAAAACACACGCGGAAAAAGCCGCGGAACGCCTCCGGGCCTCCGAAACGACTCCGGATCGCACCGATCCGAACACGAAAGATGTCCGAAACGAAATTTCAGACAAAACAGAGTTGGACAATCCGAGAAACCAGATCCGGAGCCCACGAAAAGGATCCGAAGAATCCGGGGCATTACAGCCCTCCCCCCTTAAAGGAATTTCGTCCTCGAAATTCAGGACCAAGCACGAAGTCCCAGGGGAAGAACACAGAATCACTGACACGCTGTCAGAGCCCCAGCACAGAAAACCTCGATTCTCACGAAAACACCGATCCTGAGGGACACAGCCAGACTTACGATCACAAGCAACACCTCGCTCCTCGCGCCGAGCACACAGGCCAACAGAGCAGGCATATACCAAAGGACACAGTCCGGCATCACCTCAGACAACGCGAGAATCCACCGTGGCGCCGCAGCCACGATCTCGCTCACCGAGGAAACACAACCCTCGACACGAGCAACAGCTACTGATCCACCCCAGGGTCAGCAGACAAAACACACATCAGCTTCACAACCAGCTGACAGGTCGCACACCCTCCTCAAGGGAGCAACCAACACAGAGCCTCCACCAGCTCAAGCAGCCAGCTCAACAGACCGCAACCAGCACATCGGCTCAACACCAAGAAACACCCCACACATGGCAAGCCGAAAGCCGGACACAACACCGTGCCAATTCTCGTCAGAAGACAAACTTCGACAAAGTCCAGATCCCATCCGGAAAGGCACATCGCAGAAACGACCGTCAAAGGTCTCGCTGGCACACGGCTCTCGCCACGCTCGAGCCCCAACAACCAGCATCTTCTGTCTCTGAAAAGACCATCCACTGGTCGCCAAATACACGTCAACGGGAAACCTCCACCGGCCCAACAGGCACGATCCAATTCACAGCAGGCCATCCGCTGACTCACACATAGACCGATGCCACATCTCGAGCTACACTCCTCTCGGACTCCGCATCCGAGCTCGATCATCGCGCCAACTCGACCCTCTCGGGGAGCACGACGAAACCAAATGACAGAACATGGCGTCTTCAGTCATCACCTCACGGGACTCAGACTTATAGGGAACCACCCCATGCTAATCACCAAACCAGGGATAACCTTGCGACACCAACGTCCTATCAAGGACCACCAACCGACGCTAATCTCACAGAAGGCCTCCGCCCACAAGCGTCACTCTTACGTCTGGTCTCATCAAATCCTTCGATCAATCCAAGTGGACACCTGCCAATCCCGATTCCGCCCTTACCACAGAGCCACGGGACACCACCTGAACAGTGCTCACGGGTCCCTAAGCAATAAACATCTCACCGTCACAATCCGACAAGACCGTAGAACCAACGGAAGCCCACAGCCTGCCAGAGATCACTTCTCCAAAAACGATCTTATCCGAGGACACGACTGGGAACACAAGTCGGGCACCAAGCCGCCGACTCTGACCAACACATCCTCGACCATCGTCAGGCGACATCCTCAACAACCCCATCCAGGTCCAACACCAACGCCTGACACGGCTTCCAACACAGGAACATGGTACTCATGCGGCGCACTAGCCAGCACATTCCCCAACACTCCATCCTGCCAGTGCCAAGAACCATAATACCTCGAGCAACGGCACGGCAAAATCACGTTTCACACCGAGGAACCATTCCTCCAATGCTCAACGCAAACTCAGGAATCCGCCCGTAGCAACCAATGCCACGATCCTGAACCAATGGGTTACGAGCCCACCACGCTTCCGCTGCGCACTCAGATCCGCGCGCACAGCCGAGAAAGCAAACACCGCCCAACCAGCACTCGTCCTTCCGGAACAGCGCCAGCACACCCTCACACGACAAGGGAATGGGCACAACTTCTCACAGACAACCACCTTGCCAAGACAAGGAGCACGTCTCGCACGGACTTCATGGCACACAAGGCCAACCAATCCGGGCACACAATGCAAGACGGCAAACCTTAACCCAACACAATCTCTCCAACCAAAGGAGAAACCAGCGCACTTCGACCAACGGAAGAACTCCACGCTCGACCTGACCTCGAACCTCGCGCACGCTGGAAACAGCACCATCCAGCACCAAGGAAAACCATCGCTTCCATCAGGTCAGCGCCTCCGACACACTCGACGAGTGTCACGTCGGACCACCATCACAGCATCTCTCGATGCACCACCGCTGCAATTCCTCGAACTGCAACACGGCATGCCAAGAGCCGCCACACGAGCCATAACCGACAACCGCCGATGCTCACCCTCGAGTCCCGAAACTCACCGCGGAGCCTTCACATCTCAAGCCAACTCCAGGGCGAACACAACCCATCCACTGACAGAAGCACAGGAGCAAAGACTTAACGGGACATCTCTGCCAAATTCTGCCTCGAAATCAGCAGAACAATTGGGATCGACACGTCATTTCTGACGCAACAGAGCACGACAAAACATCAGGCTCGACGAAACAGCAACCCACCGAGAAGATCCTCCGCTCACCCGAGCACACTTCTCGATCAAAACACCTCAGGAGCTGGACAAACCTCAAGCTGGAGTGACCAAAAACCGACAGCAGCTCCCTCAGAGCACGCTCACGGCCACTTAACCAAGAACAGTCCGCACCAGCCACCTGACCACGCTGCAGGTTCCTCGAACGCAGCACCGCGAACTCACGCCTGCCAGCAACCTCTGCCCAACGCAGCACAACCAGGGCCACCACCGATGAGGGAGAAGGCTCTCGACCTCGATCCTTAGACCCCATGTTGGCACGAAAGTCGCGGACAGCAACCACCTTCACAGCGCCGCACAGCGCACCCAAGCGAGAAACAAGGCGGAAAGCGAACACAAAACCCTAAGCCAGCTGCCGACTGTACTGGACCTTATGGACTCTGATCACTGCAATATTCGAATTCCTATGTACGCCCACAACCACCGCTCTGATACCAGCTGTAACGACCCGAGAATCCGATTACCGGGAAGGCCCGATAACCCGAGACTCGCACCGCCGCCCACGAGCCGGAGGGCTCGGAAGGGCTAAAAGGAGTGTGGAGGCACAAAGAAATAGGAAATAAAGCAGGACAACCAACAACAACAAGCTGAAAGAAAGAACAGCAACAGCTACAACAGAGTCCAGTCCAACCGAAAGTACAGTCTAAAGCAGTAAAACGTACCACGTGCCAAGTGAACACTCGGCCCGGCAAGCTGGCAACAGAGAACCTCCGCTCCGCACCCTCGAACCACGAGGAAGAACCGCTACACCTGAAAAGCAGGGAATGAGTCTCCAAAACAGAGACTCAGCAGGGATCCCGCGGAACCCCAACCGGAAACAACGGCGGTAGCGGAAAGGAGAGCTACAACTACAGCAGGAACAGCAAACCGGTGGCCGGTCAAAAACTCGGCACTACAGCTACTCCTACTGCACCGGAAGGTACACCTCGGTCACGCAGACGAAGCTACCGAACCACACTAGTACCACCTACCGAAGCAAGAACACACGGCAACCACGCCGTAGAGGCCTGTCCCTCGGACACAGCCGACCTGGACACGCTGTCCAAGGTGCGACCCCGACCATCCGATCGCGGGTACCGCACAACAAGACCCAACCTCGGTAAAGCCACTAGCATTAGACCCTTGGCGCGAAAACCAACACACGCGCCACGGCGAAACAACCGAACTCAACGGTCAACACGACCGAAAACCCGAAGGTCGAAATCACGGAAACTGATAGTCTGTCACTCCGTACTCGACAGGAGTACCACCCACTAGAAGCACAGCCGGTAGCGTCCCCTGACGTCTTACACCGCACCGCAAGTGAACTGCCTGACGTGGTAGCTCCTACCCGAGGCACGAACACCGTACAAGTAACCACAAACAAGTGACTAGCTGGGGTCACGCCCGTCGACGTGGGTCCAACCGCCCCCAACCACGTGTGCACACACAGACCGCGCGTCCCTGGTCTGGTCCTCTGACCGGTTTTCCCCTCAGCCGGACTCTGGCTGCAAGACGTGGGGCCCGACGGCAACCGGTCCACAAACCGCCTCTAAGGGTAAGCCCGTACACCACTCCCTGGTGCGACTAGCACACGCGTACTAGTAGGCTACGACTAGTGGAGGGTCACTGAAGGAGTAGACTCTCAAGTCAACGGAAAACAACGTCCGCATCCGACAAAGTACGGGGACCATCCCACGTACTAGCACCGTCGCACGATGACCACAGTCGGAGAAGAAACGGGACTCACAGTCCACAGCCGCGCACACACCCTGCGCGAGAGTCGAGAAAACCCAAGTGACGCTAAGTCACTGGGCTCTGGACAGTCCTCTAGACGCCCTACACCCAACGGTCCTTGAGTCACAAGACTCGGGGTCAAGACCGTTGCACGCAACAGCACAAGGCCGTCAATCTAGTCCAAGCTCTAGGTCTAAAACCACTGTAGCACGAATACCGAGGCAGCTCACGAGCCGCCGAAACCATTCCCTTGGGAAGGGAACTCACAGGACTAAGGCCACACACACGGCCCACGCGGAAAGCACAGAAGCACGATTCCCAAGGCAACTTGCACACCACCAAGCTGTGGCCCAACTCAAGGAAAAGAGGGAAGCCTCCAGCTCCAGACTGGATAACTGGGCTCGCAGCCCAAGGCCTCACACAGGACCCACTCGGGGATCGCTTTTCGGAGAAACCGATGACACACGTCAACACACGGTGACACGAGTCGAGAACTCTACACCCGGGACTCCAACGTACCACGACACCTGGCCCCGACGACGTGCACAACATCCGTCAGGCCACAGGTCGGCACGTGGTTCGAGAACCACACACCCGGGACTCGAATCAGTCAAAACGGAAACACCGGGTTAGACTGGCACATGTGCGGTTCACCCTGGGCCGCTCAAGGGATGTGCGGCTAGGGTACAGCCGCTCAAAAGACATGCGGTCAGGCAGGAGCCGCACAAGGCTCTAATCGGACTAACCCCAAATGGAGGATGGACGGTTAGGGCTGGACCGCCCAAGGGGATGTGCGGCCAAGGATCGTCCGCACAACCTAACCGACCTACTCCAGTGCCGGTCAAAACGGTTTTGACCAAACCGCACAACCCAACCGACACTAAACTGTTGACCAAGGGTCAACTGGGATATGCGGTCAGCTCCTGGCCGCACAAGCCCACGGAAGGACAGACGGCTGGGTACCAACCGTCCATGGGGGAGACATGCGGTTCTCACCTGGCCGCACATCAAATGTGCGGTCTATCGTGCGACCGCACAACCCCAAAACCAAGAGAAAATGAACGGGCCAAAGGCAACCGCCCTCGCGATGGACGGGCCCGGTTCGACCGCCCAACCATCACGGCGGGTAAACCCAGGGGGTCTCCCGATCGTAGCCTTTCCACGCCCCGTTCGTGCCGAAACGAAGGGGATACAACCACAACCACCCTGGCAATCACATGGACTCCGACCGGAGTCAAAACGACGCACGAATCGCGAGAAACGAGCGATTCTACCGAAGTTACCCAAAAAGGGTTACCGAGCTTCTCGGAGCTCTACCGGTCCAACGGGACCACCAATCGAGACGAAATCAGGGGGAAAAGAACGCTCTCGCCCCAAGGAATCCGTTGACAGTAACCGATCTGGAAACCGTCGCCGTTTCCCGACCGACCCTACGAAACCCACAAAACCACAGTTTCGCTAGAACGGACCCAAACACAGCTGTTTCCGCGCCGAACGACGTGCAATGGCAGGGGAAACGAGCAGAACGCAGTGGTGTTCCGTCACCCTACCTCCACCGAAGAAACCGTGCGCCGAAGCGACTAATCCACGCCGAAAACCGCCCGGAACGCGAACGACGCCATCTCGGAATCCACCGAGGGATCGCGCCCGCCTCCGCCTCGATCCTCATCCATCCTCGCCCGCGCCTCGCCCGCGCCGTCCCCGCCTCGCCCGTACTCCGCCCCGTCGGCCGCCGGAGAGAGAGGGAGAGAGGAGAGAGCGTGAGAAGAGAGAGGGAGAGAAATGAGAAATGAGAGGGGAGAGAGAGAGAAAAGCTATTTATAGGGAAATCCGGAAAATCGGAAAAATCCAGAAAAATAGAAAATCACACCCTCGCGATCCTCGGAACGCACCGATCGCAACGGTACCACTCGCGCCCTGGTGAACGGCCCGGTTCACCCGCAACGAGGTTCCGAAGGGAAAGCCGAAACCCACGCCGGGAATCGGAAAAACACACGCGGAAAAAGCCGCGGAACGCCTCCGGGCCTCCGAAACGACTCCGGATCGCACCGATCCGAACACGAAAGATGTCCGAAACGAAATTTCAGACAAAACAGAGTTGGACAATCCGAGAAACCAGATCCGGAGCCCACGAAAAGGATCCGAAGAATCCGGGGCATTACATGTGCCGAGGACAAAGTGGGTGGACCGGCCTTCCCCTGACCAGAAGTGGTCGTAGTGCTGGGGCCAGCTGGTCCGCGGATAGCTGGGTCCTTCGGCTGGACTGGGTGGAGGGTAATCCTATGGCCATCATGGTCGAAGGTGCAAGTGTTCGACCTGCCATGAAGGGTGGCATCTCGGTCAAAGAGCCAAGGCCTACCAAGGATGATACTACCCACCTCCATAGGTAGTACATCACACCAGATCGCATCATGGTATGCCTGGAACTGCAGCGGCACCAGGCACCGCAGTCTAACCGGGATGGAAGTGGAATCCACCCAAGAAACTCTATAAGGTGCAGGGTGATCCACGGGCGTCAAACCAAGACGCTTGACGGTGCATATGAAGATAGCGTTGATGCAACTCCCGCTATCTATAATCACCTTACAGGCTTTCCCTTCCAGCCTACAAAATGTGTGGAATATGGTGGTGCGATGCCAGTCGTCGCTCACCTGAGGCTGGGTAAGGATGCACCTGACTACACCCAAATGTACGTCATCCTGATACGAGGTACCAGGGACGTCAACCTGCTCGCCCTCCAATAACTCGTCAAAGAATTCCTCGGCCAATTCTTGGTCCGGCTCGTAGCTGACTGGCACTAACTCAGGCATGGGGTCACGGGCTGGTGTGTCGGCAATAACAAGTGCTCCCCGGGTGGGACACTTGCTGGCAAAGTGGCCAACTCCACCACAAGTGTAGCAACGGTCTCGTGGCCCATTGCCCTGAGATGTTCCACCAATCATTGGCCCCTTACCCTTGTCCTCTCGATGGACTGGGGGTGTAGGAAGAAGAGGCTGAGCTGGTACGGCGGGCTGATAAGGCCGAGTGGCAGGGATGGGTGCCTGCGGGCGAGGGGGAGGGTCCCTCGGAGGGAAGGTGCGGAGCCTAGGAGCAGTGGGGTCCTGCCGAGGTGGTTCAGGGGGACGGGCCACCGGAAACCGGCTATAGGAGGTAGGCGTGGTACGAGGGTCGGTCCCACGCTGATAAGTGAACCCCGGGCGCTGGACGGGGGTGAACTCCGCCTCAAACTGCTCGAACTCTAGAGCAACCTGGTATGCATCTTCCAAGGTGGTAACATTGCGGCGAAATAATTCATATTGATAGTGGGGCCGCAAACCACGACGGAAGCGTGACACAGGCATGGTGCTCTCCTTCATAACGCCACATCGCAGAAAGTACTCGTCAAACTCTGCGATGTAGTCTGACACGGATCGGTCCCCTTGGGTGAGACTCTGCCACCTATCAATAAGTCGCTGACGGTACGTGGCAGGAAGGTACTTACGCCTAAGCTTGTCCTTCATCTCATCCCAAGAACCTATCTGAGGCTCATGACGCTGAAAGAGCAAGCTCTCTACATTGCTCCAGTAAGTCTGTGCTTGCCCCAACAGCTTCATCTTGGCATACCTAACCCTCCGGTGGTCCGTCATCTCGAACCACTGAAAGTACCGGTCCATGCTAGCCTCCCAATCAAGGTAGATCTTGGGTTCTAAAGACTTGGACCCATCAAACGTGGGAGGGTCCACACGGACGGTCTTGAGGATCCGTTCGTCCTCATCATCCCTATGTGGTCGGTGACCATGCCGACGTCGGCCATTTCCCTCGTAATCATTGTCGGACTCGTAGTCCTCAAAATGGGGGGCACGTTGCCGTTGCTCCTCAGCCCGAGGTGGTGCGAGCTGGGCAGCAGGCGCGGGCTGGGCAGCAGCCACGGGTTGGGCGGCATGTGCCTGAGGGGCCGGGAGAATGCCGGGTAGGTCTCGGCGAGGGGTTCTCTCCACACTCTCTAACCTTCCAACCAGTCCTTGGACAGATCGGTCAGAAGCCTCGGCGCGGTCCTCCATGGCTTTGAATCGGCTCTCCATACGCTCGGTATGCTCCCTAAGAGTTTGCTCAGACCTATCCATGCGCTCCATGAGTAGAGCTATCATGTCCTCCAGGGAACGGCCTCCCGGGTTGGCACCTCGGTGTTCACCCATAGTGTCAGGGCGATGGTACTGGGCACCTCCACGGGTGGGCATGCAGTGAGGCCTAAAGAGAACTAAGGGTGACTCACTAGACCTATATGGATGGACCGATGCAAGTTGAGGACCTTTGACTTTAATGACTTTTTTTTTGTGTTTTTAAACAAGACTACCGTAGACTCAACCTGGGCTCTGATACCAATTTGACGCGGAACGACTACGAGACTCGGCTAGACAGACGACGCGACCAGCAACACACTAAGACGCGGCACCGAACGAGCTCCAGAAGAGGCGAACTAGCCCCAAACAAGAAGCACTACTCACAGTCGGCCCCATCGAGGGAAACGTGACGATCGTGCACGGTTGAGAAACCGGCTTTGAGACTGGGGTAGTCAACTCACTCTCGTGCTCGGAATGAGTCACGGGACGGGTTCTCGTTCTCACACTCACAGCGGTGACAAAAATATAACTAGCTAGGAAAGTAAATACACACATGTAGCGGCAGTAGATTGCATACTAAATAAGCAAACTAAACTACTGGGCGGCGAGTGTACCTCCACGCTCACGGCGTGGCGAAGACGTCCCGGCCGTGAACCGTTACTCCCGGTACAAACTAACTTAATTACAGCAGTAAAAGGACTAAGGCCCACTCCACCCAGGGAGGTAAAAGGCCACAACAGCGATCCGGGAGCGCCGTTTCAGGGGTTGGCGGGCTGCAATTTGGGGTTTCCGGACAGCGCGGCGGTGGCGCTCAACGTGGGGCCCACAAGGCTCCAAGTGGGCCCGGCTACTGGGCAGCGGCTTCCTGGCGTCTTCTGGCGGTGGCGACCGGAGGGGTCACTGCTGGGATGCCCCGGGTCGGTCCCCGGGAGCGGTGGTCGCCGACGGTGGCCCGGGGGATTTATTGGGAATTAGTCCCCCAAGGCTATCTCGCAGCCCCTTTCTGGCCAGACCGGCGCGTCTCCACGAAAACGGCCGCCAAGAGCAGATCCGAGATCGGATCGAAGCGTGGTTAGCGCCGATGGAAAGAGGACTCAGAGATATTCAACATATATGAAAATCAACCCCATCCAACGGTAGGATTAAAAATAAAAATGACTGTTCAACCGCTCATTTTCTGGTTCGGACAGACCGATCTCAGGGACAGAAGCAAAGCCTCCAGTTCTTGAGCTTTGACCGGGGATCAAACGATGGATCTAGGACCTGGGATTTTTATGGTGGGTAGAGGGGATGGTTAGGAAAACGTACATGGGTCTTTTTCTTGATTTGGACTCCATTTGATGGGTGGGGAAAATCAAATGCCAGCATCTATCCCGCGGACTAAACCTAGGGCAGACAGACAGGGGTCTGAACAGCAAGCTTGGAAGTGGGGCAAACGAGCTCCGATCTTCATGAAATTTTAACTGGAACTAGGGGAGACATGGGGAGACCTACCCTCCAAAAATAAGCTCGATCCAACGGTTGGATTAAGAGAGCTCGCTTTGTCTTCAAGCTTCTGGTTTGCAGGTCGCAGCCCAGGGCAGCAGCTAGGAGGAGGGGCTATGGCGGCCTGCTGGTAGCTCCGGTGGCGGCGGCGGCGGCAATAGACGATCCCAGCAGATAGTAGAAGAGAAAAATAAGGGATTTGGGGGGGAGATATCAGATCTAAGACTCAGATCTAGAGGGGTTAGAAGAAGAATTGGTGAAGAACACCAAGAACAAGAGAAGAGAGAGGGGGGGTGTGCACACCAAGCATAATTCTCTTGAATTTTTCATTAGTTCCACACAAAATACAACAAGAGACTATAAATATGAAAACTCTAGATCTAGATCCAAGGACATCCACTAACACCAAAGGACATCCACTAACTCTAAAGGACATCCACTAACATTGGTCAAGGGTAGGTGGGAGACAAGCATGGGGGACAAGGATGTGGCATCCTCCACCTTTGTCTCCTTAGTCTAATAGTCCAAGTCTTTAGAAGCCCACATTGGACTTGGGCTCCTAATGGTCTTGAGGCCCAATTTAGAAATTGGACCCCTTACATGAAGTGTAGCCCATATTACAATCTTGACCCAACTAGAAGCTAAAATATAAAATACACACTAATACACTCATAATAAGCAAATACATGCTAATACACTCACAATAAACATAGGAAAGTATCAACACTCTGGTAGGGACTCCATACTGTCGCCCAGCCACAAGGATGTCGATGTTGACCGAGTCGTGCTGCGGGTCCGGTACCGACGGCTTGCTGAGTCGGGCCGTACTCGTGCTCTAGTGTCCTCACCACTAAGGGATCGATTCTAACCCCAATAGGGACTCCTAAATCGATCTAATCCCTTAACCCTATGCCAACTCTATAAAAAGAGCCCAGAATCGTTATACGCGAACCCTAATTTTTGGATCGCATAGTTCGAAGGTATAGTATGGTTATTTCAATGTCATCCTTTAGAGTTTATTGTTACCCTTAATGTCTTCAAACATTCTATAAATTCCCGTGTTAGGAGGTCAAGTATCTAAGGAGTTATAACAACCGGAAGTCGTTGGTTCTACGCAGGACGCGTAGGAACTAGGACCCTCGTCCGGTGAGAAATTGGAGACTTAGGAGCAACCCCAGTGGTAAGTTATCTTCTGTTGGCTTAAACATCAAGGTAGGAACAAAAGCCCTCTAATATCTCGTGATTTCATGCACTATACACAGAGTATTTAGCGTTTTTTCATGACTGCGCAATCATGTCTTTCACTGTATGCTATCCCTACAATCCCAATCACAAGATAAGAACTTTTGCTTTAATTCATGTCTTTTCCACGTACTCACTTTATCCCTGCAATCCCAATCACAAGATAAGAACTTTTGCTTTAATTCATGTCTTTTCCACGTACTCACTTTACCTTAAACATACTATCATGTATTATCTTCCTATTTCCCATAATTTCCATGAATTTATGTCCTAGAATAATCCTTGCCCGACTGTTTTAGCTTCTGTCTAATAAAGGCAGAAGGTGATTCCACAGAGACCGCTATACTCAAGTAGCGGCCCCCGTCAGACCGCCACCTTAGAGTAGCGGCCCAATATAGACCGCTACTTGCTTTCTATAACCAGCCCCAAACCTTTTTTAATCCCCCATTAAATATGATACTAAGCATGCTCTATCTCGTTTATTTTGTCCTGATCATGTCATGTTTTCATAAGTTAGTTCTAGCGTGTGCTAAAAACTTATTTTTCATGTATATTAATTTTCATGCCAAAACCTTATAGTTTGTACTTAAAGGAATTTTCATGACTTAATTGCATCGTGATTTGAGTTTTCATTCGTTCCCTTCTCACCTTATTTCTATTTTATTACTTCACATATAGCCCGTACTCCGGTACGACGTTATTAGATCACTTGCACTTTATAAGAACATCTCTTGGACTTGAGATCCTCTCCGTCGGATATTCCTTCTACTGGACTAGGTGATCTTGTTTCAAAGCCTCTGTAAGTATCCGCGAGTCTGGGATTCCCACTAGGACGCCGAGCTGGTTGTACCCTAAAAACCTAATGGTCTAGAAAGCACTTGAGTTTTCTGCGTTTTTTGCAACCTGTATAGATCGCGGCCAACAGGTGACCGCTACTTCCAGATGGCGGCCCTGGCGCGACTGCGTTCTGCCAGGCTTGATCACTGCGTCGACTTCTTTTCTTTCTGGTGTCGACCCTATCAGATAGCGGCCTTGGCTAGACCTCTACTTCCTGATGGCGGTCCTGGCTCGACCGCCTTCTGCTATCTTGTGTCAAACCCGAGGTCTGATCAAAGGGTTGATCCTACTCTGTTCTCCGGTGATCTTCTGATCATCTGGAACCCAACATCTTATACATTAATTTATTAACGAACTTTGGAAACATAAGAATGTACCGTTATGCTGTCGGAATTCCTCTGTAACGTAATGTCCAAATAATTCATCCTTGATCTCATGATTCTCTTTGGTGCATTCTTACCTTGATTTTTATTATCATGAAACTATTGTTGAACTTGACATTATTGGCCTACATTTATATTTCTCGTGGAAGTAGCTTGATTTATATCTTGAAGATGTAAGAGCGAGCACGGATAGTGTCCAAGGACTCCACACTAACCCCCTCGACAGATGGTCGGAAACATGCTATAAACCATGGGGTATGATGCTTACTGGCGTCGCATTGCGTCGGGAGTACTTTTTTTATAAACGGATGAAATCCATGAAATCTCATGCTTGATTATTACATGCTTGTTACATAACTTTCTAGTGCATAGACTTTTCAAGGTTATGAAAAGTACATTCTCGTTACATGATATTACATTCTCGTTAATAAAAGGCCATATTATAATCTTTCTTGATCATGTTCTCATATCGTCTCATATCTCTACACTTATCTTGATATCTTGTTGTTACTTTGATTTTCTCGCGTGTTTTATTACATCTTACATCATTGCCTTTTATAGAGCTAAAATGTTAATTACTTAAATTATGCCTTCGTGTTGATACGAAGATACCTACTGGGCGAGTGCGCTCATCCTCTACTTTCCAATCTTTTTCAGGAGACTCTAACAGGTCGGATTAAGATTATTCGAGTGGCGGATCCGAGAGTGATTAATGAACGAGTGAAGCCTAGATAGTTAAAGAGTATGGAGTCAGTTTATAATGCCCTACAATTTTATAGCGTTTTATTTAAGTAAAAAAAATGTGCATGCTTAAAGGTTTGAAACTATTAGTTTATTATATTTATTTATGTCATAAAAAATATGAGGTAAAAGTTAAAAGAAAGTGAAGAAAATAATAAATAAAGTTTAAAATAAAATTATATGATGCTAATTGCTTTATAAAAAAATTTGAAAGGGTTTAAAACGAAAAATATATAAAGAAAGGGCGTAAAAATAAAAAACATAATTAAAGGATAAAACAAAAAAATTAAAAAAAAATTAAAAAATTTGGCGGGGGGGCGGCCCCACGCGGCCGCCCGCCACCGCCCTGCCGCTTTGCGGCAGGGGTTTTTTTTTAATTTTTTTTAGTTTTTTTGTTGTTGTTTAGTTAGCTTTTCATTAGTTAAATTACCTTTCTTTCATTTAGTCAAAATTCATGTGCCATATCTATAAAAAAATGAAAAATATGAGATAGTCAAAGAAAGTTAGGTAAATGGGTTGGTGGAGATTTGAAGGTCAAATTTTTATTAAATATCATTATAATAAGGATTGAATCTCCACCCTTGATTAAATGAAGAGTTAAGATGGATTAGGAGAAAACCCCTATAAATAGCACCATTGGGGGCTTCATTTGTTCTTCTTGGGAGCTGAGTACGTGAGGAGTAGAAGGAGAAGGCTGAAAAGCTGATTAGAGAGTTGTTAATACATCATTAAGGTAAGTGATTAAGTTTTTATTCTCTTAATTAGCATGAATTAACATGTTTAAGCTGATTTAGGGTGTGTTATGAGCATCTAAAATGATGGTCAAGTCCAGAGATCGTATTTCACCATGGGTGATCATAGATTAGTCAAATTTCCATGATATCATTAAGTTAAAGCATATGATTAATGATATAATTAAGTGATTAATATCTTAAAATTAGCAACAATGTATGTTAAATTTAGAAAACTTCCAGAATCATGAGATCTGATGTTATGAGCCCTCTGTAAAAAATTTCCATGTCTGATTCAATTTATTTTTACGTTTATGAATATTTTAATATTATCTTAAAGATGATCAATTATACTAAAATATTAAAGGGATGATATTAAATCACCTAAAATTGCTGGAATTCATCTTACTGTGAATCCCATGTGTAGAAAAATTTTCATGATTTCTGGATCACGATATTTATTTTAATGAATTTTCATACATGATAAAATATATAGATAATTATATAGAAATTACAGAAATTAGAGATCATGTTCACAAAAATCTTATAATTTCACAGAAAGGTTATTACGTTAAATTTGTTGTATTTTGAAAATATCAATAATTGTTGATGTCTGTAAGTGATATTACATAATTTTTGATACTTTATTAGAAGTATAAAATTAAAGGATAAATAAAAATACTATATGGAAATTCTTGAAACTTTACCACAAGACTAAAATGCATGTTAGAACTAAGAGATGAAAATTTCATCTTAGTCTGATAACATAATCTTTACTGATATAAATATCAATGTTTAAGTAAATAATTATAAAATTAAATAAATATAAATATTCGGTGAAAAATACTGATAAAATTACAAAACTGACATATAATAATTATAAGTTAGTTCACAGTATAGTTTAGTCATTTTAAGCATTCTGGATAATTTTCTCTATTTAAAAACTATTATTGTAAATTATTATTTAGAAACTAATACAAAATTTCAGAAATTAGAAATATTGAATGAAAAATAGTGAAAGTTTTTATATACGATACTTATCTCTGGAAAAACGTTCTGTAAAGTTTTAGTAATTTCCTGATCATTTTGGTTATATTTAGTTGATTTATCACTCATGTTGTATTTTTGTTATTCTATTAAAATATTACAAATTTGGTGTGAAAAATAAGTAAGAATTTTCAAATTTAAAGTTTCTGTTACGAATGATTGTTTGATGCTATGAATGATGGTTTGAATAAGTATGGTTATTTTTAGTGTACTTAGGATAAATTTCGTTAATTTTCCATGCATAGGAAAATTTATACAATTCTGAAAAAATTTAAATTCCTGCATAAAAAATTATGATAAATTTTATGTGTAATGTTACATGTAAATGTGATGTGCAGTAAAAATTTGAGGAATTTCAGAACATGGTAACTAAATTTAGTCAATTTATGATATATGTTGAAATACATGTAATTCTAGGAAAATTTAAATTCCTGCATGAAAATTTATGAAAAATTTTATGAGTAATGTTACATGTAAGTGCGATGTGCAGTAAAAATTTGAAGAATTTCAGAGCATGGTAACTAAATTTAGTCAATTTATGATATATGTTGAAATACATGTAATTCTAGAAAAATTCAAATTCCTGCATGAAAATTTATGAAACATTTTTGTGTAATGTTACATGTAAATGTGATATGCAGTAGAAATTTAATGATCTTCAGAATATAGTAGATAAATTTAGCCAATTTATGGTTCATGTGGGAGTATAAGTAATTCTGAAAAAAAATTATAATTATTGCCTGAAAAGTGATGAAAATTTTCTGCATTGATCATTTCTGTAAATGTGTTATTTTTCTGAAATTTCAATGGACTATGAGTTTTGAGAACATAATTATAAATTTTTGATATATAAATGGAGAATAAATAATCTTGAAAAATTATATATACCGTCTGAAAAATGATGACAAATTTCTATTTTGATCATTCCTGTAAATGTATTGATTCCCAGAAATTTCACAACATTATGATGTCTATAAATAGAATTAGTAAATTTTTGGATATATATATGTCATTATGTTTAAATAAGATGAGAATTTTAGAAAAAGAAAAAGGATTTTCAATATTGGGATATTAATGTTCACAACATGAATTTTGAGTGGCATGTGTCCATTTCATATAAGTCATATATATATATACATATATATACATATATATATTTTTACTATACTGTTATTACTGCCAAATGGACACTGCCACCATAGGGGGAGATTGGAACCAAACTATAGAAATACCCCTATGGGGAGGCTCACATTGTACTCGCCCCGTGGGTAACGGGGATTGAAATCCTGGAGGTGGACAAGTACCACTGGTTAAGGTGGAGATGACTTCTCCCAGTTCTGCCCAATAACCAAGACTCGTCACTATTTTTACCTAAGTGATCGAGTACCGATTGACTGTCCTTCTATGAGTGGTTTGGGCACTGTGTCTGACTAGTTACATCGCTGCTATTAATTTCATAATTGAAATTGAAACTACTATTTACTGAACTGAAATTGAATTGTTACTGTTTACTGAGTCATTATTCAAATGACTATTACTGCTTACTAAGTCATTATTGAAATGACTACTACTGTCCACTGAACTGAAATTGAAATTACTGCTACTGTTCACTGAGTCATTATTAAAATGACTATTACTACTCACTGAATTGAAATTGAACGACTGTTATTGTCTACTGAATTATTTTTAATATGACTATTACTGCTTATTAAATTATATGGAAACTGTTATTACTGTTCACTGAATTGATATTGGAATGACTGTTACTGCCTACTGTTACCGCTCATTTAACCGATAGTGAAATTAGTATTACTGTCTACTGAATTGTTACTGTTATTACACTGTAATTGTTTATATTTGTAAATGATGAATTATCATTTACTTTGTCATTGATAAAATAAAGTTTTAATGAACATGTTGTATTCGTAAAATGTTAATAGCATGACTTATGATCATAAAAATTGAGATTGGGTTAAATGTATCAACCTCATGTGTTATCTAATTGAAATTATGCCTAAGAATAAATCATGAAATGAAATACCGTAAATCATGTTGGATGTGTTTATACATGTTATGATTGGGGACTATGCTAGTCTCTTACTGGGTCTATTCGTAGACTCACACCGTTGAACATTTTCAGGAGAAGCGGTAGAAGAAAGCGAGGAGTGATCTCGTAGTAGTCTGATCGAGCTTGGAGTTACTACGAGTATTGTCTTAGGTAGTTATGTCAGTTAGAAAAAAAAATATATGTGTGAAATTTTGGTTATGTAATAAAAGACTTGTGAAATTGTTATCTTTATTTCTCTCTATGTGGATGTAGTCTTTGACTGTAAGCTGATGATTCAGAAAGTTTTATTTCCGCTACAATAATATCTCAGTGTTTATGTGAAAATTCTCAACCATAATGTACCGTTTGAGTTGTCCCATTGTGACGTCTCGACCGGGATCCGACGTGAGTCTTTACAACTGGATCGGGTCTTCGAGCCTGGGCGTTACAATGCCACTGTCAAGTTCAAGTAAAAAGGTTGTCAAAGGTTCAATGGATGTTTTTGCAAGAATGAGTGCTGAAGATTTTGTAGATGCAAGGAGGAGTGGGAAAAGAGTGCAAAGTACGTTGGAGTCTAGAATGAAAAAAAAAGAAAAAAAGATAGTTGAGAAAGCTATAGTAACATGATTTTATGAAGGTGGAGTGCCTTTTAATGCAGCCAAATTAAGAAGTTTTGAGATAATGTTTGAACTTATAGGGCGATTTGGACCAGGATTTAAGCCACGTAGTTACCATAAGTTGAGAGTGCCTCTCCTCAAAGAAATGGTAGAGGAAACAAAAAGTTTGCATGTTGAATATATGCAACATTGGAAGACTTATGGGTGCACTATCATGTGTGATGGGTGGACAGACAAAAGGCAAAGAAAGTTAATCAATTTCTTGACAAATTGTCCTGAAGGCACTTACTTTATGGAATCATTTAATATTTCTCATCAGAGAGAAGATGTAGGATTGTTGTATGAATTATTGGATATGATGGTTGAAAGAGTTGGAGAGAGAAATGTTGTTCAAATTGTGACAGATAATGCATCTTATAACATTGCAGCATGTAGAATGTTGATGGAGAAAAAGAAACAATTATTTTGGACGCCTTGTGCTGCCCATTGTCTTGATCTCATGCTAGAAGACATTGGCAAATTGAAAGCTTATGCAGGTACCATCTCAAAAGCTAAAAAGTTGACAACATATATATACATCCACACTCGTTTGCTTGACCACATGAGGAAGGAGACAAAAGGAAGAGAACTTGTAAGGTTTGGAGTGACAAGATTTGCCACAGCCTTTCTCACGTTGGAAAGGTTGCATGACGATACCGTAAAGAAAGGTTTACGAGGATTGTTCACTTCAGATGCATGGCATAACAGTGTATGGGCAAAGACAAATAAGGGAAAAAATGTTTCTTCAAATATTTTTCAAGTGAAGTTTTGGCATGCCATTGAAGAGATATTGAGAGCATCTCAACCCATTTTGCAGGTTTTGAGATTGGTTGATGCAGATGAGAAACCTGCAATGGGATACATTTATGCTGCAATGGAACATGCAAAGAAGCAAATAATTGAGAACTTTGGTTCTAAAGAAACTAAGTATCAACCTGTGTTGAAAATTGTAGAGCGACGTTGGAAGGATCAAATGAATCATCCTCTACATGAAGCAGGATTTTTCTTGAACCCAAAATTATATTATGAAGCCCGTACGAGAGATGGTCCGGTTGTAGTTACAAAATTCTCAAATTCTTTCTTAGCATGTGTTGAAAGGATGGAGCCAAATACTGATATACAAGACAAGATCAATGATCAGATGGTATTATATATGAATGCAAGAGGTGCTTTTGGAACTTCAATGTCAATCAGAGCTCATGATAGGAGATTGCCAAGTGAGTAACTTGATTAAATTATTATTTTGTGTATTATTTCTGATTTCATGAGGATGTGTGATTTTAATTAAATTTTTCTTGTTAAATGTTACTCTAGCTGATTGGTGGATGCAATATGGAGATACACTCATACACAAGAACTCATGAACATTGCTTTGAGGATTTTAGGATTGACTTGCAGTTCTTCTGGTTGTGAACGTAATTGGAGCATATTTGAATTTGTAAGTAGTCTTTTAAAATAAATTTGTAAGAAATCTATTTGTGTTAAAATCATTAATCTTATCTTTGTGTTTTTACAGATTCATACAAAAAAGAACATATTAGAGCATAAAAGACTTAATGATTTAGTCTATGTTCAATACAATCGGCGCCTTCGTGAAAGATTCTTAGAAAGGAAGAAACATCCAGAGAGATATGATCCAATATGTTTAAGAGATTTAAATTGGGGAAATAAGTGTATGACTAAAGATGGCGATGATGTAGTTCATGAAGGAGATGACCTTACCTGGGAAATGGTGGATATAGCAATGGACACATCAGAACAAAGGGCCAGAAGAGACACTCTCAAGAGGAAGCACTTCACATTATATGGAAGAGGGTGATGATGAACAAGATGAATTGGAGAATGAGGAAGAAGAGACAGATGATGACGATGCACCATAAGAGTCAAATGATGAAGGTGGTGATAAAGATGGAGATGAGGATCTTGAAGCTTCAAATGAGAGAGCACTTGAGAATGCAATGTTTGATTTTAAAATTTAGATATGTTATTTTTTTGCTGGATATTGTATGACTTTTATGTATACTATTGTCTATGCTACTTCTTTAATTCCTCGTTTGTTTGTCCAAATATATGCTTGTCTATGTGGTGATAATTGATGATGTTTGTTTCTTTTGGTATAAGAATTATATTACTTGTATGTTGTTTTAAATATGATTTACAGATATTTGGAAGAAATTGACAAATATCAAGTATTTGATTCTTCATTCTAAAAGTCTAATTTTTGTTGTTAATTTTATCACAAATTTCATTTTTATATGTTATTACAATGTCATTTCTATTAATTTTTATTTTTGTCCATACTATTATTGTTATCTATATTTGTAATTATCATGATTAACTTTTATATAAAAAATTACATATATATTAATGATCACATTTATTTATGAACTTGACGGCTAAATGCTGCTTAGGCAGACGCCTAAGCGCTTAGGCACTCGAGGACCCCAAGCTCGTCTTGATCGCCTTGTCGCCTTGACAACTATGCCGTGGACTGACGAATCTTTCGTGGACGTCAACCGAGCCGCCCGACTTAGACTATAGATCGTCGAACAGCCTATCTCGAACCTGACTAGACTAAACCACTGTGGACCTAGCGTTGATGGGCCGCACTGAACCTCACAGATTTTATCCTCCTCAACACCTATATGGATCAAGAGGATCTTTGTGCCAACAAAAAGATATCTCCCACAAAAAAGAGACCTTCAAATTTATCTTCAAAGTTTAAGCAATGAACGGCAGACTTTCTTGCTGGGTTCTAGTCGGTAAACAAAGGCCAGGTCAAGGACAGGTCATACTTTTTGCTGAAATGACAAACCTGCACTCTCAATATCATGCACACTTTGAAAATTGCATTGTTTTGTGAGTCAATTATTCTCGGGCAAAAGTTCTAGAACTCAGAATTCATTTTAGAGAATGGAGAGATTCAAGAGAATGTGTCACATAGGAGAAGTGTATCCAGGTTCCCACGTTATCGCCGGGTATATATAATTGCTCTGTACGGCACTGATTGTTAGACGGCGAGGGAGAAACAAAAAAAGGCGCATAGAAAAAAAAATTTGGCAGAGATAAAGAACACAAAGATAAATGCATGGAAAGCCTACGACTGATAACTTTAGCAATGATCATGTAGACGAGGATTTAGGAGCAGCTTTGTTTGACCTTAAGTCAAGGGAAAGTAGGCTAGATGTTTTTTTTTGGCACGTGCACCAGCATTCATGTTCTATGCTAGTTAGAAGAAGTGAAAGATGGAAGGGACTCAACCTAGACTCAGAAAAGATGGTTTGATCTTGTTAGAAAAGACATGACTTTTCTAGGCTTAACGATGAACATGACATTTGATAGAATACAATGGAGGGGAATGATTCATGCAGCCACTCATAAATAATTGGGTAACTGGGTTACGGCTCTAATAATGATGATGATACAATCACTCAAAGCAAAAGCCTATGACCAAAGAAGAAAAGGAACACTTGTCTTCTGGTATCTGGCAGACCATTAATAATGATGATGATACAATCACTCAAAGCAAAAGCCTATGACCAAAAGAAGAAAAGGAACACTTGTCTTCTGGTAGCTGGCAGACCATTAATAATGATGATGATACAATCACTCAAAGCAAAAGCCTATGACCAAAAGAAGAAAAGGAACACTTGTCTTCTGGTAGCTGGCAGACCATTCACAATCCAAAGCACTTGGTCTCCCCTCTGTGAACATGAAATCCAGTCGCATTATAGCGGTAAATAGATGATTAATTAGCATTGTCACTGAACCATAGTCATGTTAAATTCTTACAATTTAGCATTGTCAATGAACCATAGTCATGTTAAATTCAACAAATAGGTGATCAAGTAGCCCCTTGCAAACAGGATCAGATGCTCAGGTATGCTAGCCAAGCAAAGCCCATTAGACCATATCCGTGTCACAAAGGCTTGCCAAAAAAAACTCCACTCAAAGCTCTTAGTTCATTTTACTGAGCAAATAGGAGAACAAAATGGTTTATACCATGCCATTCTCATCGTCGTACAACAGCAAGTATGATAAAAAAACAAATGAAACCAATGGAACAATATGATAAAAACATATACTCAATGGCCACCTTACCAAAAACAGACATTGAAGTAGTCCAAAATTTCTTGCTTCTTTCTATTGAATCCCCTGAAAGTTGTAGTTGTTGAGCTGTGGAATTTATCCATATTCTACAGAAATGTTGTAAAGAGTGAATTGACATTAAAATGTGTTTAATTGCATTTTCCCTGTCTTCTCTTGGAGATTAATTATTGCCATAGTTTGTTACCAAGCAGTCTGATGGGACCGCCTAACTGGTTCAGATTACAAAGAATGAAAGTTTAAATATTTGCTGTTGAGTCTACATTTAACCCTTGCCTCCTTGGTGATGGAAAACTTCTCTTAATTGTTTTCACAGGAAATGCATAGTTTATCTTTTTAGTTGTTATATGCGATGCCGTTTTTATACATTTCAAAATTTAGACAATCAACAAATAACATGACATATTTCTAAATTTTTACTTGGCTAACATCCACATTGAACCTCAGTTTGCTAATCTGAGGAATAAAGAAGGGCATGAGATGAAGTGAAAAACAATGAACTATCACGTAGCCAGCTCCTAGAAGAGATCCCAACACTCACATAAACAAGAAAAAGGGGGGGAAGCAACACGAACAGCATGAGACCCACATAAAGAGCTAGGTTCAGCGAATTGTCAACAGATAGGGGGGAAATTCAAGAAACTTCACCAGCACTCATTGTGGGGATTTAACACCTCCAACTGTATAGCATACGAGAGGGTGATAGGTGTGGAAACTGGGATCTACCTCCAGATGCATGATGCTCCCATGCCAAGGAGGTTTTAAATAAATTTGCCATTCATCAACCAAACAAACTAGTGCAGTGGCCCACATGAGATCACCAGTATTTCCTCCGCACGATCTGAAGTAAATTGCAATTTTTTTAAAGTAATCCCTGAACTAGCTTCATCCAATATCAAAAGCTTATTTTAACACAAAAGACTTTTTAAGCAGAAACATCAAAATACAGAGGAACAATAACCATAATCAAGGGTTATAATCAAAGGTACACTTTCTTTTTTGAAAGTACCAAATTGATGCTAAAGGATACACAAATATCAACTTAATTTTTGACAAGATTTTGCTAATAATGTAGAACATACTACCACTTTCAAAAATAATGTAGAACATACTTATGGGGATCACATTTAATGGATATGCTGAAAACAAAGTATATGGGATACAATTGTGCAAAAACATAACCTTGTGCATAGGCATTTCAAACTGAAGGTACATCGAGCATCTAGAGTTTAAGGGAAATAAATAACAACTGCTTTACATTAGCACTTAATGTATGAGAGATGAAAGTTGATCCTGCGTCATCTAAGTAGGGAAAGTCAAAAGACGGCAACATCTGAAAGAACGAACACATTTGAAGCCATGGATCAGCCCTAGCTATTTATTAGATTTTTTTGAAAGTGCCTACCCATTTATTAGATAAAAAACAAAACCTCCAATACATGGATACTAACCACCGTTTCATTTCCTGAGTACAGAAAAATGTTATCGTACTACAATGGATGCAATCTCAGGTACTTGATACGGTAAATCTCCAACATCTTCTAAACCACAAGAAAACAAAGGGGAGAGTGTAACATTTCCTCTTCCAAAGAATGACCCCAGGATATTTATATCTTCATCTTTCTCTTCCTATCTAAGAGTGGCTTACAAAAACATTTGGCAAATATAGAATATTGGAAACCATTAACTGCTTTCAGGTTTCAGAAGGCCGAAACTTCATCATCATATATTAGATTAAAAGAGGTATTTAAATAAGAAAAAGCTCAACATCGAGGTAGAATTCGTCTAGTGGATCCATGTATAGTCTGAAGAATGGCAAGTAGCTAAGAGATATTACAAAAACTTCCCTTCACTTAATGAAAAAACTTTAGAAGCACAAGCACATGGAAACAACAAGAAAAGTGGGGTGACATTACCGACTGCAGCAAACAGCAGTCTCTAAGATTCTTCCTTCACTCTCCGCTTTTTCTTATGATGGTGCTCAACGTGGTTTTCAACTCCACCTCCATTCTCCTCTTTGATATCTTCCTTCTTCCTCTTCTTCTTTCGCCGCCGCTCACTGTGGTTCTCAACATACCCCTCCTCCTTTCCCTCTTTTACATCTTCATGCTTCGTCCTCTTCAATTCAGTTTTGTTGCGCTTCTCATTATCCATCTCCACTCCATTGCATAATCTGCTTTCTATTTCTTTGGCCACCCTCTTCTTTTCTCTACTACCACTCTTACTCTCCCTGATGTCAAGAGCACCTCCCCCGTGCCGTCCCGCACTCGTTCCTGGGTCTCCCCCAATCTCCACAAAGTGCCCATCTTGACCTGCTTCTACGCCTGCTGCCTCCTCTTTCTTCTTCTTCTTCTTCCTCCTACTGCCCTCGATCTCCGCAAAGTTTCCATCTTGAGCTGCTTCTACGACAGCCGCCGCCTCCTTCTTCCTCCTATCGACTTCCTCGCCGTCCTTGTTTCCGGACACCTCCCGCTGAGCTCCGAGCTCCTTGCGGAATCTCACGAGCTCGTCGAAGGCCTCCGAGGTGCGCCTCAGGAACGCCGAGACATCCTGGTGAGCTCCCGTGTCGGACACCACGAAGCGGGACAAGATGGTGGCGGCCTTCGACAAGGAGACCGGCTTCGAGGAGACCACCGACCCCGCGATGGGTTTCATGGCCCTTTGACGCGGGACGACGGGGTCGACCGTGCGCCCTAAGCCGCTGGACGGCGGAAGCTGAATCACACTCTCGGCAGGAAGGTTCGTAAGACGGTGTGAGTCGCTTGGGGGTGACGGGCGCGGGATTCCCGAGAAGCTGCTGCTGCCCCGCTGTCCAGCAAGGGGGGAGGGTGCAGTTGCCGGCTGGCTGTGCAGGGCGCCCAGGGTGGCCGCGGACGTGGGGCGGGGCAGAGCACCTAGGGGCCTGCGGCTGCTGCTGTCGCGGCTCGCAGCGCACCTGTTGCGGGCGCCGGTGGATTTGAGAAGTCCGGCGACAGTTGGAGTGGCGGCGGCGCTCGCAGTGGCTTGGCCACGCAGTGCAGCCGCGGTGCTGGGGTCGCGATGCAGGGCGCCGGTGGTCTTGGGGCAGAAGGGAGTGGCAGTGGGTTCCCCCTGACGCTGGGGTTGAGAGGGAAGGGAATAAGGTGAGGTCGAGGAGAGGAGAATGGGACGGAGGGGAACGGAGGGCTGCCGGCTATGGCGCTGACGGCGTCGCGGGTGGCCGGCGACGACGGAGGAGCTGGCGGCGCTCGCGGGGCGTCACCGGAAGGGGAGAGGGCACGGGAGGTAGTGGTCTGGGAGGGGGCCAGCGCGGCCGGTGTTGCCCGGTGCGGAGAGGGAGGTGGAGAGGGGGGGGGGCAAGGAGGAAGAAGAAGGGAGGTGGCCGGTGGCGATCTCAGGCGGCGGGCCGAAGGTGAACAGCGAGGGGGCGGGATCGTCTGGCGGCGCAACTCGTGGAGAGGAGATCGGAGCACAGCAGCGCTCAGCTCCGGCGACGAGGCGGTGGTGGGTGGGGATGCTCGGGCGTCCGTGGGCCGAGAGGTAAGGAATGGGTGGGGAAGAAGGGGGAGGAGTGCGGCCCTAGGGTTAAACGGTAGATGCGGACCGTGGCCCTTGCGGCCTCAATCTCTCGGGGCACCGCTTCCCACCACAAGGTGGCTAGGGTTTTTAAAAAACCCCCTTTATTTTTTTTTTCTTATGATCGTGGTTGAGGGTTACTATACTTCTATCGGGATTCGATATAATATATTTTTCTTGATCTTTCAAAAATAACAAATATCAATATTCTCCGGATAAAAATATGATTATGCCAACATGTACGAGTCATTTGAACACTAAGGCCTTCTTTGTTAATCGAGTGCAGATGACGTGTTCGATCTCAAGAGGTTGAACACGTCGCCCGGGCTCGAGTAAAGGAGATTGTGTGAGAGAGAGCGTGGGCCTCTCGACGGTTTCTCTTTCATCGGATGCGACAATCTCTCGACAATTCCGTTAATAAATCGGCCCCAAGAGTATACTCACTAAACTAAATTAAAAAATAAAAATAAAAATAAAAATATATAATAAAATAAAATGACTCCACTATATCTGATGATCATCTTATGTTGTGCGGTAGCTATCACACAATGTACAAACAAATTCATTTGTCGATGAATTCAATCGAATCTCTGGATCAGACCAGTGTATTCACCAATTTTTCTCTAGTTTGAAAAGATTTGTCCTCACTTTTAAAAGGTTGAAGTATAATCAAGACAATCACACGAGGATAAGCCGAGCACTTAAGACAAATAGTAATATGAAGAATCTCATGATGTCGCTTCTCATGTAACTTGTCGATGTTTTGTTACACCAAATCAACATAAGATAACTCTAATAATAAGACATCGTCGTGTGAATCAATTATGGATAAATCACTAACATTATATTATTAATTAAGTGTAAAGTAGGGGCAACCAGTAAATCATGATCCCAGACATCACAGGGAATGACAGCCTGCGCAATTGCATATGATGAATTGGCTTCAAACACAAATTCATCTATCAAATCTACATAGAAATTAACATGTATATTCATATCTCACACATCATCAGGTGTAATGCAACATCAACTATATATACTTTTATTGGGACAATATATTTCACTTTATCTTTTTATATCTGTCAAAATTAACAAAAGATCACTACTCCCCAAATAAAAAAGATGAGTTTGAAAAGATTCGTCCTCGAATTTTAAAATATTGAAGTGCAATCAAGATGATCACAGGAATATAAGCTAAGAACTTGGGGATAATAATAATATGAAGAATCTCATGTTGCCACTTCTCGTGCAACTTGTCGATGTCTTGCCACACCAAATCAACATATGATAACTCTAGTAATAAGATATCATCATGCGAATCAATTGACGGATAAACCGCGAACATTGTATCATTAATCAAGTGTAACCTAGAGACAACAAGTAAATTATGATCCCAGACATCACAAGGAATGATAGCCCGAACAACTGCATACGATGAATTGACTTTAAACAAAGAGTCATCTATCAAATCTAGCTCAGAATCAATAAATAAATTCTTATCACACACATCATCATGTGCAATGCAACATCAACTATATGGACTTTGTGTTGTCTTCTCACGAGCACAAAGTGCCTGCAAGGTTGAATTTAGAAATCAAAATTTCTTATTAAGATGAGTGGTCTGCAAAATGTAACTCTTCCCATCAGTATCTATGGCAGCTTAACATTCTTAATCTATTAATATCCCAAACTAAGGTGTAACCCAAGGTGTTGAATTGTGCACCTTTGCTCCATCAAAATATTTAATTGCTCTTGATATGATGGGATTTGTAGTGGCTCACTAAAACTCCACAAAATCTTTTTGGCCATATATATTTTCTCCTATTTTTGAAGGGCATTGACAATAGAGTGGGAGTTAAAATTTCCTGACTCATGCTCATCGAGAGTCACTATCGCGTGCTCATTATTGGGCAAAATTACTTTAAAACTGAAGAACATGGCGATAGAGTTTACCTTGAACCCTAATTGATAGAACACATTAGTTTTCTAAACTCTGATACCGAATTTGACGTGAATGATGGACTTAACCGAACGTCTTAAGCCTTAAGACAATGAAAGCCAAACCACACTCTTGGTGAGGGAGGTTTGTGCGGTGCTGTGAGCTACTTGATTTCCTAAACAGTTGTCCCTGTATAGGAGACTTTGGGGCCTATGGTTGGTGTTGTCTCGTTGTCCAACAAAAGGGGGGGGGGTGCAATTGTGGGCTACCTTAGCAGGGGCACTTAGGGTCGCCGCAAACTTGGGTGAAGGGGATGTGGGCCAAGGCAGAGCACCCAGGGCCTTGTCGTTGCTACTATCATGGTTCACAACACAACCATTGTTGGTGTCGGTGGATTTGAGGAATCTGACGATAGTTAGAGCATCAGTGTCAACGACATTTAGTAGATTCGAGCGATTAAGAAATATTTTGACATTTTAAGTGAACATTTTGTTGTTTATAGCATAACTTTGTGTATGAATGTTCAAATGAGGTGAAATTAAAGTCATTCGAAAGATAACTCGATTATCTATAACTTTCCATAACGAGCACTTTTTGAGATTTTATCATTTACTATGTCAAAAATGTCAAATGCAATTTTAGATGATAATTTTGGACTTTAAATAGTTAGATGAAATATAAAATTATATGAAATTTTATCTAAGTTGGATAGTTAGATAGAATATTGTCTAAGTAGGGAAAGAGTTAGATGAAATAACGTCTAAATATAGAAGGAGTTAGATGGAACATCGTGTAAGTGGGAAAAGAGAGGAAGGAGTTAGATGAATTTAAGTATTATCTAAATGGAAAAAGAGTGAGATGATATATATTGAAAGATAGACGATATATTAAAAATAAATTGAATGATTAAATGATATAATGAATAGATAGATGATATATTGAAGGATTAGATTGAAGTGATGGACGATGTATTAGCGATAAATTGAAGAGATAGATAATATATTAAAGGATTATATGATATATTGAAAAGATAAACGATATCTTTAAGATAAATTAAAGAAGTAGACAATAGGAGTGATAATTAATAAAAGATAGATAATAGTTAGTTGCAGAATAAGATTAAGAATTTATGTGAATTATAAAACTATCATTATTAAGGCTAATTACACGTAGAAATGTCATCATTGGAAAGATAATCTAACTATTTTTAAATCTCATGTTAAGTATTTTTGTTAATTAGGTCATATATTATATCAAAAATGATAAAAATAAAATTAGATAGTAAGTAAAATTATAATTTTACCACTAATTATGCAAAGATTTAATGTAAAATATTATTTAGTATTTGTTAATAGGTGGCTTCTAGGAAATAGCTAACGTGGTACAAAATTGATATTAATATTATCTTTCAACGTAGGAACTTGGGCTTAGTATTTAAACTTGGAGTGAACTTGGATAAATTATAAATTTATCTTTATTGATATTATTATACGTAAGAATATTAACCTCTTATTTTCTTTAGGCGGTGGTGACTGAGAAGAATGTTATGTTGACTAAGAAAAATCAATAGTATATTAATTCTATAATATAGATGAAAATTACTTTCTATGACAGTAACATGGGTAAATAATTGGAGGTATATATATACACACACGTCATTTCCTAAATGTTTCCATAAAGAATACGTGAGTAAGAGTTACGGATGGAGAAGGAGAAGAGAAGCAGAAGCTATGAGTTTTTAGTCTTAATAATTATTAAGGCCTCGTTTGACATTAATGTTTGCCTTTGAATTTTTTACAAAAGCTCGGCCGTCCTACCGTGCTGATAGCAGTACAACTTTTGAGAAAAAAATGATATGAAATTATCTCATTTACTTGGGTTCTGCCATGAACTCCCAACATCCAAATGCAGTGATGAGAATGACCATTTTAACCTCAGTTACTGCGTGCGAATGTATGAATATTTACATCGTCACCCGTGTCATTTGCGAACTCTCAATGCGAACACTATTCATCTTCTTCACGTAGATGGGAGGGCGACATTCTATGGCTTTTGCGGCGGGCTAGGGGTGAGCACAGTGGCAGACTGTGGTGAGCGCAACGACGGGTGAGGGGGTGGGCATTTACGTAAACATACCTCTGGAAGTTGCCACCCTGCCCAGGAAGCTCCTTCCCACGAGCTTTGCGGATTCTAGGTTGGACATTTTCTTGTGTCTATTGTCTCTCTCATCCATTTTTTTTTATCGAGAAACTTCACACATAGTTGAGTCATTTGGAAACACTTTCACCCATGTCAGAGATTCCAATGATTGGAATCCGGGGTGAAAGTATTTCCAAACGCAGCCTAAGAGTATCATACGTATTAGAAGAGTTTGATCGGAATGAAGAATTCATCTTATATTTAAAAATAGAAGGACATATATGATACTGAAAGCTTGTTAAGAGGGTGAGCATGAGTTTTATAGAGGTCTTAGGGAATCTTTGAGGACCCCATCTTAAAGATAGGTACGTGATGAATTGAGCGTATATTATTATGTATGAATATTGTTATTTTAATACTATTTTGGTATATGAAAATATTTAAAGGTTGACTACAAATGTTAAAAGAGATTATGCATGATTAAGATTCCATGAACTATATCTTAAATTGCTAGCTACGTGATCTGAATATTATGACTGTTTATTTTACTACCCATCAACCTCAGTGAAAGTGTTCATAATCTGTTTATTTAGTCTCATTAACAATTGTTTAGATAAATGTTGATAGTGAGAGTTATATAAAATTAAACACATGGACAGTGACATCTTAAGGGGAACTATTGGCAATCTATAGCAAGTGTCCATTACGGATTAGCCCAATATCTAAGAATAAATAGAATGACTGATAAGCACCCGTTGCCCCATCTTGTGTAATAGATGAAGACCGATCGGCACCTAACGTGTAGGCAATTTGTCTATATACCTATCGCATGGAACTCCAATACTGATTGACTTTTTATGTTATGATTTGGATGCATATCCGACTATAACAATGATATTACACTACTATAATAATTTTGCATGTAATCAAGATTGACTGAATTGTAATTGGCCTTAATAAGTAAAAACATATTGTCAAACTGATTGTAAGGCTTACACATTTGATTGATTTGTACGATTAATTGATATGATTAAATCCTTGTTGAGTTCGAATGAAATACTAAATTGATTGGCAAGCCATTTGTAATATAAGTTGATTGAATAAAAAAGAATGGTTCATATGATTGAATATTATTCTGTTTCATTATTTCATCATTTGAAAGTACGATATATGTTTAGAAGCTGCAAAGAATTACGATTAATTGAGAATTATGACATGATCCGTAAAAGTTACTAGAGAGTGGGAAACTTACAGCCCACTAATTCTTCTTATCGACGGCCCATAAAGTTTATCTGGCCCGGAAGGTGATGGCCTATTAACCCACTCGGGGCCCATCTACCGAAAGCCCAGATGCCGGGGCTCATGAAGCACTGCCTAACCCTGGAGTGGGCACCTATGCCGAGGACTCGCTAAGCTCGAGAGAAGGCTTTGTTGCGTCGTAGTCCTGAGCTACCATAAAGCTACCTAGGGAGCTTCATCGAGAAAGTGCTAGGAAAGGAACCATGCTTGGCAACCTCGACTCTCTAAATGGATGATCCTTATCCAGAGGCGGGTAACCCACGCCCGAGACTCCCTCTGGGCCCCTAAGGGAGGCATGTCCAGACCGGGTTCCTATCTAATATAACTGCTGGCGAAATTGATGTGAACGGATTAGACCAAAGGGCACAGAGGGATTAAGATAGGGCGAAGAGTTCCACATCGGTAATAGTCCTTACCTTAGGAGTATCTCCCCTCCCTCCGTCCTATGTGGAACCAGAAAGAGAATTCGTGGCTATTTAATCTCATGGACCTCCCTCCACGAAAATCATCCGGTATTACCTACCTCTAACCCTCAATTGATGAAGAGCGATCACGTATCCTCAAATCTCTTGTCCTCTACTATTCTTTAGCTCTTGTCTGTCAGTAACTTAAACATCGAAAGATTTTCTCTAGGATCTCCATCCTATACTCCTTGATCTCTTGTCTTCCTTGCAGACTCACTCTTCGGGAGTCTTTGGCGTGGTCACATCGTCAATTTTCCCCCAACATCCGATGATCTACGATGGGGCACGAGATCGAGCCTCTTCAGGCCACATTCCCCACCTTGTTTCTAACCCTAACTGTTGTAACCCCTCCCCTGGCTTCCCACCCATTCCTTCTCTCTCAGCCCATGAACACCCGAGCAGCCCCTCCCCCAGTGAGCGAATAGTATTCTATTCTATGGGACCGATGTCTCTGCTTTTTTATTCCTGTTTGTGACGGATGTCTCTGTTTTTTCTATCTGTGGATTAGAGAATAGAATTGTATTCTATTCTCACATTGATAGATTGATCACAGTGACTGGTTTGGAAAATTCAATCACATGTGGCCCAATGAGGGTCATAAAACTGGTATGGCTTGCTGGTGTTAGAACAATATTCTATTTAATTTCAATTTATTCTTTGTGTAGTTCATTGATGTACGTATCATGGTTTCGCCAAATGTTTTTTTTTCCGTTGATGCTTGTCTTACCTGATGAGTGATATGGCCCAACATGCTCTCAACAATACAATGCAAACCTACCCCCAAGTCCTGATCTCCTACTTGGCCTACTGGATGCAATGTATAGGCTGCTGTCGTCTTTGCTCTTGGAACGAAGAATGAAGCTCAAGAAGCACTTGGAGATGACATTGGGCTAGAAGACTGATGTTCTACTTTCGGGTCCGTCTTTTTTTAGTTGATCGAGGGTCTTCCTTCCAATTTTTTTTTGTCACGAGATGGGTGTGCTTTTATTAATTTTAGGTGTCTCGAGTGATTGTTGGAATTAAGGGGCCACGTCTCTTCCCGGGTGACGGAGATGTCCTTGGATGATTTATACTCGGTCTCTGATTGAGATTCTCCTGAGCGACCGTTACTCGGTATTCCGAGTCCGAAGGCCGCCTATGAAGTATTGGGCTGAGCAAATTTTGGGCTTCAAATAAAGTGGGCCCGTAAAAGGAAAGGCTATCACTTTGAGAGTATGACCTGTTTGGGTTCAGAATGAACTTATTTGGGTCGTTCCATATTATATGTCTTTGGGCCTCTAATTTTACCCCTCTCCAAAGAGGATTCTGACTCATAATCTGAATTTATAGATTAAAACAGGATATTTTTACATCTTCAACTGAGATTAAATGTAGAGATATTTTTGTAAAAAATACAATTTAACAGGTTTATTGAAAAGAATTTTAAAATAAAAACGCAATTCTACACTTACAACTGCTAAGGAGGTTGTTAATATAATTTATCATATTTACAAATTACAATCCTTGTCGGACTCGGAATTGCACCAACGATACACGTTTCTGCATTCCTAATTTGTTTTCTCCCGCACCTCGCATTCATTTCCGCGTCTCACGCCGTCCTCGTTCCTTTTCCCCCCTCCCCTCACCTGCAAACACCCCGAGTTCATCTCTTCGCGTTCCTCTTCCTCCTCTCCCTTCTGCACCCCCGATCTTCCTCATCTCCACATTGTTCTTCCTCCCTATCCCCATCGTTCTAGGGTTCCCAAGGAGTGCAGAGCCACCGCCGAAGGGGGGGTCACATTCCCCGGGTCCTCCAACATGGCGTCGGCTGTATGGTGCGGCGGATACGGGTGCAGGGAGATGGCATTGGGCAGGGACGAGGGAGCCTTGCTGGCGGTTCCCTGGGGGATGGACCTCCATCTGCAGGGGCTCCGCGGTTGCGGCGGCTGGTACAGAGATGGGCATGAGGGCCGGAGGGGGAATATGGGTTCTGGGAGGCCGGAGGACGACAAGGAGGAGGGAGAGATATGGAGCCCAGTTGAAAATCTTCCTAGGGTTTTAGCAGTTGGGCGAGGAGGCGCCGGTGGGTTCTTCTAGTACCATGCTGGTAGAGGAGAAAGAGGAGGGAGAGATTTAGAGCCCGGGAGATACAGAGGATTCCCCCGTGAAGGGTGCCGGCGCCTCCAAGAAGACGGGCACACACGAGCAAGTGTCGCGGCCGGGCCAGGCGGCGGCGTCCGAGGATACCCCGATGGCGAGGAAGAGGAGGTTGCCCGTCGTATATTGCGGTAGGCCGGTGAGGAGGGTTGCCCGGCGGACATTGCCCATGAAAGGTTCCCCGCTCAAAAAGCGGGAAGCCTGGAGGGAGGAAGAGGCAGAGAGTTGGAAGGAGGAGGGGAGATTGTGGAGGAGGATGAGGAAGCCGCTGCTGTACAGAGCTCGGAGACCACCACCACCACCACCACTGATAATGGTCTTGGAAAGAAGTGGAACGGGGCGAGGATGACTACAGCCCTGTGGCGGCGGTCACCACTGTCGTTAAAGAGGAAGGGCTTGGCGCTGAACATAGCTTTTGTGTCTCCGAGTTCAAAGAACAAGGGAAGAGAGGTGGCATTCCCCAATGTTGTCGGAATCTGGACGTGGCGTACGAGCGGCTGAACAAGGTCGGGGAGGGTATCCAATCGGATCCAGAGCATCCACGGCAGCGGTGTGCTCCACTGCGATCTGAAGACGTCCAACCTCCTGCTCAACCGCCGCGGTGAGCTCAAGGTGTGCGACTTCGACCTCTCCCGCCGTTTCGTCGGCGATGTTAGAGACCGGTGGCTGTACACGGACTGGGTGATCACCCTTTCGTATTGGGCGCCAGAGTTGCTCCTCAAAGTCAAAAAAGATTCTTCCGCGACCATTGACTTATGGTCGGCGGGTTATATCATGGCGGAATTATTGAGGAAGTCTCTATTGTATCTCGGGATAAATGAGGTTGACCAACTTTAGCAAATATTTAGCGTTCTTGGGACACCCGACGAGGGGACCTAGCCGGGTTTTGCTGACCTTTGTGCCCAGATGAAGGTGGGCTTTTCCTGCAGGCAACCCCGCTATAACAGACTGAAGGAGAAGCTATCACCCTCGTGCATATTTGAAGCTGGGTATGATCTTCTCATGGGACTACTGGATCCGTCGGCCTCCTGCTCGGATCGAACATCAGCAGTCCCATGAGAAGATCATACCCAGCTTCAGACATGCACGAGGGTGGCAGCTTCTCCTTCAGTCTGTTGTAGCGGGGTTGACTGCAGGCGAAGCCCACTTTCATCTGGGCACAAAGGTCAGCAAAACCCGGCCAGGTCCCCTCGTCGGGTGTCCCAAGAACGCTAAAGATTTGCTGAAGTTGATCAACCTCATTTCTCCCGGGAAACAATAGAGACTTCCTCAATAATTTTGCCATGATACAACCAGCCGACTATAAGTTAACGGTCGCGGAATAAACTTTTTTGACTTTGAGGAGCAACTCCGGCGCCCTATACCAAAGGGTGACCACCCAGTCTCTGCACGACCGCTAATCTCTAACATCGCCGACGCAGCGGCGGGAGAGGCCGAAGTCGCACACCTTGAGCTCACCGCGGCGGTTGAGTAGGAGGTTGGACGTCTTCACATCGCGGTGGAGCACACCGCTGCCGTGGATGCTCTGGATCGCTTGCAGGCAAATCTTTAGCGTTCTTGGGACACCCGGCAAGGGGATCTGGCCGGGTTTTGCTGACTTTTGTGTCCATATGAAGGTGGGCTTCGCCTGCAGGCAACCCCGTGGCAACATAATGAAGGAGAAGCTGTCACCCTCGTGCCTGTCTGAAGCTGGGTATGATCTTCTCATGGGACTGCTGATGTTCGATCCGAGCAAGAGGCTGACGGCCGAGCAAGCTCTCAATCACATATGGTTCACAGAGTTCCCACCGCCCACCAAGTTGCGGTTTAGATAGGTAGATAGATAGCTTCTGGTTGATGCATTCTTTTGATAGCCCCCCGAGGCTCATTTCACCTGATTCTTTCCACAATTCCTGCTGTGGATGTATGTGTTTCTTTTGATTGATGTACTCTTTTGGTAGCCCCCTCAGGCTCACTTCACTTGATTCTTTCTCACTTACTTTTGTAGACATGTTTACTTGCTGCAGTAAGTATCACTTTGCAGCCCTCTTAACTGTATGCAGCAATACTCAAAAATCAAAGAGCCTTCTTTTGCCCTTACATTTCTTCTCATTTTTTTTTGAAAGTTCTCATGTGCATGTTGTGATTTATCCAAGTTTACTAGATCCGATTGGTAGATGCTGTCCCATGGATTATATGACATTTTTGTGAACCTTCGGAGTAACAGGATTCGAGAAAGATATTCGAAGTTTCTGTTTGGACCTTATCTCCCTGGACAGGTAACAAGGAGTTTCAGAGGAGATAGCTAATTAAATTATCTCCCTGGTCAGGTAACAAGGAGTTTCAGAGGAGATAGCTGATTAAATTATCTCCCTGGACAGGTAACAAGGAGTTTCAGAGGAGATAGTTATTAAAAATCGCAGCATATTTGTGACACTGCTCCCTCCGCATGGAAAGCTTCCTCTTTTTAATCTCTCTTTCTGATTTTCCTTCTTTATTTATCCATTCAAAATGGTACAAATTATCACAATTCTTCGGACGAGTAATCCCTTATCATTAAGTATGGAAAGGGGAAAAAATTGCTCTTTTTATTATTTGTTTTTTCACATGTTCAATTTCTTGTCTATTTTTGTTTGCTATGTTTTTGCCAGACTATCCACATTATAGTTGATCCATCCTGTGGATGCGATTGTCTTGTACTTCATGTAATCAAGATAGTGGGACGCTTAGCTCTTATTCATGGATGATGTTTTTGTGTATAGAAGATACCGAAGGCTTGAGGGCTTACCTGTTTAACATTCATGGTAAACGGGCCTTTTGATTAGCATTCGTGGAAGATCCCACTTTCACTTCTGACTATGACTTTTGTCAAATAAGACTCCAAGGATTGCTCCGCATTTGCTGCAATCAGTCATACTACTACTGCTTCAGCTGTGGGAAAACCCCAGTTGGGCGAGTGACACCCCCTCTATGAATCATGGTGTTGAGGTGGATCTGTCTGGTAAATTGTGGTGCATGATTACATTTGAATGTGGCATACAGTTAGGAGTGGCAACTCACCTAATGCTTCGTAATTTGATCATGCATTGGCAAGTTAGTGGTTTGTACATATATCTTTGGGTGAATGTTCTTGTAGTTGCTGTGAAAATCAAAGGCAACACTTTGGACAACCTCTTCCATGACCTCAAGAACTGATTGAGGTGCATCATCCAGCCAGATAACAATATCTGGGAGAAATCAGATGAATGTATTGTAAGAACCTCTATTTCTCTGGTCTCACAACTAATCATCCCTTCTTCCCCAGGAAAGGAAAACAAGAATAAGCTGTTCAACACAATCTTCAACTGCCCATGATGTTAATTCTGCTGCAAGCCTGCAAGCACTTGTGGAAGGGGCCTGCATTTCTCCTATCATCTGATGTCCATAGATTGCCATGACACTCGGAGTCTCAAACAGTAATCAGGACAGTCATTAGTTGAGCAACACTCTAGCTAGAACCGTTTGATTGAATGATAATTATAAGCTTCTTAAAAAGACCTCCCGGTGGTAATCCAAAAATTGCACAATGATTGCGTGCAAGAGGTGCAGTGATCAAAATATTGGATTCCTTTTGTTGGTTTAGGAATGAGAGATTTCAAAACTGAAGGACTGCATTATTGAGATCATCACAAATATGCCATTTATTGACTCCTAAAGTCAATCAATTGCTTTTAATATCTCTGAAAAACTGTAACTTATATGTCCTCATCATCAACAGCATTTAATCTTCTTAACTCTCAAGTCAAGAATGACTAATCCGCCCCTAAGTTTCGTAATGCTTTTTTGTATATGTTATCTTAAAGCCTTTAAGATTTGCATAGAGCATTTAGGCTTAAGAATGTGTAATCTGCCCCTAGGTTTTGCACTGCCTTTTTTGTACATGTATACCTTAAAAGCCTCTTAAGATTTGCATCTGTAATCTATGGAAATCTTGAAAGGCATAAACTTTTTTGCTGATAGCGAAGGCACACAGATAAGTTTTTTTAGAAAAAAACCTCCTACAATCTTGACTAATTACAGAAAGTCTCCACAATATGTCTATTTCTTAAGAAGTCCTCAAATTCCCGAGCAGCTACTGTTGTACAGGGGACGGTGGGGCATGCGGATGCTATCTGTCCCCTATCCAATGGGGGTGGGGGCCGCAGTTGCGGGCTGGCTGAGCAGGGGCGCTCAGTATGGCTGCAGACCTGGGGCGTGGTGGAGCACCCAGGGGCCTGTGGTTGTTGCTATCGTGGTTCACGGTGCAGGTATTTTGCTGGCGTCGGTGGATCTGAGGAGCTCGGCAACAATTGGAGTGGTGGCAATGCTCGCTGTGGCTTGGCTGACACGGTGCATGGCGGAGGGGCTGCTCGGGTATCCGTTGGCCGAGAGAGCAGGAATGGGTAGGGAAGAAGGAGAGGGGTGGGGAATAAGCTCGGCAATTATCCGTTTAAATTTCGAGTCGAATTCGTATTTGTTTAATCGGATAATTATTCGAATAAAATATTCGACGGATAATTTAATCGGATATCTAATTATTAATCGGATACGAATTCGGATATTGATATATCCATGTCGGATATTATCCGATCAAATATGAATCCTTAGATAAAAATCTAATGATGCACATATTTTATATATAATTAACTTAAATCTTAATATATTATTTGGTTACTCTTTTTTATTCTTTCTTATCTCAAAATATAATTTAAAAATAAGAAATTCACTTACACCCATTTGGTAAGTTATCTCTTATTTTTTAAGATGAAGTCTAATCTTTCGATAATATCTCCTAAAATAAAAATAATTTTCACTCTTTTTTTTGATAAAATAATATACGATGCTCCCACACGACTAACATAACTCACCCCTTAGTAGGCCTAGTAATTATCCATTTAAAATTCAAATCGAATTCGAATTCATATTTATCCGATCATTATCTGAATAAAATATCCGACGGATAATTCGATTACTAATCGGATAATTCAATTATTAATCAAATACGAATTTGGATATCACACTATCCGTTCCGTATCTGATCCGTTTACCGGTCTAGTGGAGAACGTGACCCTTCAGCCTCCCTCTCTTAGTGCGCCCCTCTTGGCCTTCTCCTCGGAAGGTGGCTAGCATTTTCAAAAGAACTCCCCTTTCTATTTTTTTATCTTCTTCTCATCGAGATTCACTACAAGAGACTCTTTTATAGGGACAATACGCTTGACCTTTTATCCCGATCAACAATAATAAAAGACCACCACTCCCTGGACAAAAAGATGGGCGCGTTAACATGTATGGCTCATTTGAACACAACTAAGAGTTGATGCACACCGGCGGTTGTGACTTTAAATTTTTTATTTTTTAAATAAATTGGATCTAATATATCATAAATTAGAGTGTAACTTATTTTACCATTTGATTATTTAAAAAATTAAAAATTAAACGAGATGATTTTTTTAAAAATAAGTTTAATATTATTTATTTGAACTGATTTTTTTTATTTTTTAGATAATCTGATTTTGTTTATTTAATAAAAATAAAAAATAAACGAGAAATTTTTTAAAAGAATAAGTTTAATATTATTTATTTGATCTGGTTTTTTATTTTTTTAGATAATCTGATGAGGTAACCCACACTCAAATTTAAGATACTTTGAATATCACTTCAAAAAAATTTTAAAATAAATTTAAAAACACTGCAACCAATAAAAACTCTAGATTTTCAATTTTCAATTTTCAATTTAGGGTCCTAAATAAATTCTCAATTTTCAAAAAAAACTCTAGATATATATCAAATATATATCCAATAAAACTTTCCTTACTTTTTAAAAAGATATATAAATTGAAGATAAGTTTTTTGTTATGAAATTCAGGCCTCAAACGTAAGTTTCATCCGCTTCCGTTTGCATCATTTTTTTATCATTATCTATTGCTTATCAAATAGATAGCAATTTTTTATCAGAAGATTTTAAAAGGGTGTAAGCGCAGTCATACAAGATACTCGGAGAAATTTCCCAGCTGTATTGTGATTTGGGGTAGAGCTCTAGAACTTGTAGGTGTAGTAGATGCCATACATGAGTATCATCATCGTACCAGCTCCACTGTTGTTTGAATTGCTCATCAAAATGCTGTAGCATCAAATTTTTTATCACTCTTATTGGTACCAACCCTGTTTTTGACGAGTGACAAAAAGTATAGTAAAAAGAATAGAACAAGTCAATGGATCTGTAAAGAACTGTCAAGACAAGGCTAGAATTAATCGGTTGCCTTGGTGAGAAAAATCATAGCTCAAAATCATAAAAGGGAAAACATTTCAAAATCATAAATCAAGCAGAAAAAAATATCCGACTCATGGCTAATGTCTCATTTGCGAGACTGACAATAACCTGAAACATAAAGGAAAGGAAAGAAAAGAAAATATATCTCAAGAGATTAATGACTATTTATTAACAAAAACAAAGAACGAAGACAACTGCAGAATGCTACAGAGTGCTGAAATCAATTTATGATGCAAAATCAAGGAACTATATTGACATCAACTTTAATTAATTTCCCCCCAAGGGAATGAGGAGGCAGAGTAGCAATCGTCCATTATAGAGTTTGCCATGGGATGTGAATCGTCTCAAACAAAGACCAGGAACAACGCAGATAATGTCATTTCCTCTGGCTAGAGAACCAGAGATTCAAGGAACAATGTGACGCTACCAGATCCACTTCATCGATGAATTTGGTTCTCTAAATCAGTAGAAACTGACGGTAATGGACAGCAAGATGATAGCAACACAGCACACCAGGGCAATATGCAACTGATAAGAAACCAGAGAAGTACCCCCCCCCCCTATCCACAAGACTGCAGCTGCTACGTCACGTCGTCAACTGTCTTTCAGAACTGTTTTGTGTGTCAATAAGGCTTCCACGTCAATGCTCTCTCTCTTGAGAACCATCAGAATCAATCTTGTGGTTGAGGTTCTCTGTGCTTTACACCATGGTGGTGGGTTCCAGTCCCGTGGTAGACAAGGGATATAACAAAAGGGTGGAAAAAGTGCAGAGACCCAATTAATTAGATCGTGCTTGCTTAGTTACATAAGATGTAGCTACTGGAAGCAAGAGTGTACAGCATAAAAAAGGAAAGAAATAGCTTCCAAGTATTCAGAAAAAGAAAATTCCAAAAGGAAATAAAGATATTTTGTGCCTCCAAGGAATTATGCAACTGGGGAATTTTGAGAATTGGCTTCTGAGTAGACAAGGGTGTATCTCATGTAAAATCTATCCTTCATAGGTCCACTCAAATAGATCTACTAGATCTTTAATCAAATGTTCTTAGTTAGTGTTCATTTCCAAATCAGCTAATAGGCATCTCATTTCAACAATATTCTCCATATTTTCCTCATGTACACAGCCAATGACCATATTGCGAGCACAGAAGCAATATAGAGCAGAACCACCCCAGAAGTAACCAGGAAACCTGCCCCTTTCCATCTGTCAAAAACACAACAAACCATGCATAAATTATTAAAGCAAGTGGAAAAATACGTTACATGTATCTTATAATAAGTTTGATGCAACTAGAGGAACCTGGAATCTCTAGTGGCCAAAAGAATAGTTAAAGCAGCCATTTGAACTGCTGTTTTCCACTTTCCCAAATTATTTACAGCAACAGCCTGCTATTACCAGTCACAGTAATCAAGGAAGTTCACGATTAGAGACAAAATATGTGAATGAGGAGTGAAACTTGAAGTGACAGTAAGAAGCAACCTCTGAAACATTACTATTCTGAGATGCAGCCCATTCTCTGACGGCAGACATCGTTATCTGAAACAAGGAATTACAGCTTTTCTATTAGTCCGTAAGACCAACATATCAAAGGGAGAGACAGCAATTAAGCCAAAAGGAAAATTTAAACCCCGACTACATGAAGAAACAGTCATCAAGGTGCTGCTTTGGTGGCCAGGCCCTACGTAGTACACATATGCCAAGGTAATTCAAGACTTGGCAGTTGCCTTAGAAGGAAAGAACCCAAGATTTGGCCATGCTTGAGGTGGTCAGGATGCCCAGCCTAGTAGACTTACAGTTTAATTATACACAGTGATGATCCACTTATAATTTTATGCTAGCTGTCAGTTATTCAAAACCGGTTTCACATGCCCATTCTAGTTCTGGTTTATGTTGGTTCTGCACAATTTCACGACTTGGTGCATATTTGATAAAATATTAATAAATATTTTAAAAATATCAAAGCAGTGATTAAAAAGAAAAAAAGACTGATTCCATTTGGAGTTTTTGCCGGTTTATGCTTTTGAAACTGATTCAGATGGTTTAAACTGCTTTAGGTCTGGTTCAGGCCAGGCTCAGGTTGGTCCATATGTTGTTTAATCTTTTATTTTTACTGTTTAATGTGGAACTAGTTGATTCAATATCAAAACCAGCTGAACTAGACCATTCCTGACCAGTTCCGTTCCAACCGGGTGGTTCTTAGTACCATGCTTATGTTAGAAAATTAAATAGTGCATGTTTCACGAGCGAAAAATTTAATTTATAAAATATCTATTTGTTAGATAAATATGTATATAGTTTACCTAGTTGATTAGCATACATATTATTAATTCTGTGAGTTTAATTTATTAGACAATTTAAGATTCGTGTGCTAGACCTTTTTCCACCAACCGTAGTTGGCGTTTATTTACATCGCCGTAAAGTCCAAACACTTTTGATTAATTGCCAAAGATACTCGTGAACCTCTACAATATCTGTTGTGATCTTGTGAGTTTTATCTAATAGATTTGATCGGAAGGATCATCCATTAGAGACGCACATTTGTAGGAGAAAATTGAATATTTCATTCCTTGCATTCATTATACATAGTACATGAAACCCCGATTATATGATCGGCTCATTTGATTTACATTCGATCATCCACCATTGAATCCACATTTAGGTACGATCAGACCGTTGGATTTTATATCCGGTCAAGATCAGACCATCCTATTTGCTTTGCTTTGCAATCGGACTAGTTAAATTTTATATCATAGCCACGATCGGGCCATCGAATTATGTTCCGGTTGAGATCAGACCATCAAAATTGTTCCAGGCGGGATCAGATCGTTGGATCTGAATTTTATTATGATCAAACCTTTGGATCGTCAAGATCACAATCAGACTGTCGGATTGCCTCTCCGTCATGATCTGACCATCAGATTTGTTCTTGGTCAAGTTCTGACTATTAAGCTTGAGTTTCATCATGATCGGACAGTTGAACTTGAATCCGATCAAGATCCGACCTTTGAATTTACTCCGGGTCAAGATATAACAATTAGATTTAAATTTGGTCAAGTTCCGATCGTTGGATATGCTCTACGTCAAGATCTAACTCATCATCATCATCATCATCAGAGCCTTATCCCAATTATTTGGGGTCGACTACATGAATCATGTTCCGCCAAAGATTTCTATCAAGTGCTATATTCATATTTAAACCCAAGAAGCTAATGTCCTTCCTAATAACATCGCACCATCTCATTTTAAGCCTTCCCCGAGCTCTTTTACTAGCATCCACTAAGATTCGGTCACATCTTTTAACCGGCGCTGAGTTAGGGCGACGAAGCACATGACCAAACCACCTGAGTCTATTTTCTCTCATTTTACTATCAATTGGGGCTATCCCTAAATCATTACGGATGCGCTCATTCCTAATCTTGTCTTTCTTAGTCTTGCCACACATCCATCTCAACATCCTCATCTCTGCTACACACATTTTGTAAATGTGTTCCTTTCGTACTGCCCAACACTCGGTACCATATAACAAAGCAGGTCTCACAGCCGTTCTATAAAACCTCCTTTTAAGTTTCACAGGCATACGACGATCACAGAAGACTCCTGATGCGCTTCTCCATCTTAACCAGCCTGCCTTAATCCTATGTGTAACTTCGTCATAAATCTCCCCATTCTCTTGTATGATGGACCCTAAGTATCGAAAACTACTACTCTTCGGAATGTTATGTCCATCAATTAGAACTATGTCTTCCTGAACCACTCTCCCATTACTAAAATTACAATGCATAAACTTTGACTTACTCCTACTAATTTTAAAACCTTTAAACTCTAAGGCAAGTCTCCAACGCTCTAACTTAGCATTTAGAGCATCAATACTCTCATCAATTAAAACAATATCATCCGCAAATAGCATACACCAAGGGATATCCTCATGCAATTGTTTAGTTACTTTATCCATAACTAAGGCAAAGAGATACGAACTTAATGCAGAACCTTGATGCAAACCTATAGAAACCGAAAATTCACCAATCTCTCCAGCAATACTTCGAACACTAGTAATAGCACCGTCGTACATATCCTTAATCAAATCAACATATCCTTAAGAGATTCCTTTCTTTCTTAATGTCCACCAAATCAATTCTCTCGGTACTCGATCATACGCCTTCTCTAAATCAAGAAAAATCATATACACATCTTTTCTCATCTCTCTATACTTCTCCATTAGCTGCCGTAGTAAGAAAATAGCTTCTGCAGTAGATCTATTCGACATAAAACCAAACTGATTTTCCGATACAGTAGTCATATATCAGAGGCATTTTTTGATTACTCTTTCTCAAAGTTTCATAGTATGACTCATAAGCTTAATTCCACGATAATTATTGCAACTTTGAATATCTCCTTTGTTTTTATGGAAAGGAACTACAACACTTTTTCTCCAAACTTCTGGCATTCTCCGTTCCTTTAAAATTCTATTAAAAAGTTTAGTTAGCCACTGAATACCAATGTCTCCTAGGCCTTTCCATACTTCAATAGGTATGCCACTAAGGCCTTGCCCACTTTCATTTTTCTTAAAGCATCCTCCACTTCTGACATCTTAATACGCCTGAAATATTGATATTTATCAAATATTGTGGACTCTTGGGTACCTTCTAAAGAAGAATCCTTGACGCAATCTCCATTAAGTAACTTCAGAAAATAAATATGCCACCTCTTTTTAATCTCAAGATCCTTAGTTAAAACCCTTTGATCTTCACCTTTAATGCAACGAACATGATCTAAATCTCTAGTTTTCCTTTCTCTTAATTTAACAAGTTTAAATATGTACTTTTCACCCTCTCGGGTTCCTAATTTATTATATAAATCTTCATATGCCTTTGATTTAACTTCGCTAACTATTTTCTTAGCCCTCTTTTTAGCAATTTTATAAGCTTCTAGGGTTTGGTTATTTTTGTTTGTTTAAAGCACTCCTTTTTTACTCTCACCAGGAAATCCACTTTTTGATTTCCACTTCTAGGGTTTGGTAATGGATGTCACTATCCCTACAAGAGTGGATCCATTACTAACAACCTATGTTAAGAGGCTAGACTCTCACCAGGAATAACTTTACAATCTTTACATAAAACTCTATCGACCTTCCTAATAAGAAAATAGTCAATTTGACTTATATGTGATCCACTCTTGTATGTTATTAAGTGTTCGTCCCTCTTCTTAAAGACGGTATTAGTAATTGCTAGATCATAGGCCATAGCAAAATCAAGAATAGTATAACCCAAAATTTTCTATTGCCAAAACTAAGCCCTCCATGAATCCTCTCATAACCTCTATTATCTTTACCCACATGACCATTAAGATCCCCTCTAATAAAGATTCTCTCTTCACTAGGGATATTTTAGATCAAACTATCAATAGCCTCCCAAAATTACTTTTTAATACTCTCTTCTAATCCTACTTGTGGTGTATATGCACTAATAGTATTCAAAATATCCTCACCTAAGATAAGTTTAATTAACATCAATCTATCCCCCAATCTATTAACTTCTACAACTATATCTTTTAAGTTTTTATCTATTATTATAGAAACATCATTTCTAGAGTTATTATTACCCGTATACCAAATTTTATATCCATCAATATCTTTAGCTTTATGTCCTTTCCACCTAGTTTTTTGTAGGCAAGCTATGCTAACCCTCCTATCATTCATTATCTTAACCAATTCTAAACCCTTACCCGTTAAAGTTCCTATATTCCAAGTAGCTAGACGAATCCTACGTCAAGATCTAACTATTAGATTTAAATTTCATCCCGATCTGACTGTTGGGTCACCAATACGACCACGATAAAGAGCATCGGATGGACTTCCAGTCATGATCTAACCATCGGATTTGTTCTTGGTCAAGATCGGACCATTAAGTGTCCATGAATGACATTTCCGCACGAGGCGAGGGTACATTTGTAATTATCAACTTCTTTTGAGAAGATGATGTCATTATGCCATTTCCAAGATAATGGGGGTATTTTTGTAATTTTATATTTGTTAGCATATTTATAATTTCGAACCCTTTTTGAGTTTGTTTGCAATTTCAAAACTCTTTATATTTGCAATTCCCCTTTTTGGGCATATTTGCAATTCCGAACTCTTTTTAAATTTATTTGTAATTTTGAACTCTTTTTGAGTTTATTTGCAATTTTGGAACCCTTTTAGATTTATTTGCAATTTCGAACCCTTTTTAAATTTATTTGCAATTTGTGACAAGTTACTGGGAGTGTAATTTCTGAGCAGCAATAAAACTTCTTCTATGCAATTCTTGAAATTCTCGGATTTTTTCATAATTTTCTTGGACATTTCTACAATTTTACAAAGTTACAAGATATTTCTGCAATTTCTGAACATAATAGAGTTTTCCCAAAATTTTCAAGGTTTCCCCATGGAGTTTGCCTATTTCTGAAATTTACATGATTTTTTCATTATTTTAGCAAATTTTTATAACCACAAGAGCATATCCCCAATATTAGGGACATGTATGCAACATACCCTGTGTGGGTTTTTGGAAACAACAAAAATCTTCAAGTCTTCAAATCTTTAAGGGCCGCTTTGTTAACCGTGTAAGGTTAACCCAAGCGACCTTCGGGGTGGGGGGGTCGGTTATGTTAATCGATCCCGGTTAACCTCTGTGTGTGAGAACATCGGTGAGATCTATCGACTCTCTCTCATCTGCTCATCTATCTTAATCCGCTATCAAATAAGCCCTAAGTCTTCTTTTCTCCTTGCACCAAGCTCTCAAAGTGCTCCAAGGGAAAAAGAGATGCAAAGTCCCGTGTGTGTGTGTGTGTGTTTCCCCCCTTGGCCGACTGTGAGACACGGAATATTTCCACGCGGGAAAAAAATAAATAAATGAATGTTCTTTTTGAAAAGAAACATCCCCCTCCATCTAAGTGGAGGGTGATTCCGTGAGTGCGCATCGTATCAGACGATTTGGGTTCGAGTGCTGGACCTTTCCCCACTGACCGGAGTCAGTATTGATTTACATCAACCTAATGTCCGAACACATTTGTTTAACTGTCAAAGAAATCTCAAAAGTCTTCTACAGGGGTTATGATGTTGAATGCAAACTCTCTTGGAGGGTTCACAATGTCCACTCACTCACCACCGACCAACAGAAACAACGACTAAGTTATGGTTTTTAACTGAGGCCATATTTGGGCAAAACCCTAAGATTTGAGACTATGAAGATGATTTGGGGGAAGCCATAGACATAATTGAAGTCACGGGAGGTTTTCTGAACCCCGAGGGTATTTTGGTAATTTTACCAACCCAAGGGTATTTTGGTAATTTTCCAGACCAGAGGCATTGCGGAAATTTCTGGGCTGAAAATAGAAGTAGGATTGGATCCCTAACTCCCTAAGGCGCTGAGGCTCTTTCTGGAGGGTTTTAGGAGGCTACTAGGCCACTTTTAGGTTGCAGGGGTATTTTGGTAATTTTACCATACCCTAGACCTAGATTTAAAGTGATACCCGAGTGTCGGACTGAGCTGACAACACTCCCGGACCGAAGGAGTGACAAGGGACTTCATAGAAGACACACATCTGTCAATTTGGTCGAAAGAGGGGAATATATGCAATTTCCAGAAATCGGGGTTTTTCTTATAATTTTCCCACCCGAGGACATACATAAAACATGCTGAGTGCTTTTATAATCCGAATGAGTATAAGGGTTATCGGCGAGTTGTCGACTGTACAAAATTCCGCGTTAGAGCGGGAGATAGGGACGTAGTCCCAATTACAAAGGATTGCAGGGTATAACTGCCAATTACAGGACTTTGGCCTTTTATTGTCCCGGGGAGGACGTTTTCGTAATTCCACCATTGTAAGGATAGAACCACCTGACTTAGTCATCCCGGGACATAAAGACTTACAAAACATGACCCGCTGAGAGGCATAATTACAAACATGGCCCGCTGAGGGGCGTAAATGTAAATATATCCCGTAGGGGCATAAATACAAGACCCGGGGACTTACCCCACACAGGTCGAAACAAACGAACAAACTCCAAATGCTGGATGCTCCGAGTGCGAGAAGTGCTTTGTACGTAGCCTCCCTTTTTTTTTGCTTGGACCCTTAGGGTCTATTTATAGAAGGCGGGAGGGCCGAGAGGGGTCAAACGAACAAATTTGCCCCGATTCTGTCAAGGTGGGGTGGCAAAAAGCCATTTTGACCCCTCTGGCCACAAAAAAAGGCCGCATGACCCCTCTGAGGGGGTTAAAAATCTTTTTCTTCTATTTTTTTAAATAAAATTTTTTGAAAGCCCGGACCCCGGAGGGGTGGGCGGACCCCGGCGGGGTCGCGCGGACCCGGGAGGGGTCACGTGACCCCGCCAGGGGGCCAGCGGGGAAGCGCGGCCCTCGGGGGTCGCGCGCGACCCCGCTAGACCCCCCAGCGGGGTGACGCGCGCCTCGGGCCACGCGCGCCACCCCGCTGGGTCCCGGGGGCGACCGCGCGGCCTCCTCCTCCCCCTTTTCGACCCAAAAGGGGGCCATTTGACCCTTGTGCGGACTTTTTGACCCCTCTGGCCGTCGTTTGGCCCCGTTTTCGTCGTCCCGGGTCGGAGAAGAGTCGGGGTGGAGCTATATATCTCGGGGAGATCGCTCATTCGCCGCGTGGCAGCATCGCATCCGCAGAGGGAGCATTGTTTGTTTGTCTGGTCGTTCGTCGCCGCATAGGGAGGAAGCTTTGCGCCCGTCTGTGCCGTGTGATACACTTGCTCGGCTACTCTAACCGGTATACACATGTTTCTTCCTTGTTAACCTTTTTGCCGCGACGTCGACCATGATAATATTGTCGAATCGATAGACCCTAAATCACGGAGATACTCCGTAGTTCGACGGTGTTGACGATACGTAGCTCTTCTCGTCGAACGTTGCATAGCAACAATTTCCCAACATGACTTGAGACAATTTTGGGTGCAACAAATGTCCCCCACGGGACGCCCGTCACGGCCGGAGGCGGCTGGCCCGTGCCCTTTGAAGGGATTGAACAATGTCGGTGTAGCCGTTGCATAATTTAGCCTGACGCTTTCTCCATTTTTTCTTATTTCTCCTCTTTGTGCTTTCAGCCATGGCTCGCAGCAGTGGGAGTGGGAGCCGGTCGAGGAGGTCCCGTGCTAGGGGCGCTGACGACTGCGGGGTTGAGCGCACGGATCGGCGGATGCCGCCTTTTCCTCCTCGTACCATTGATGATGGCAACATCAACCAACTAGACATTGGCTACTTGTGGGTCACTGAAGGCCCAACAGAAAGTGTCGGAGCCGCTGAAGGTCTTGTAGACGTGTCTCGGATCGCGAGGCAAGGCGATCTTTATACATATGACCGCACCGGAGGCTACCCGCGTCACTATCCCCTGGATCGTCACCTTTACAGTTTTCTCCAGGGTTTTGCTCCTGTCGGCATGGAGGCCGATGATCCGTCACTTCCAGAGGAGAGGTGTCGCCTTGAAAGGGCGATACTGGTGGGGAGAGACGGCATGCAGGGATTGTGTTCCCTGACTTATCCGAGTTACCCGGAGGGCTTTACTCGGCAGCGGCAGTACCCAGATAGGCAGAGTCTGGGCTCTTTTCATCGACATGATAGTCTCACCGTCCGGGCTACACCGATGTGTCCAGCGGCTTGGCATTTGCATGGGCAGCACAAAGCCGTGGACCAGGTTATAGATGGGCTCTTTCTGGCACCGACCGGAGTTAGCTTTGCACAGGAGTACATCTATGATTGCATGTTGGAGAGGGTTTTGGCTTTGAAGACTCCCAGCTGGTATGGGAAGTGGTCCGTCATCCCTTTTCACAGTTATCACCGGGGCGCGATAGAGTGGCTCTGGGGCGTTCTACTGGTTTACCGGTCTTTGTTGGATAGGGTGGGGATTCATCATGCAGTGACTGCCGCCCTGTACTCCTACCCTTGTCACACTGGCCTACTACAGGCTCTAGTAGAGAGGTTCAGCCGCCGGTGGAACACTTTCGTCACAGCTGGCGGGGAGACTTCACTGGACCTCTGGGCTTTCCAGAGGATTTCTGGTCTTCCGATCTACGGGAGGCCTTATGAGGAGCTATCGCCGGATGACTTGCACCTCAGCTCCACTGACGGGGCATGGCACTATACTCTGTCTTATTGCTTTAGGTTCTTGATGAAGACATGGAGGGACTTAGCCCGAGTAGGCACTGATCGGCCCCCACGTACACCGCGAGTGACATTAAATGCCTGGGTGAGCCTCTTCTACAGCGGCCCTTATTGTTTCCACGAAGAATTTGCACAGTCCGGCATCCATCTGGGATGAGTACCGAGAGGTCAGAGTGGACGTTCCTCCACATCATCGCCACCTGCCTGCGCCGTCCCAAGGATGGAATTCACGGGGGTTACATCCTGTTACTTATCTGGCGTACTGGCTTTCCAGCTTTGTAGTCCCTCATGGAGAGGAGGGAGTCCTGCGGGTGGAGGTGATCTATCCAGCCTGCATGCTTGTCTGTGGACAGAGACTCGCCATTGCACCAGCAGCCTTGGCGAATAGTTTTCATTCGCTTGGGGCTTTGTCTTCCCACTCCTCGCCGCGAGAGAAGGGTATATTGCTGCCCACTCATTATTTGAGTGCTTGGGCAGGGCTACTATTTCCAGAGTTGTCTAGGAGAACTCCGGCCGAGAATCCAACAGCACCGTTGATTTTCTGATTTACCGGGCAGCCATCCCAGGATCCAGTTGCACAGTTAGTAGGGGCCAGGCGGGCCTTATCTTTTGTTCCGGTGAAGAGGGGAGAGAGCATAGCCCTTGACTACTTCTCCTATCTTCACCGACCTTTTGCCGGATAGGAGGGGGATGCTATTGTCAGCCGGGTTTCCACCCATGCTTTACCTTCCCCACAAGGCTTAGCAGAGTGGGTCGTCAGCATCCGGCCCAGTGTTCTTGTCTATCGACGCTCCAACACGACGATACTTGAGCCTTACTACCCACATCGGTTCGCCAGGAACTTTGGGTATGATCAGGCTATCCCCTCCAGTGGAGAGTTTTCTTTGCCCCTCCGGTTATACAGGCATAGGGACATGCACTTGGTCGCGGCAGCTTGGCAGGACTTCCTTTGCCGCGAGGCAGAGCCGAGGTACCCGGTCCCAGAGCAGGAGCGCAGAGGCTACTTCGATATTTATTATGCTCGCTGGTGGTTTAAAGCCAGCAACCTCTTCCGAGAGCGCCGAGATGCCATTCGCACCGCCGAGGAGCAGCGGTTGGAACGGGAGGATCTGCCTCCCCTGTGTGTTGATCCAGCTTTCCTCAGGTCTCATTTTTCGGGGATTGCCCGAATCGTGAGTGACATTGAAGAGCAATGGCGAGCAAAAGACTGGACACCCACTGTTGACAGGAGCCAGTACAATGGAGCTTTGAAGCCCTTAAAGAGCAGGACGGCGTCGGCTCTCGGAGTCCCTTCTTCCTCCACCACAGGCGTAGCCTCGGGCCCCTCAAAGGCCTATTCTTGGTGGGAGGATTTGCAGACATCTTGCGGGGTGAGGAAAAAGTTCCAGTTGTCCCAGCCGATACCTGACGGAGCACTTGGGGGTAGTACCTTTGCTGAGTGGAGGGCCCATGTGATCAACGCAGTGGGCTGTGCAGGTCCCCTGGAGTACCTTTCTAGCCTCGAGTTGGCGACGACTCCACTTGCCATTTACGATGCTGTAAAGGCCGTTGCACGCGCCCTCCGAGTGAAGCCGGAGCAGATAGTATTAAAGCCGATGGAGCCCATAGCGGCTACAGGTAATCCTTGTCCTTCCTGACTTTAATATAAACACGTGTCTTTATATTCTGGGACATGCATTTATATATTCCCTGACACTTGCAGGTGGGGCTGTTATGATAGCCGGTGCCGTACCACTGAGAGATCCTCCTGATGCTGAGATTGAGAGGGATTCTGCTGCCGCTAAGAGACCTCGGACCGAGGTTCCTGAGGAGGGGGATGTGAGGTCAGCAGCCCGTCCACGGCTTGAGGTTGAAACCCCTGAAGTTGAGGCTGTGTCCAGTAAATAGCTCTCCCAGATACTGGTCATTTCTGAGCATATATATAGTGTTATAAACACATGCTTGCTTCATTAAATGCAGCTCCCCCGGAAGCTAGGGTTGACATGAGCTTCTCTCCTCCTCCAGCGGAAGATGACATGCCGCAGGATGAGTCCGTGCCAGACGTTACTTTCAGCTTCAAAGAGCTGATGTCTCCCTCAGACGATTATATGCCGGTGACGGTTAACTCTCCCTCGCCTCTTACAGCAGGGACCACAGGAGGTCAGGCCCCAGGTAGCATGCTCAGCCTTGTTTTCTCCATTGATACATGAAGATTTGAACAGCAATAACCCCTTAGTGTTTTGCTGGCTGTGCAGGGGTTCATGAGATTATTCCACCTGTCCTGTCAGCGAGAGGTGATGTCGGCTCTTCCTCCGAGGCCGGATCTGCTTCCGGGAGTAGATCCACTACTAAGAGTGGTAGTTCCGCGGCCACAGGTTCTCTCCCTGACGGGAGCTTGAGCCCTACTTCCAGTGCCACGACCTCCAATTCTTCATCCAGTGAGAGTGACTCTCAAGAGGAAGGAGAAATAACAGATACCGGAGGTGAATGCAGCGGCATACATTCTGTTTAATTGAGTCCTTCTTATAAAGATTTGCTTGACTCATATAATTGTTTGTCCCACAGGAGTGAACTTAGCTAGATCCATGGAGGAGTTCTCACAACTTCTGGAATCTGGCTCATTCGTGGACCTTCTGACAGGCGGCAGTGCCTCGACAGGCACAAAGGCCATGGAGGTAGCAGGTGTTGACACCACAGCACCGGGAGATCCTACGCCAGTGGGCTCCTCCGATGTTGATATTGGTGAGGACATCATAGCTGAGGACGGCATAGCTGATCTTTCAGGTAAGAGATGTTAGAGGCTAATGATAGACCTCTTTACCATTTTGCATCTGCTTTTGCCAAGCTGATTAATGCATCTGCTATGTGGGCAGCGTCAGGCCAAGCCATTGAAGAAAGCACATCCCACCCTGGTGAGATAGCTCCAGCAGGGGAAGCTTCTCAGGGCGCACCAGAGGGCCTGCAGACTCCAGGGGAGAGTGCCTCACCAGTAGACACCCATGCTACAGGTACTGCTCGTTTCTGACAACGAACACAGCAAATGATATATGCATTCTGTTTGTGGCACTGACCCCTCTCTTGTTTTTGCCATGTAGCTTCTCTTTCTGCGGAGCCGATGGTTGAGATCTCCTCACGAGAGGAGGTTCAGGAGGCATGGCCGACTTCTGAGATTGAGTCATCTTGCTCCCAAAGGGCTCCTGGTACAGAGTCTACCCTTCCCAGCATAGCTAAAGAGGGGGCTGCTATTGAGACAGGTGCATAGCTGTCCTCTGAACTTTGACACCTTGTGCGTGCCACTTTATAGATAAGCATTTACATGCTATTGCTTAACTACAGAGGGTGGGGACACAAACGTCCTGCCTGGTGGACTAGGATCAACTTCTGTCGCTGATTCTTCCCCAGCCGTTGAGGATGGACAGGAGTCTGCGGCAGCATCAGGTATATGACCATGTTGTGCCTTTTTATAGTGATTCGTGCATGTCCATTTTGGCTGTAAACAAGCACTCATTTTACCCTCTTTTTCCTTTGCAGCTTCTAAGGAGGGAGCCTCAGGAGTACCAGTAGGTTTCCTGGCTCTTGGAGTTGAGTGGCCTGACGCCCCTGCACTCGGGACGGCATTGCATGCTGCTATGGCTGACCAGCTCCTGCAGGGTCTTTATCAGTTGATCCAGGTTGATCCACTACCCTCCGCAGAGACTTTGAGGGCTGATCTGGAGGTATTCACCAGGAGCTACCACGGACTGAGTCTTCCCCGGGATGCATGGGCCGCGAAGTTGGAAGACCTGTGGAGCGAGTTCGCTCTCCTTCATCTTGCACAGGAGCAGAGACAGAGAGCCCAGTTACAGATCCAGGAGCAGGAGGAGCAGCTACGTGAGCTTCGAGCGGCCCAGGCAGAGGCCGGTCTTCACCTTGCGAGCTTTGAGAGGGATAGCCGGAGGACCTCTCTCCGAGTGGAGGAGCTGCAGAGAGAGCTCCAGGAGGCTGCCGAGGAGCATCGTGTTGTCCAGGCGAGGGTGGAGACCTACCGTCGCCGATTTGATGAGCTTCGGGAGGAGATCTTCCAGCGGGAGGCTCGCCTTGCAGAGTTGCGGAGGGACTAGCACAGTGGTTGGCGAGCTCTAGCACTTCCTTGTACATAGGGCTCTTACACCCCATTTTTGTTTGAGTCACCCCCGAGGGCTTGTCTCAGGCTCCCTCGATAACATTAATGAATAAAGGACAGAACTTAGCATAGCTATTTTTTTGCTTCTATCCTCTTGCACGCATGTCTTCTTTTTTTTTTATCACTTTACCAGCCCTACCGCCCTTTCGGGTTTTCGCCAGGACTGGCCCCCTTTAGCTTTTTCCAGTGCGCCCTTTCGGGTTTTCACACTGAGGGGTACCCATTTTTGCCGAAGGCGCCCTTTCAGGTTTTCACCTTAGCCGGGTCAAAGCCTTTTTGCCCTTGATTGCTCTTCTAACAGAAACAACCAAGTCCGCTGGGGTCTCAATATTTTTAACCCCGTTTTTTTTTTTGACCCTATAATGCCAAAAGGCAAGGAAAAAGTGGCACTCCCGTAGGGACGTGTGTGCCGCAGATGTGGGACAAGTGGGTAGATTTGATTGTCCGGGTGGAACGAATGAATCAAATCTGTGAGCCGAAAGGCGAAACGGGTTGGTACCCTGAGAGGGCGTACTGAGACCAAACCCAAGAGGATAGAAACGAGCCGAAAGGCGTAATGGGTTGACAGCCCGAGAGAGCATACTGAGGCCGAACCCGGTGTGACAAGATAGGTGGATTCGACTGTCCTAGTGGGACGCAATTAGCCAAATCCAAAACCGAAGGTTGACCGGGTTAGCAAAGGAGTAGGTTTAGCCGTCCGAAAAGGGACATGCGGGTCAAACCTGGCGGCCGATAGGCGGGAGGGGTTGGCGGCCTGAGAGAGCATACATACGCCAGACCCGAAGCGATGAAAGGAGGGGACTTGACAACCCGGGTGGGACGTATAAGTCAAATCCGTGAGCCGATACACAAATAGGGTTGGCAGCCCAACGAGGGCATCCAGAGGCCAAGCCTGTTGGGACAAAGGAGTAAACTTGACGATCCCGGTGGGGTATATGAGTCAAGTCTAAAGCCAAGAGGCGAGATGGGTTGACAGCCCGAAAGGGGCATGCAGAGGCCAGACCCAGAAGAAGAAAAGGGTGGATTTGACAGCCCTAGTGGGACGTGAGCGTCAAACCCGAAAGCCAATAGGCGGGTAGGTGGGTTGGCAGCCCGAGAGGACATACTGAGGCCAGACCCGGTGGGACATGTGCCAGAAGACACGATGGATTGGTAGCCCGAGAGAGCATACTGAGACCAGATTCCAAAAAAAAAAGTAAGATGAGCCGAAAGGCATGATGGGTTGGCAGCCCAAGAAGGCATACTGAGACCAATCCCAAGAAGATAAAATGAGCCGAAAGGCATAATAGGTTGGCAGCCCGAGAGGGCGTACTGAGACCAATCCCAAGAAGATAAGATGAGCCAAAAGGCAGGATGGGTTGGCAACCCGAGAGGGCATGCTGAGGCCAGTCCCAGAAGGAGAGATGAGCCGAAAGGCATGATGGGTTGGTAGCCCGAGAGAGCATACATAGGCCATACCCTAGAATGAAAAAGGAGCCAAAAGGCCTGAAGGGTTTGGCAGCCCGAGAGAGCATACATAGGCCATACCCTAAAATGAAAAAGGAGCCGAAAGGCGTGAAAAGTTGGCAGCCCGAGAGAGCATACTGAGGCCAGTCCCGGTGGGACAAGAGAGTAAACAGGTTTAACTGCTCAGAAGAGACACGTGGGCTGAACCTGAAAGCCGATAGGCGGAATGGGTCGACAACCCGGAAGAGGCACGCATAGGCCGAGCCCGATGGGACAAAGTATGATAACGTCAGAATGCCAGTGGGACTAGGTGTCATAGGACGACATGTAAGGAGTAGCCATGATATCAATATGATGTTTTGGTCGAGATGGGGTGGAGTCATTGACTTAGAGCCACCCTTAAAATAGACAGGGAGATGATTTTTTTTCACATTACCAACCTCACCGCCCTTTTGGGTTTTCGCCGAGGCTGGCCCCCTTTAACTTTTTCCGGTGCGCCCTTTCGGGTTTTCACACCGAGGGGTTGCCCATTTTTGCCCGAGGCGCCCTTTCGGGTTTTCACCTCGACCGGGTCTGTGGCCTTTTTACCCTCAGCCAACCGTTGAAGACTGACTGAGTCCGCCGGGGTATCAGTATTTCTAACCCCATTTTTTTTTCTTTTTTTTTTTGAACCTTCACTGAGGAGAGGCACTGTCCTGTGAGGACTGCTGTGGAAACTCCTGCGGTGGCGCATGATAGAGCTTCATATGCTTGCCGTTGAGAGGAGGGAAGGGATTATCTCCTTTGTGGTCAAGGACCGTATAGGCCCCTCCTTCGTAGACCTTCTGGATGACGTAAGGCCCACGCCAATTAGGCTGGAGTTTGCCGCTGACCTTCCCGCGAGAACCTCCTTTTCTTTGACCATGACAAGGTCGCCTTTCTTGAACGCCCGTTGCTTGACCAGCTTATCATAAGCACGTGTCATGCGGGCTTGATACACTTGTAAGTGTTTGTAGGCTTCGAGTCTTTGACCTTCGAGGTTGGACAACTCTTCAAGCCTCCTTTCTATCTCGGACTGGTCTTGGCCTGGCAATCCGGTGTGCACAGCAACACGGTAAGATGCCAGCTCGATCTCCACAGGGATCACTGCTTCAGCTCCGTAAACCAGAGAGAATGGGGAACACCCCGTGGGAGTTTTGTAAATAGTCCGATAGGCCCATAGGGCTTCGTGGACCTTCTCGCCCCAATCCCGTTTGCGGCCACCTACTATCTTGGACAGCAGCTTGCAGAGGGTTTTGTTGAAGACCTCGGCTAACCCATTGGCCTGGGGATTGTAGACCGACGACGCTCTCCAGTCAATATGGAGCTTGGCCGCCAGAGCATAAACACTCTTGTTCTTGAACGGCATGCCATTATCGGATATAATCCGACTGGGGGTGCCGAATCTGTATATGATATAGTGCCGCACAAAACGAGAAACTATCTCCCCTGTAACTTCCCGTAGTGGAACGGCTTCCGCCCATCGGGAGAAGTAATCGGTGGCAGCGAGTATGAACTTGTGCCCCTGGGACGATGGTGGGAATGGTCCCACAATATCGATACCCCACTCTGCAAATGGCCAAGTGGGCGCGGTTGGATGGAGCGGGTTAGGTGGCCGCCGAGGGACTGGGCCGAATGCTTGGCATTGATGACATGTACGAGCATATTGATTGCAATCTTCGAACATGGTGGGCCAGTAGAACCCTTTGAGCTTGATGCTATTTTTTCATCTTAGCTCCTGCCTGGTGAGCTCCACACAATCCGGAGTGGACCTCGTGCATGACGGTCTTCGCTTCCTTGGACGAAAGGCACCGCAGGAGGACCGATCGGTCTTTTTCATGGACGAGCCTAAAGAGCAGACCGTCAATCAGCTGGTAGGATGTCGCCCTGCATAGCAGTTGCACCCTCTGAGCCCGATCAGGAGGGAGCCAGCCGTTCTTTATTTTATAGTTGGCTCGCGCCAATCTTCTTCTTCGAGAGCATTCTCCTCTTGAATGTTGTCGACCTCATAAATAGTGAGGCCGGATTCTTCGTCGAGCACACTTGGCATGAGCCTTCGGTGCCTGACTGTAATATTCAATTCTCCCTCAGGCGAGAGTTTTAGGGCTGCTGCCAACTTTGCAAGAGCATCAGCCTGGGAGTTGCTGTCTCTGGGGACATGGCCTATTTCAAATAGGTAGAATTTTTCCTTGAGCCTCATGACGGTTGCATGGTAGGGGACGAGTTCCTTCTTCCGGACATGGTAGACGCCCAGTACTTGTCGGATGACGAGCTGAGAATCCCCGTACACTTTGATGCACTTGATGTCTATCTCCAGTGCCAGTTGAAGCCCAATGATTAGCGCTTCATACTCCGCCTCATTATTAGTCAACGACTTCATGAGGGCGCACGAGTTGTGGAGGATGCCGCCTTGTGGAGACACAAAGACTACCCCCGCGCCTGAGACATAGTCTGTGAGGCCGCCGGCCCTCTTGATTGTCCGAGAGGCACCATCAAAATATAACTCCCAGAATGGGAGGTCAAGGGTGAGGGCACCCGGCTCCATCTGTGGTGGGACTTTTTCAGAATGCTCCCCAATGGCTTGAGAAGGCACCAACACCTCTTCGTCGGGTAGCTCGAAGTTGAGTGGCGAATCTTCCGGCATAGGGTGCGCTGCTAAGAACTCCGCCATCCCTTGTCCCTTGATCGCCTTGCGTGGAACGAAGGTGATGTCGAACTCCATAAGGATAAGTGCCCATTTACCAAGCCTACCAGAAAGGACAGGCTGGCTGAGCAGAAACTTAAGTGGGTTACATTTTGAGATGAGCTCCACCCGGTGGGCTAGAAGGTAATGCCTCAGCTTCTTGACAGCAAACACCAGAGCTAGGCACACCTTTTCCATGGGAGCGTACCGATGCTCAGGCCCAATCAGCTTTCGACTGAGGTAGTACAGCGGCTGCCCTTTGCCCTCGTCGTTGACCTGGGCTAGCAGAGCCCCCAAAGAGGCATCCATGGCAACAATATATAAGATAAGGTGCTTCCCTCTGACAGGTGCCCCTAAGACAGGAGGAGTCAACAGATATTCCTTGATTTGCTCGAAGGCCTTCTGACAGTCTTCGTCCCATACGAAGGGTGCCCCTTTCTTCATCAGTCTGCCGAAAGGTAGGCATCTTCCTGAGAGGTTAGAAATAAACCGCCTAATATAGGCGAGCCTTCCCTGAAGAGATCTGAGCTCTGTCAAGTTCTTAGGCGGAGGCCGTCCTCTTATGGCTTTGATTTTATCAGGGTCGATTTCTATGCCCCGATACCTGACAATGAAGCCAAGGAACTTACCGCTAGAGACGCCGAAGGCGCATTTCATCGGGTTCATCTTGAGCTGATATTGCCGAAGCCTTTCAAAGACTCGACGCAAATCAGTCAAGTGATCCTCTCGCTTCTTCGTCTTGACGACCAGATCATCAACATAGTATTCGACAAGGTCATGTAGCATCTCGTCAAAGATCTTAGTCATTGCCCTTTGGTAGGTTGCGCCGGCATTCTTCAGACCGAACGGCATCCTTTTGTAGTTGAAGATCCCCTTAGGAGACCGGAAAGCCGTATGGTCTTTGTCTTTGACGGCCATGCGGATTTGATTATAGCCCGATGACCCGTCCATAAAAGACAAAGCTTCGTGACCAGTGGTCATATCAACCATTGTCTCAGTGATTGGGACATGGAAGTCGTCCTTTGGGCATGCCTTATTCAAATCCCTGAAGTCAATGCAGACTCGGACTTGGCCGTTCTTCTTCTTGACAGGGACTATATTGGCGAGCCACACGGGATACATGCAAGGCTCTATGAAGTCCACATTGAGCATTTTGTCAACCTCAGCATTGACCTTCAGCTCCAGCTCGTGGCGCATACGCCTTTGAGCTTGCTTGACTGGCTTGACTGTTGAAAGTATTGCCAGCTCATGTTCAGCCACAGAAGGGTCGAGCCCGGGCATTTCTTTGTAAGTCCAGGTGAAACAATCCCTGAACTCTTCTAAAAGCTGTCGATACGACTGCCTTCTTCCCCACTGAGGAGGGCACTTATAAGGTGGGACGATGGTCATTTTTGCTTCAAGATTGATTTCAATCAACTCGTCCACAGTTGCTTGACCACCGTCTTCAAGCTCCGGTGGAGCTGGTTGGAGGTCGACGAAGTCTCCCTCATCATCATTGTTGGCTTCATAGACATCAAATTCTTCGAAACACTCTTGCTCGTGGCTTGAAGTCAAAGGACTGGCCTCATCTTGCTGACGGTTAACAGGCTGGGCTGCTCTTTCCTCTGAAGGGTGACCATTGTCGGCTCCTGATGAAGGTGATGGTGTGGCAGACACATCACCGGATGCCCTTACAGAGTCATCAATCTTAGGCTCAGCTTCTGCTTGCTCGTGATGGAGAGGTAGCAGTCCTATGGTGTTGACAGCAAAGTGGACCTCAAAGTCCGTCTCCTGGTCATAGCCAAGGCCCCTTGTATCTTTGTGGTAGAAGGGAGGTTGCCCACGAACCTGCGGAGGGTTTCACAGTTGATGGAAATACGCCGCTCGTGCAGGGTCCAGAGTTTGCGGGATGTGCTGCTTTTTGCACATTTCCCTGATGTATTTCGGCATGTCGTCCATCTCCTGGACTGGCTCTGGCACCACATCGGCGGGAGTATCCCAGCCGAAATCATCTTCAAGAGGACACGGTGGGACTAAATCACCTTTGTAAAAGATGATCGGCTTGTCCCTCTTGCCTTTGTTGCGTCTCCTTCTCCGTTGATAGGAGACTGTAAAGGTCTTCAACTGTTCCACCTCCTGTTCTTCCCATTGGGACAAGAGTTGAAGGCACTTAGGCGGTAAGGAGATACTCCCGTCAATGACCCGGCTGAGGAGGTTGGCTTCAAAGTCAACACTTCGCCTCTCTGGTTGAGTTGGCTTGGAGGCGACACTGAGGCTCAGCATGTGCAGCTTTACCATGTCTTGGTTGACAGTGAAGAGCTGCCCTTCTTCAACTTCAGGGTCCACCTTTTGCTTCCCTTTGTCTTTTAAAGACTCGGTGATTGTTAAAGTGGGCTTCCCAAAGTATAGTGAAGCATCGGCCAGATGGCACTCATTGGGGTGGAACGGGGCTTGATCTGCGAAGACCGTATGTTGCTCCCCTTCCTTGGCATATTTAATGCACTGATGCAGAGTTGAAGGAACAACCCAGTTCTCATGAAGCCAGGGTCTTCCAAGCAACATCTTGTAAGATGTGTCGGAGTTGATGATATAAAATGTCGCCTGAGTGACAAAGTCGCCCAAAGCTAGCTTGACTACAACCCGACCAAGCGCTTCCTCGGAACCCTGATTGAATCTCGAGATCTTGACATCAGTCACCTTTTGCAAATAAGTTGCCAAGTATAGGGACTTGAAAGTCTTCAGAGGCATGATGTTGACGGCTGCTCCGGCGTCCACCAGGATGCGATTCACATCATGTCCATTGACTGTCCCCCGCATATATAAGGGGCGATTATGGCACGGAGAGGACAGCAACATGTCTTTGTCCGTGAAGGAGATGTTGTATGTGAGTGCTTCATATGCCTGAGCTTGCAACTCTGCAACATGGGCTTCATATGCCTCCGGGTCTTGAAGTATCTTGACAATAGCCTCTCTGAGATCTTTGCTCCAGGCGATGGCCTCCCAAATGGTGACATTTGTTGGGAACTGCTTCATATGATGAATGATTTTGCGGTCTGCCCGAGCACGGGTCTTATCAAATGGCGGGATGATCTCCGCCAGAGTCTTCGGCGCCTGGCGAGGCTTCTCCCGCTTTGAAGGGCGCTCTTCCGCATTCTGGCCTTCCGCATCTTCTTGGAACAGCGGTGCCAAGGATTCCTCTGGAGGTGGCAAAGGCTCATCATGCTGGCCTTCATTAGAAGGACCGGCCTGCTCTGACGCTTTCTCGCATTTTGGCGATTTGGCCGGCTCCTCTTCTTCATCAGAGGATATGATTGTAAAAGGAACACCACCCGGCTTAATCGTTGAAGCGGGGTTTGGACCCTCTGAGGAGTTGAGGATGAAAGGGATTCCCCGAACTTGGGTTTCTGGGACAGGACCCGGGTTCTCCCCTCTGAATATTATGACACGGTCGAGGGCTAAGGGACCCTCACGTCCACGTCCTCGGCCACGACCTCGGCCACGTCCCCGGCCATTTCTTGCCACGCGACGCTGATATGTCGCCATAGGAGCCTTGCCTCCAGTGCTATCAGCCGTGGGACAGTAAATGTTGTCGGGCGGCGGAATCGCCACCATGTTACAGGAGAGCTCTTGCAGCATTTCCTCGAGCATCTCGACAGTGAGCTCCTCATCTTTATAGAATAAGGAGAGCTCCTCCGGGATTGGGAAGTCTTCACCTTCTTCAAGACGGTGAACCATTTCTCGGAGCCATTGCAGAAGACGGGCTTTGCGCCCAAGCTTGTCCCAGGGAATATATTCGTCTAGAGTGACGACCCTGGTAGGGTGAGGGGGAGTGTACTCCTCCAGCTCATCTATGAGCTTTTGAAGTCTTTGTAGAGGAGTTGGCTCCTTAGGAGCCTCCATAGCAGCTGCTTGCTCGGCTTGCTTCTTCAATCTCCTCTTCAAATTCTTCTTACGATTCTTCTCTTGCTTCTTTTGGCGTGCCGTCTCTTGAGAAGAGAGAGAGGCTTGCTTCGGAAGTGGGACTCGCTTGCCCCCAGAATTTGCTTCTTGCTCCAGGCTGACTCCTTAAGAGTTTTAGCGCCACGGCTCTTTCTGGAGGTGACCTTGGTCCAATTGACTTCCTCGGGTTGAACTTGGAAGGTGGCATTGATTGCCTGAGCAATTATTTCAGGAGGCAACTCCTGGAACTCTGCCAGTCCACAGTGGAGCCTATGGGGGCTTTGTAGTTCTACCGACTTTGCTTGGGCTGATGGCTGGGCTTGCTTGAGTTGCTTAGGCCGTTCTACAATTGGCGGCCTCGCTGAGCTGACGGAGGCCTTAATTGGGGTCCTTGCGGGCTCAAGAACTCGAGTCCTCTCCACGACTAACGGCCTTGCTGACTGGGCAGGAGCTTTGGCTAAAGGTTCTGACGCCTTGGCTTTGCCTTTGTTATCTGGTCGAGAGTTCTCTTTTATGATGATGCTAGGTTGACTCGACCTGGGACGGGGCTTCGAACTCTCTCCCACGGCTTGACTTCCTGGGTTCTGGACCTTAGCCCCTTTACAGGTGGCCTTGTCTTTAGTGAGTAATGGAAATTCATCATTTTCCGTAGGCTCACTTGGTCGGTCTAATCGGGAGAAAGTTTCATTTTCTCGCCGAGCCTGCTGGAGAGTCTCCCTGGCTGCCTCTGCAAGACGCAACCTCGTCATGGAGTTCTCCTGAGTATCGACAACCCCTCTCTGGATGAGGGCTTCAATGAAGTCTTGAACCTCTGGGCATTACCGAGTGGGGTGAGACACCCTTGCATGATACTTGCAATAGCGGGGGTGCCTCTTGGCCGTCTCATTGTAATAAGACGGCGGGTCATGTGTCAGCACCCAGCCATCCTCCAGGAGTTTATCGAAAATCTTCTCAGTGTCTTCTTTAGGAAAAGAACATTGATGAGAAGGTCGCCACCCCGGATACCATAGTGTGGATTTGGGAGGCTGGGAACTGGCTCCCTGGGAACTGACTCCCTCCTCCTGCGGCTCCGGGAATTGGAAGGCTGCTGCAGCGTGAATGACATTGACGGAGAAGTGAAGACTCCTCTGTATATGCGGCTGCGGTGGGTGGACTAGGAATTTACCCATGTTGACCTTCCCTCGCTTGATTAAGTCCTCGGCGAGGTCCTTGAACGGCTCACAGTTGTGGATAATATGGCCAACAACTTCATGATATGGGCAATAGCCCTGATGAAAAGCAGCACCTAGCGCCTGCTCCATGGGTGACGGGCTAATCAACCCCGCCCGCTGACATGCGAAGAAAATATTTGGAGTCTTCTCCAAAGGGAAGGAGTATAACTTCTCTGGGAGCTCGACTTGAAGTGGAGCCTCCACGTCTTCCGGTGAGTCCTCCTCGTCTTCAGATGAATCCGAGGACTCTTCAAGGAGCCAACCCCTGAGCGGGGCCCGACCCGTGGGTGATACACCCGCCTCCCGTATGTGGGCCGGAGCCAACCCCCTGGCAAATGGACCAAGAGGGAAAGTGGACAACTGCTGATCAATACTTTCCAGGAACTGCAACAGGCGCCTCTGTTCTCGTCGCAGCTGCCGGACTTCCCCTCGGATCTTCCGGATGCTCCTCTGCAGCGCTAAACATTCAGGGAATGAGGAAGGAGCTGCCCCCGGGCCAGTATGGGACTGTTGATTTGAAGGCCCGGCCTCGGAGGCACTAGAGCTCGAGACCATCGCCACCATATGAACCACATTAGCCGACCGATTCGATCGGCTCCAGACATGATGTTGAGGTGGGTCAGCATATTTACCAAGCCCTTTTGAATGAGCTCTTCCGCTATATTCTTGAAAATATAGCAGTCGCCGATAGTGTGACCCAACCTTCGATGATACACACAATAGGTAGGATCGTCTGTCTTGTCCACCTCTGAGGGCTTCCGCGGATCTGGCAGGATGATGAGCTGCTCTTTCATGCATAGATCAAAGAGCATTTTAGTATGCTCTTTCCTGAAGGAATACAGCGTCTTCATGTTCTCCGCCAACCGAGACGCGCTTGCCTTGGCATCAGGCTTCTTGCCATTGCTTTTAGACTTTCCTTCCCCTTTATCTCCATTCGTCGGGGAGAAGTCAACGGCATTTACCTCCTTGCCGCTAGCCAGACGGTCTTTGGAGGATTTGCCCTTGGCAGAAGCTTGTGTAGGGTGATCGGCAAAGAACATCTCAATCTCCGCCACCACTGTATTCAACTGGTCAAAGCTTCTGATGTTGGAGCCCAGAAGCTTTTCACTGACTTCTGCTGAGAGACCCCTGCGGCAGATGGTGATTGCATCTTCAGGTGTCGGAGGGTTATCGCAGCGCATGCTGACGTCCCTCCATCGCTTGATGAAGTCTAATGTTGTCTCACCCTTCTTCTGTCGGAGGGAACAAAGCTCTGCTAAGGAGACTTTGCGTTCGACCATTTGGAAGCGGTCGACAAACTTCTTCTGCATATCAGCCCAATCAGATACTGAGTTGGGCTTCAATCTTGAATACCATTGGAAGGCGGTGCCAGTCAAGGACGTGGCGAAATACCGCAGCAAGTACGCCTCTTCCAGGGCTAATTCACCCATGGCCGTCATGTAATAGGCCAGGTGTTCATGCGGAAAGCCCTGCCCGTTGAACTTCTGAAGTTTCGGGGTCTTCGGGCAATCTGGTGGAAGCTTCTTGAATTGATGATGGAGGGGATATGGCACGCTATACAAATCAAGGGTAGCCACACCCTCGCCATGTTGAGCGAACTTCGCTTCCACGATGCGCTCAATCATCTGCTTCTGCGCCATGAGGCTTTCTGCGGCAGGAGTAGCAGATGACCGCGCATTGGCTTCATGCGGCGGGACTTCGAAGTCCACCGCCAGCGGGAGTCTTACAGCAGTGACGGAAGCGTTGGCTGCTGCTGGAACGGGAGAAGACTGCTGATCCGCTCCAGCCGGTGCCGCCTGAGGTGGGGCATGAACCTCCTTTTCGCGCAAAAGCGACTGTAGCAGGTTCTTGAGCTCTTGATTCTCTCGTCGAAGCTCGTCCAATGTGGGGGCCCGTGGCTCTTCCCCCAGCTCTTCTTCATGCCGGGAGTGACTGTGCCCATCAATACTGTGGACGTCTTCCTGGCGCTCTTCTTGCCGTGCTGGCTCAGGCTGAGATGTACCGGCGGTCGGCGCCTGCTGCGTCTGCGCTAGAATCCGAGAGACCGGTCTTGACCTCCTCAAATATTGGATGGGTTGGTCAAGCTCTCCCGAGGTGTTCTCGGGCTGTTTGTCGCCGAATGTGGCGTAACAGGTGAACACTTTGACAGTGTCATCGGTCACCTGGACCACCCGCTTTTTCTTGGGCGGTTGTCGCTCCGGCTTGAGCGGCCTCCCAAGTCTGTCGAAGACAGACACTCGGGATGTGGCTACTTGAGGTGAGCGATCCTCCTCCGTGTGTATAGAACTAGCCCACGGGGAGGTCGGTCGTACTTTCTTGCCGGCTTCTCGTCGCTTTTGTCCCCATAGGGGTTGAGATGTAAATCTCGCAGACGTCGAGGCCTCAGTGCTTGGCGGACTCCGCATCCGCCGAAGCTCTGACATACGGAAGGGCTCCTCCGCCCTCGTGCGCCTTATAATTCGAGCCTCTTCCTTGGTGACCCAAATTTTCTTCAATGGGAGGTGGCGCTCCTCCACTGGGTTGCCCCCTATCTTAGACCGGGGAGCTCGAGGCTTGGGTCGCCGTAAGGGATCCTGAGTTGCCACCGGTACGGCAGGCTTCTTCTTCTTCGCTCCGTCCCCCCGAACTTGCCGGAGGAGCTCAAAGCGGTTGGAGGTAGGAATGGTCGGGACATGGCGATCCCGAGGCAAGATCGGCTCGCCTCCATCGAGCCGGATGCGGATGTCTCTGACAATCACCGTCTTGCCGGAGCGAGAAACAGCCGCTTCGGGCCTTGCACCCTTGCGGCTACGACGTTGCCCCCATTGGGCAGGGGCGGCGGCGTTAGCACCCGCCATAGGCATAGCCTCATCCTGACGGCGACAGCGTTGCCCCCGTTGAGCAGGGGCAGCACCTCTGAGGATGGCCGCAGTAGGTTTGGCGCCATTGCGGCGGCGGCGTTGCCCACGTTGAGCATGAGCGACACCAGCAGTGATTTGATTGACCGAGAAGACTCGGCCAACAGCTGGGGCAGAAGGCCTGACACCTTCGGCCGTTGACGGAGCAGTCAATGGAGCTCGGCTGGTTGTTGCGATGAAGGGCTTGACACCCTTAACAGTTGGAGAGTTGACCAGATGGACCCGGCCAGATGCTGCAGCAGAGGGTCTGACACCCTTGGTTTGTGAAAAGTTGACCGGACGAAGCCGGCCGGCTGCTGCAACAGAGGGTCTGGCACCCTCAGAAGTTGGTTTGTTGGATGAGCGGACTCGACCAATTGTTGAAGCCGAGGGCCTGACACCCCCGACGGTTGGCCTATTGACCGGGCGGACCCGGCCGGTTGAAGCGGAGGGCTTGACGCCCTCAATAGTCGGTTTATGGACCGGATTGACCGGGCCAGCTACTGGGGCCGAGGGCCTAACACCCCTGACGGTTGTCTTCTCGACCGGGCGAACCCGATCAGTTGATGGGGAAGGCCTGACGCATTCAGTAGTCTTCTTGACCGAATGAACCCGGCCAATTGATGGAGCAGAAGGCCTGACACCCCCGACAGTTGTCTTCTCGACGGGGCGGACCCGGTCAGTTGCTGCAGTAGAGGGCCTGACACCCTCAGCGACTGTCTTCTTGACCGGGCGGACCCAGCCAGTTGATGGGGCCGAGGGCCTGACACCCCCGACAGTTGTTGCAGGCATGGCTGAGCTGACTTCAGCCACCGAAACCACGCCCAAGAAGAAGGGCGAGCCGACAACAGGTGGGAAGTCGCCGAAGACCAGTGGGGTCGCCAGGAATCCGAGCCTGGCATGATTGGCGACGATCTCGGGGCCGTAGGTAACGGCAGCCATTGCTGTTGCTGGTGTTGATGGTGATGGTGGTGCGTAGCACGAACGGAGTGGCGTGCAGATGCACAAAGAACTCTCAAATGAATAGAGAGATGTGCCCTCCTCTTCCCGTCCTGTAAGAGGAAGAGGGGCGATCAGAACCTTGAAGAAGGTTTAGAGACTTTCTTTGACAGAAAGAAGAAAGACGGGAAAGGTTCCACCGGGCGTGCCAGTTTGTGAGACACGGAATATTTCCACGCGGGAAAAAAATAAATAAATGAATGTTCTTTTTGAAAAGAAACATCCCCCTCCATCTAAGTGGAGGGTGATTCCGTGAGTGCGCATCGTATCAGACGATTTGGGTTCGAGTGCTGGACCTTTCCCCACTGACCGGAGTCAGTGTTGATGTACATCGGCCTAACGTCCGAACACCTTTGTTTAACTGTCAAAGAAATCTAAAAAGTCTTCTACATGGGTTCTGATGTTGAGGGCAAACTCTCTTGGAGGGTTCACAATGTCCACTCACTCACCACCGACCAACAGAAACGACGACTAAGTTAGGGTTTTTAACTGAGGCCATATTTGGGTAAAACCCTAGGATTTGAGAATATGAAGATGATTTGGGGGAAGCCATAGGCATAATTGAAGTCACGGGAGGTTTTCTGAACCCCGAGGGTATTTTGGTAATTTTACCAACCCAAGGGTATTTTGGTAATTTTCCAGACCAGAGGCATTGCGGAAATTTCTGGGCTGGAAATGGAAGTAGGATTGGATCCCTAACTCCCTAAGGCGCTGAGGCTCTTTCTGGAGGGTTTTAGGAGGCTACTAGGCCACTTTTAGGTTGCAGGGGTATTTTGATAATTTTACCAAACCCTAGACCTAGATTTAAAGTGATATCCGAGTGTCGGACTGAGCTGACAACACTCCCGGACCGAAGGAGTGACAAGGGGCTTCATAGAAGGCACACATCTGTCAATTTGGTCGAAAGAGGGGCATATATGCAATTTCCAGAAATCGGGGATTTTCTTATAATTTTCCCACCCGAGGACATACATAAAACATGCTGAGTGCTTTTATAATCCGAATGAGTATAAGGGTTGTCGACGAGTTGTCGACCGTACAAAAGTCCGCGTTAGAGCGGGAGATAGGGACGTAGTCCCAATTACAAAGGATTGCAGGGTATAACTGCCAATTACAGGACTTTGGCCTTTTATGGTCCCGGGGAGGACGTCTTCGTAATTCCACCATTGTAAGGATAGAACCACCTGACTTAGTCATCCCGGGACATAAAGACTTACAAAACATGGCCCGCTGAGGGGCATAATTACAAACATGGCCCGCTGAGGGGTGTAAATGTAAATATACCCCGTAGGGGCATAAATACAAGACCCGGGGACTTACCCCACATAGGTCGAAACAAACGAACAAACTCCAAATGTTGGATGCTCCGAGTGCGAGAAGTGCTTTGTACGTAGCCTCCCTTTTTTTTTTTTGCTTGGACCCTTAGGGTCTATTTATAGAAGGCGGGAGGGCCCAGAGGGGTCAAACGAACAAATTTGTCCCGATTCTATCAAGGTTGGGTGGCAAAAAGCCATTTTGACCCCTCTGGCCACAAAAAAAGGCCGCATGACCCCTCTGAGGGGGTTAAAAATCTTTTTCTTCTTTTTTTTTAAATAAAATTTTTTGAAAGCCCGGACCCCGGAGGGGTGGGCGGACCCCGTTGGGGTCGCGCGGGCCCCCGGGAGGTCACGTGACCCCGCCAGGGGGCCAGCGGGGTCGCGCGGCCCTCGGGGGTCGCGCGCGACCCCGCTGGACCCCCCAGCGGGGTGACGCACGCCTCGGGGCGCGCGCGTGACCCCGCTGGATGGGGTCGCGCGACCCCACTTGGTCCCGGGGGCGACCGCGCGGCCTCCTCCTCCTCCCCCTTTTCGACCCAAAAGGGGTCATTTGACCCTTGTGCGGACTTTTTGACCCCTCTGGCCGTCGTTTCGCCCCGTTTTCGTCGTCCCGGGTCGGAGAAGAGTCGGGGTGGAGCTATATATCTCGGGGAGATCGCTCCTTCACCGCGTGGCAGCATCGCATCCGCAGAGGGAGCATTGTTTGTTTGTCTGGTCGTTCGTCGCCGCATAGGGAGGAAGCTTTGCGCCCGTCTGTGACGTGTGATACACTTGCTCGGCTACTCTAACCGGTATACACATATTTCTTCCTTGTTAACTTTCTTGCCGCGACGTAGACCATGATAATATTGTCGGATCGATAGACCCTAAATCACGGAGATACTCCGTAGTTCGACGGTGTTGACGATACGTCGCTCTTCTCGTCGAACGTTGCATAGCAACAATTTCCCAACATTACTTGAGACAATTTCGGGTGCAACACCGACCCCTCCTTTTATAGGAGTTGAGAGTGAAGAGGAGGGACCTCCCTCCGATGGGTGTGCATTCAATAACTTGAAGAGTCTTCCTCCGGTGCATGAGTAGAGGAGGGAGCCTCCCCGATTACCTACGCAAGAGAAAGACAAGGTGGAGGGAAGTCCCTCCGGTTAGGCCATCCGTGCAAAGAGACAGGTGAGGTGGAGGGATGCCTCTCCTGTTACCTCCCTCCCCTGCATTTATTATTTTATTTATTTATTTATAATTTCTTTTAAAATAGGCGGAGCTCACACAAGTGACCGGAGGGGGGGTCCCTCCGGTGCAAGTTGATCGGGGGACCTCCCTCCGGTGCGGGATGACTGGAGGGGGATCCCCCCAATGCGGGATGGCATGAGGGGGTCTCCCTCCACCTTTGCGTGACCGGAGGGACCCCCGTCCGGTTCTACGCAACCAGAGGGGTCTCCCTCCGGCATAGCGCAACCGCAGGAGCATCCCTCCGGTGGCCTGGGTTAATTGAAGGGGGTCCCTCCGATGTGGGATGACCGGTGGGGTTCCCCCAATGCCTGGGTAAACCAGAGGGAGTCTCTCCCATGGATGGCATTTTTGGCCGAAACGTATCGGTTTCGGCCCTGGACGATCCGAAACCAACCAGACGAAATCGGGTGAAATCGGACGGCAACTCCCCTACAAAAAAATAGTATTTTATTTGGTTTCAGGTCGAAACCGATACTGTTTCGGTTTCGGACCCGGTCGAAACCGAAACCGAAATTGCCATCCTTGGTCTCTCCGGTGCCAGGGTTAACTGGAGGGAGTCCCTTCGGTGCCTGCGCAAGGAGAGAGAGGAGGGGTTCCTCTGGCCTCGCTTTTTTGGGGGGGGAGGCGGGGCACTTTTCAGGGTTTAACAAATGCCCCCCACAAGATGTGTGTCGAAGCCAAAGGCAGACAGCCCGTGCGCCTCACAAGTCTTACCCCTTAGTCTTAATGACATGGCGGGGAAATTGTTGAAGGCAATAACAAATAGCTCATGCACTTCAATACTATTATATTTTTGCCCTCGAGTCTTGGTGACATGTTGGGGAGTGTTATCGAAGGCGATGGCAGACATCTTGCGCCCTTTAATGATGCGATAGTTTTCACCCCTAAGTTTTGGTGACATAGCGGGGAATCTTGTTTAGATTCTTCCTTGGATGGACATTTTTGGGATGTGGCAATAACACGTTATTGGAGCTGGAAAACATTGCATGTTGTGCTAGAGCTTCAGTATTGTGCAGTGTTATCACCAATTATGTGCAAAGTTTGTCATTGAAGTTGGGGTCGACGTCTAGTGTCATCACTCTATCTCGCCAAGCCATTCAACTTTTACTGCCAATTTGGTTGAACCAATCATTTCAACTTGACAGCGAGTTTTATTTTCTTTTCTCTCTCTATTTTCTTTTTTTTGGAACATATCGCTAGGGGAGTACCAAGGAGAGCGTAAACCACTTCAGAGAAGTGGCATAGACATGCTCCACCAAGTCGATCTTAAGGTTGAATTACAAATCATATTAACAGAGTTGAGAATGAGGGCTACAACCTGAACTTTTTTTTTATCTTAGGGTCTGAAATCTTTTTGTTCTTCATACCCCCCTTTTTTGTTGCATTTATTATATTTATTTCCCATGTAAATCAATGGGCTCTAAAATGCTAGAGTCTTTTGCTGCCCACCTCCCTGGACTTGCCTGGAGTCTAACTTGGGATACTCGTTTTTTTGGTCTCGCCTTTCTAGCCTTGAGTGAAGCTGAGTTCGAAGTTCTCCTAAGTCTTTTCTGACTTTGCCCGAAGTTTTGTTGGAAACTCTTCACCCGAGTCTTGTCTTTTTGACTTTGCCCAGAGTTTTGTCTTGAAACTCTTCACCTAAGTCTTGCCTCCTGGCTTTCCCAAGGGTTTTGTATTGAAGTTTTCCTCTAATTCATTTGATCCCGAGGACTTATTCTTGTTGTCTGAGCTAGCGACGTGTGCAAATACCATCTTTATGCCTGGCTATTTACTTTCTTCTAGCAGTTTGATAGACACACTGCCAGCAGTTTCTCCTTAGCTGGTGATTTTTGGACCCACAGAGGGAATTAATTTGCCGCAAACACCAAGGAAGAAGGCCATCAAGTGGCCGTAATTTGAACAGTCTGATTCTTCAGCTACTGGTCAGGGCACGAGAATTAACATCCCGAGATATCTTCTATGTCAACTTTGCTTGTAAAATTTGAACTTTCTTGTATATTTTACATGATTACTGTCTGAGTTATATTTTCCATGGCCATATTGCTTGTAAAATTTGAGCTTTTTGGTATACTAATGATTTTTTTTTGCCTTTGCAGATTCCCCCCGAGCTATCATGCCAAGATTGTGTATTGGGAGAATTCCATAGCTTCCACAGCTTCAGAGTTGAGTGGCTTAATGCTCTATAGACGCGGCCCTTTGTAGGATTTGAGACAATGGTTATGCCCATCAGTGGTTTGTAGACTCTACTTCATCAGGAGCCTCTTCCTTCCGCTGGGATTATGCAGGGTGAACTTGTGAAGTACAACTGAAACAGGACGAATCCAGGAGGCGTTGAGTTTTGCACTCGATGTACATTCTTTCATTTTTTTTTTGTAGCTATCCCAAAGACTTGTCTCGGGCTCCTGTTGTGCATTCTTTCATTTACTTATGGTCACCTTGAGGGCTTGTCTCGGACTCCTGACATGATTTCATGAATGAAAAAGAATTCACTTCCTTCATCAAATTTGTGTCTTCTCTCCTCTTTTTTTTTTTGGACTAGTAGTAGAGCCTTCTTTAGCGGAGTCCCCCGAGACACAGAAGGGAGTTGAAAGGACGGCTTCGTCGTCGGAGCTTGATGCTCCTGCAAGCTTGCCAAGTGTGGAGGCTCCTTTACAGGTGCCCGTCTTGGCGATTGTCTCGGTTGATGAAAATCCAGCCATTGCAGATGTTTTTTTTTAAGCCTATGGTAGATGAGTTATCTCCAAATATAGATGTTGACAATAGGGGCATGTTCTCCATGAAATTCCCCTTCACCTGTTCTCTTTTTGCGAGTGCTTTCATTTTTTTTTTTTGGAACACTTGTGGTGTTGGTGGGACAAAAGGGGTTTGAGATTTTATAAGGATAAACCTAGTTGGCCTTCATAGTTTGAACTTTGGGTTGGTTGATCTTCACAGTTTGTGGTCAAAGGTTTAGAATTTAGGTTAGCTGACCTTTGTGGTTTGGAAGCCAAGGATCTGGAGTTTAAAATTTTGTGAGCTTGAGTGATATCTTTGCCATGGTGGGACAAGGGGAATTTGTGATTCGGATTATGTACGGTATAAAATTGGAGGTTTGAGTTTGAGTCTTTGAGATAACTATCCTCTATGGTTTCAGGTAAAGATTGGAAAATGATGGTTTAGCCTGCATCGGTCGAAGGTTTAAAATTGGTGACTTGGCCTCTGTGATGGTATGGACCAAAGATTTAGGTATTGGATCGAGAAGCTAATCTCAAAGGTTCGTAAATGTAGTTTTGGACTTTGGGTTTGAACTGGCTAACCTTTATGATTTAAAGTCAACTTTTGGTCTTTGAGTCTGGACTGGCTGACTTTTGTGGTTTGGAGCCGATGCTTAGACTTTAAGCTTGGGTTGGCTAACCTTGGTAGTATAAAGCCAAGGTTTAAAATTTAGGATCAACTGACCTTTGTGGTTTGAAGTCAAGCTTTAGTTAGGATTGGCTAACCTTCGTGGTTTGAAGCCAAGGATTTAAAATTTAGGATTGGCTGACCTTTATGGTTTGAAGCCAACTACTTGAAGGTTATGGCAATTTCAGGTGGCTGACCTTTGTGATTTGACGCCAATAATTTTGAGGGCTTTGATAATTTGAGGTTTAGGGTGGCTGACCTTTGTGGTTGGAAGCCAATAGTTCGGAATTTTTTTTGGTAATTGAGGTGACTGACCTTTGTGCTTTGAGCCAAGGGTTTCGAATTTTTGGGGTTTGCTGACCTTTATGATATGACCAACAGTTGGAACATAGAGTTGGCAAAACCTTTTTGGTATGAAGCCAACAGTTGAGAATAAAAAAGCTGACCTTTGTGATATGAAGCCAACTATTGAGAATCAAAACTTGAAATAAATAGGGTTGACAACCTTTGTGACATGTAAGTCAACACGAAAAGTTGAAATAAGTAGGGTTGACAACCTTTGTGGCATGTAAACCAACATCACAAGTAGAAATAAATGGGGTTGATAACACAAAGGGCATGTAAGTCAACACCAAAAGGAAAAACAAGTAGAGTTGACAACCTTTGTGATATGTAAGTCAACACTACAAATGAAAATAAATGGGATTGGCAACTTTTGTGACATATAAGTCAATGCCAAAAGTAAAAACAAGTAGAGGTAGCAGCCTTTGTGGCATGTAAGTCAACCCCACAAGTGGAAATACATAGAGTTGACGGTCTTTGTGGCATGCGAGTCAACAATGAAAATAAACACGAGTAGTGTTGATAACCTTTGTGACATGTAAGCCAACATTACAAGTGGAAATAAATGGGGTTGACAATCTTTCTGGCATGCGAGTCAACACCAAAAATAAACACAATTAGGGTTGAGTAGTTGACAGCCTGTGGCATGAAAGTCAACACTACAAGTGAGAATAAATAGAGGTTGACTGTCTTTGTGACATGTAAGTCGACACCAAAAGTAAACACGAGTAGGGTTTACAAAATTTGTGATATATAAACCAACACTACAAGTGAAAATAATTAGCATATAATAGCTATTGACCCTGAAGGGGCCTCGAACCAAAGTGTGATATTCATATTCAGGTGATTTATGCGGAATGTCCACCATGGTGGGACAAAGCCATAAGACGAGGGATGTCGAGGGTGACAGCTCATAATGATTGATCGTGATGATTTCTTTTTTTTCTTATTTTCTCTCTCTTTTTATTTCTTGTCTCTTTTTTCTGTGTACCTAGTTGATGGTGGGACAAAGAAATTTAAGGATTCACTGACCCTTCTTCTTGAAATAGATGGGGGATCATTGGCTGTGTAGATTCGGCTAATCATTTGTGGTGTAAAGCTGAAAATTGGGAATCAGGTGACTGGCCTTTGTGGTTTAGAAGCCATGAGTTTAAAATTAGGATTAGCCAACCTTTGTGGTTTAAAAGCCATGAGTTTGAAATTAGAATTGACCGACCTTTGTGATTTAGCCAAGAAGAGAGGTGGTGAACCTTCACAGTATGGAGTCAAGAATTTTGAGATTTAGGTTTTGGGTGGCAAGCCTTCATGGTGTGGAGCCAAGGACTATGGAATTAGGGATTTGAATTTTGATGCTTTTGGTGGTGTCAACTACGGTAGGACAAGACCATCAAACAAAAGACGTCCAAGATGGCGGCCCATGATAGCTAATGATGCATCTCTCTCTTTTTTTATATATATTACCAACTCCACTATCCTTTCGGATTTTCGCTGAAGTTGGCCCCCTTTTGTTTTTTCTAGTGTGCCCCTACGAGTTCTCACACTGAGAGATTACCTATTTTTACCTGAAGCGCCTTTTCAAGTTTTTCACTCCAGCCGAGTTTTATGACTTTTTTATCCTTAAGCAACCAACAAGTTGGATGCCTAAGTCTGTCAAGGCACTTCAATTTAAGTCTTTTTTTGTTGCTGCTGTTGTTGATGGTGTTACTGTTGCTAGGTGTTGATGTTGTTCTTGTTGCTATTTTTGTTGTTGTCATTAGCATTGCCGTTGCTGTTACCGATGAAACAAAGTGTTTGAATTTATATTGACCCTTCACCATAAGGAAGATGTGAGGCCAATGGCTCGTGAGCACATGATTTATTTATTTATTTTGGAAAAAGAATTGAAGATGAGGTTTAGGTTTTGAAGTGACTGCTGACCCAGAAGGGGTTTAGGCACCATGAATTTGAGATTTTGTGGTTGCTGACTCAAACAGGGTCTAGGCAACAAGGATTTGATATTATTTTATGGTTGTTGACCCGAAAGGGGTTTGGGCAACAAGGATTTGGGTTTTGGTTTGGGGTTGTCGACCCGAAAGTGGTTTACACAACATGAATTTTGAATTCTGGTTTGGTTATTGTTGACCCGAAAGGGGTTTGGGCAATGAAGATTTTGATTTTGATTTGGGATTAGTGGCCCAAAAAGAGCTTTGAGCAACAAGGATTTGGGTTTTTGTAATTTTGGAGAGGTTCGAACCGAATTTGGTCTCGGTGGTTACTGATCTGGAAGGGGCTCAGAGCCGCGAATCTAGTTGGTATTCCTTCTCTTCTTTCCTTTTTAAGTGAGTTGTCAGCTTTCCCTTTTAAGCCACGGTGGGACAAGGTTTGTGATTGGGAAACAATCACAACGATAGTTGATGCTGACCCTTCTTTCCTTTTTTTTTGCACATTACTAACTCTAGTGTTGTTTTGGATTTTCACCGAAACTAGCCCCCTCTAGCTTTTTTCGATATCCTTACGGGTTTTCACACCGCGGGGTTATCCATTTTTACCTGAGACGCACTTTAGGATTTTCATCTCAGTCGAGTTTTAAGTCTTTTTACCTTTAGATATCCCTTTCATGGGAATGGCTAAGTCTGTCGGGACACCTCTATTTTAAATCTCACTTTTTTTTTTGAAGACCAACGGACTCCGATGACGAAGAACTTGCCGAAACGGTTAGAGTATGTCACCCGAGTTGTTGTTGCTTTTGTTCGGCCACCTAGGTACCATGGGATTGTAGATGTATGGGGATTGGAAGTCATGGCACTGAAGGTGGTATGTTCATACATGGTTTTTGGCCCTGAAAGGTATAAAAGACCCAGGGTATAGGGAATGTAAAGTTTGTAGTCATGACAGGCGTGAGATCACAAACTTTTGTAACTGTTAACCTAGAAGAGGTTTGGAACCAATGAATGATTTTTGTGGTCGCTAACCCGGAAGGGGTTTTGGATCTAAGGTATGAAATTTTTGTGGTTGCAAGCCTTAGAGGACATGAAACCAAATGATTGAATGTTTTGTGGTTGCTAACCCGAAAAGAGTTTGGAATCGAGGTTTGATTTTTGATTTTTGATTTTTTGGTTGAAAGTCTTGGAGGCTATAGGACCAATGATATGGGTATATGTGGTTTCTTTTCTATGGGTAGACTTGGTGTCTTTTTAGCCATGGAGGATATTGGGGCCAAGATTATGGTTTTGGGTAGCCATCGACCATGAAAGATATGTAGCTAGTGGAGGTATTGGTTTTTGACATATGGAGCTAGCAAGAAGCGGCCTCTGATACGAGTTTTTATGGACCCTGAAAAGACATGGGGCCATGGAACTTGGTGCTAACTTTATGGGTTTATGGTATCGGGGTAAGGGTACTAGACATAGGATGATAATGGTTTTTTTGTTTTCTTTTGTTTTTTTGTTTCTTCTTCTTCTTCTTCTCTCTTCTTTTTTTCTTTTTTTTCTTTTTTTTTGATTGACCTCGATGCCCTTTTGAGTTTTCACCGAAATTAATTTCCCCTAACTTTTGCCTGTGCACCCTTGCAGGTTTTCATACCGCGAGCTTCCCATTTTTGCCTAAGACGCCTTTTCGGGTTTCACCTCAGCCAAGATTTTTTGAAATTATTATCCTTAAGCAACCAACTAGTTAGATGCCTAAGTCCATCAGGGCATCTCGTTTTTAAGCTCCACTCTTTTCTTTTCTTCTTTTTTTTGAACATTGGACCCAAGATTTTACATTGTAATGGTCCAACTGTAGAGCATAACATAGCTGTACACATTTCACGTTGAGTGGGAAAACAGATTGTTCCCTCCTTTGCCATTCTTTTGCAGACAAGTTTCCTTTTTCCCGAGGTTTCTACGGCAATTGCATGTTCCGATTTCTTCATTCCAATTTCCTCTTCAAGCCCTTCGTTTCTTGTTCTTCTCCTCCTCCTTAGGTCACATTTCACTTGGAGGGGAAAGAATATTTGACTTTTGGAGCTAGGTGGAACATGCCCCCAAGATTGAAATTCTCGCTTCCAACTTTCGCCTAGAAGGGATTAAATTGGAAGTGCTTCTTTTTTTTTCTTCTTTTTTCTTTTCTTTTTCTTTGCCCTTTTTGTTGGTTTTCCTTTTGGATTTGCCACCTAAAGGACTTAGCGCCTTCGGCATTCGATGCTTGCAAAGTCGGAACCATTGCTGCTCTGGTGCAGTCCTTGGTGACTTCTCCCGAGCGAGGTCTTGTTATGAAATGACTCCTAGCATCAGTTTGTCCTTGTCCGATAAGTGTTTCGATGTGATGTTGGACTGCTCTGCATTCTTGGGAAGCATGACATACCCTGACATGGTATTCACATAAGAGGGGATGCCCCCCTATTTGCCTTCGTGAGTGATTTTGGAGGATCATGTGATATTATTCGTCCTTCCCTTACCAATGTCAAAAATCTCTTTTGTATCTTCTCGATGGAAGGAATATTTATCAGACATTCGTCGACTAGGATCCCTTCTAAAGGGTCTGATTTGACTTGGCCCTGATTCTCTTATCTCAAATTCAGGAAGTGCATATGTGGCCGAAGTACGGATTACTTTGCCGAAGAATTTTGGTTGGTCCCATGGATGGAGTTGTGGAGGATCAACTCGATGATTTTTCATCTAGATCACCCCTGACTGTATTAATCTTTCCACTTCATCTTTACAGACGTAGCAGTCCTCTGTGATGTGGCCTAGCATACGGTGATACAGACAGTAATTGGACTCGTTGATTTTGCCTTCCTTGGTCGGCTTCCAAGGCTCTGGCAAAGTTATGAACTTCCGCGCCATGCAAAGCTCAAACAATTCTTTAGTATGCTATTTGATGAAAGAGTACGGTGTTTTCATCCAATGTGCTAGTGCCAAGGTGGGCGATTCGTCATCAGATTTTTTTACGTCCCTTACTTGAACTAGACTCTGCTCTAATATTATTATTTGATGGAGAGTAAGTCCACGGTGTTTGCTTCTTTTTGACACCGTAGATTTATCATTTGCAAAAGAGTTGCCGCTGTGAGCCTCTGCAATGCCTGTAGGGGTTTGCACCATTCTTTTCTTGTAGGGATATGGGTCCGGATGGGAAGGTGCCCCCAGTCGGTCAGGGATTGACCTCCGACTAGGTTTACTCTCCTCGTCCGCAAGTTTTCTGGCTTTGAGTCCAATTGTGGGATCATCTCTGCGGGTTGAGTGAGTTATTTCAACTGACCCCTTCAGATATATTGTGGGTTGAATACCTCGGACGCGAGTTATCTTCCGACAAACTTGGACCGTCATCAGATACTTCTTCTAATCAACTTAGGAAAGGATTCAGATCTTGAGTTTGGGCCGCCTCGATCATCTCTTCAAGTAGTTCAATTGGCCGCTCGCTGACAGAGAAAGTGTAGCAGGTAAACACCTTTATAGAGTCATCAGCAACCTATACCACTCTTCTCTTCTTCAGGGGCCGAGAACCCCGATGACCAGATGCCCCTAGTCGGTCAAAGACTAACACCCTAGGTGATGAAACATCTTTCTGACAAGTCCCATTTAGTCAGGTTACTTCTAGGGACTGTCTAACTTTGTTGGGTTTCTTATAAACCCCTTTTTCTTTTCTGGCCACAGGGGCGTAACGTTTGAACATTTTGAACTGTTGGGACTTCAACTTGTTGCTGATCCGGCATTTGGACAGATTGACTTGCCCTACACCTCCTAAGGGCTCGAGCCTCTTCCTTGGTGACCCAAATTTACTTAATGTGGGGGTGACGCTCCTCCACGAGATTGCCCCCTTGCTTGGGTTTAGGGGTCATGGACTTTGGCTGATGTGCCTGCCCCTGGCAGACAGGAGCGGCTTGGGCGCCAAACTTCTTCAGAGTTTGTTTATTGATTCCGGGTTACACTTGTAGATGATTCTGTACTCACTGTTGACTCATCGTATGAGAGTATTTCGACAGTCATTCTCGATGATGTTTGGGTTTGAGGTAGCTTCGTTAGTTACTCCACTCGACACCGAGTTATTTCTGGAGCCATCTCATGTTGAAATGGTGTGGTTAGATTTTTGTGAAGCGTATGTGAAGCGGCAGTTCGAGATCCCTAATATGATTTCTACACGGAGATCTATGTTTGTCATCTTGTGTTCATCTTCATCCTATTTCGAAATTCAAAAGTCAAGGATAATTTTTTTCAAATCGGGGGAGATTGACGCGGAGCGAGACTCGTGACATCAGACCACGGACTCGATTGGCGTTACGCACGATGGCACTATTTACACATACGACGATCGGAGTCGTATTAGCATCATTTTCATTTTTATTATGTATTTTGCCTTTATTTGAGTCGAGTCTAGTAATTTAAAGTTGTAGGATTAAGTCTCTAATTTTTGTAAATTTTATCGTGCTCATTTGGAGTGAAGTTCATGTCTTTCTATTTTTTTGTAATTTTTGGTGCCATTTTCGCACTATTTCTTAAGTCTAAGGGTAAAGTCATCCAAAAGGATCATATTAGGGTTAGGGTTAGCCTAACCCCTATAAATAGTCACATAATCTCACTTTTTGAATTAATGAAGAATCTATAGTTGCGATTTTACATAATTTTTCCCCTTCTTTGCGATGGAGAGGAGAGAGTCTTGAGAGGACGCAACCCTAGGTAGTCCCTATGAAGGGGAGGGTGCGAAGCCTACACCCCCACCTCTATCCTAAACCTCAGGTGGTCCTTGTGAGAGGGAGGGCGTGAAACCTACACCCTCACCTCATATCCTTCTTCTTTGTCCCGCATCAATTTTGGTATCAGGGACGACCTCGGCTTCTTCTATGGAGTCGAGATCCGAACCGCACCGCTGTAGCAGCACCACCGCCGCCGCCATCATTTCTGCCTGCTCTCCCCCTCATTGTTGTCTTCTCCTCCACCCGTTGCCATCGCCGCCTGCTTCTTCTCCTCCACCCGCGTCACTAGTGCAACGACACCTCCTTCTCCCGCCAAATCGTTACAGCGGCAGTGTCGCCAACCCATCATTGCGGGAGCGGCCTCCCTGTAGGCCGTCCTCGGCATGCTGTCAGCGAGGCCCAACCACCCGTCTACCTCCTGCAGCGGCATTCTGTCTACGGGTGCAACCTCACCGACCAGTCAACAGCATTGTCAGCGTTGTGGAAACATTTCTGATCCTATGTGGACTCGGTTAGCGTGCCTCCTCCTCAGCGAGTCAGTTAGTGCGTGAAATTCCAATCGTACAATTTGCTTGTTTCGTATCTACGTTATATCTGCCGCCGTTTGAGAGTAGGGATTTCTAGCTTGCTTCATTATGCGCGGTCGGTTTGTGAGTTTGCGAGCATTCCTCCTGAAGGAGCTATTTTTGACTTCGTTGTGCATGAGGCTGATACCCTAGAACATGATAGTTCTACATACCGTTCAGTTCGACGTTTCTCGCTTCAAGGGATGACTTCCTAGACCGTAACTTCTGTTATTTTCATGTATTATCACTCTCAAAGTTTGTGTGCGCGACAGTTTATTTGCCGATATATTTTGTAGCGAATCGCTGATCTCATTAGTTGCCTAGTCGGACACGTATAGGTTAACTGTTCCGCATCACTTGAGGCTTGATGCCACCGGCAGCAACAGATGTGGTTGAAGTCGTTTCAGTGACGGGGACCACCCTTAAGAAGGGGGTTTCGATCACTACTGGGAAGTTGTCAAAGGTGATCGACGTTGTCAGTTAGCCATGCCTGGTGTGGTTGGTGACGACGAGCGGACCGTAAGTCACAGGCTCATCAGCCATCATCGTAGAAATTTTCTGTTATTTCTCCTGCAACAGTATGAAGCGTGTCACAACATTTGCAAAGGTAGAGGTATTCTTTGACAGAGAGATGAAAGGCAAAAAAAATTCCACCGGGCGTGGCAGTCTGTGTCATATGCGAAAATTTTAATTTATAAAATATCCATTTGTTAGATAAATATGCACATGTTTTAGCTAATTGATTAGCATGCATATTATTAATTCCGCGAATTTAGTTAATCAGGCGATTTAGAATTCGTGTGCAGGACCTTCCCCATCAATGGTAGTTGGTGCTTATTTACATCGACGTAAAGTCTGAACATCTTTGATTAACTGTTAAAGATACATGTGAACCTCTACAATATCTGTTGTGATACTGTGAGTTTTATCTAATAGATTTGATCAGAAGAATCATCCATTAGAGAGGCACATTTGCAGAAGAAAATTAAATATTTTATTCCTCGGATTCATTATGCATAGTACATGAAACCCTGATTATATGATTGGATCATTTGATTTACATTCGGTCATAAATCCACCATTAGATCCACATTCAGTTATGATCAGGCCGTTGGATTTTATATCCGGTCAAAGATCAGACCATCCTATTTGCTTTTCTTTGCAATCGGACTATTAAATTTTGTATCATAGTCACGATCAGGCCATTGCATTATGTTTCCAGTTGAGATTGGATCATCAAAATTGTTCCGAGTCGGATCAGACCGTTGGATTTGAACTTCATCTTTATCGAACCATTGGATTGTCAAGATCACCATCCTACCGTTGGATTGACTTTCGATCATGATCTGACCATTGAATTTGTTCCTGCTCAAGATTTGACTATTAGGTTTGAGTTTCATCATGATCAGACCGTTGGACTTGAATCCAATCCAGATACCACCTTTGAATTTGCTCCAGGTCAAGATCAAACCGTTCGATTTAAATTTCATCGCGATCTGACCGTTGGGCGTTGGGTGGCCAATATGACCACGATCAGACCATCGGATGGACTTCTAGTCAAGATTCGACCACCGGATTTGTTCTTGGTCAAGATCGGACCATTAAGTTTGAGTTTGTCCATGAAGGACATTTCCACACGAGGCGTGGGTCCATGTGTAATTATAAACTTCTTTTAAGAAGGTGAGGGCATTTATGCCATTTCTAATACCATGGGGACATTTTTGTAATTTTAGATCTTTTCTGGGCATATTTGTAATTTCGAACCCTTTTTGGGTTTGTTTGCAATTTCAAAACCATTTTTGAATATATTTGCAATTCCAAACCCTTTTCGAGCATATTTGCAAATCCGAACCCTTTGGGGTTTATTTGTAATTCCAACCCCTTTTTTTGTAATTTCAAACCCTTTTTGGGTTTATTTGCAATTTGGAACACTTTATGGGTTTATTTGCAACTTCGAACCCTTTTTGGGTTTATTTGCAATTTGTGACAGGTTACCCGATAAAAGTAAAATTCCTGAGCAGCAATACAATTTTATGCAAATTCTTAGATTTTTGGGTTTTTTCATAATTTTCTTAGACATTCCTGTAATTTTGCAAAGTTGCAGGGTATTTCTACAATTTCCGATGTATGACTACTGTATCGAAAAATCAGTTTGATTTTATGCCGAATAGATCTATTACAGAAACTATTTTCTTACTACGGCAACTAATAGAGAAGTATAGAGAGATGAGAAAAGATTTGTATATAATTTTTCTTGATTTAGAGAAGGCGTATGATCGAGTACCGAGAGAATTGATTTGGTGGACATTAAGAAAGAAAGGAATCTCTCAAGGATATGTTGATTTGATTAAGGATATGTACGACGGTGCTATTACTAGTGTTCGAACTATTGCTGGGGAGACTGGTGAATTTTCCGTTTCTATAGGTTTGCATCAAGGTTCTGCACTAAGTCCATATCTCTTTGCCTTAGTTATGGATGAAGTAACTAAACAATTGCACGAGGATATCCCTTAGTGTATGCTATTTGCGGATGATATTGTTTTAATTGATGAGAGTATTGATGCTCTAAATGCTAAGTTAGAGCGTTGGAGACTTGCCTTGGAGTCTAAAGGTTTTAAAATTAGTAGGAGTAAGTCAAAGTTTATGCATTGTAATTTTAGTAATGGGAGAGTGGTTCAGGAAGACATAGTTCTAATTGATGGACATAACATTCCGAATAGTAGTAGCTTTCGATACTTAGGGTCTATCATACAAGAGAATGGGGAGATTTATGATGACGTTACACATAGGATTAAGGCAGGCTAGTTAAGATGGAGAAGTGCATCATGAGTCCTTTGTGATCATCGTATACCTGTGAAACTCAAAGGAAGATTTTATAGAACGGCTGTGAGACCTGCTTTGTTATATGGTACCGAGTGTTGGGAAGTACGAAAGGAACACATCCACAAAATGTGTGTAGCAGAGATGAGGATGTTGAGATGGATGTGTGGCAAGACTAAGAAAGACAAGATTAGGAATGAGCGCATTCGTAAGGACTTAGGGTTAAGGCAGACTGGTTAAGATGGAGAAGTGCATCAGGAGTCCTTTGTGATCGTCGTATACCTGTGAAACTCAAAGGGAGGTTTTATAGAACGGCTGTGAGACCTGCTTTGTTATATGGTACCGAGTGTTGGGCAGTACGAAAGGAACACATCCACAAAATGTGTGTAGCAGAGATGAGGATGTTGAGATGGATGTGTGACAAAACTAAGAAAGACAAGATTAGGAATGAGCGCATTCGTAAGGACTTAGGGATAGCCCCAATTAATAATAAAATGAGAGAAAATAGACTCAGGTGGTTTGGACATGTATTTCGTCGCCCTAACTCAGAGCCGGTTAAAAGATGCGACCGAATCTTAGTAGATGCTAGTAAAAGAGCTCGAGGAAGGCCTAAAATGAGATGGTGCGATGTTATTAGGAAGGACATTAGTTTCTTGGGTTTAAATAAGAATATTACACTTGATAAAAATATTTGGCAGAACATGATTCATGTAGCCGACCCCAAATAATTGGGATAAGGCTCTGATGATGATGATGATGATGATGAATAAGATCTTTCCCATAATTTTCAAGGTTTCCCCGTGGAGTTCTGCTATTTCTGAAATTTACATGGCTTTTTCAGTATTTCTGCAAATTTTTATAACCACAATAGCATATCCCCAATGTTAGGGGGATGTATGCAACATACCCTTTGTGGGTTTTTGGAAACAACAAAAATCTTCAAATCTTCAAGTCTTCATTGCTCCTTGTGCCAAGCTCTCCGAGTGGTCTAAGGGGGCAAGAGATGCAAAGTCTCATGTGTGTGTTTCCTCCCTTAGCCAACCCCACCTTTTATAGGAGTTGAGAGTGAAGAGGAGGGACCTCCCTCCGATGGGTGTGCATTCAATAACTTGAAAGAGTGTTCCTCCGGTGCTTAAGTAGAGGAGGAAGCCTCCCCAGTTACCTGTGCAAGAGAAAGACAAGGTGGAGGGAAGTCCCTCCAGTTAGGCCATCCATGCAAAGAGAAAGGTGAGGTGGGGGGATGTCCCTCCTGTTACCTCCCTCCCCTGCATTTATTGTTTTATTTATTTATTCATTATTTCTTTTAAAATAGGCGGAGCCTACACAAGTGACCAAAGGGGGGTCCCTCAGGTGCAGGTTGATCGGGGGACCTCCCTCCGGTGAGCGATCACCAGAGGGGGTCCCTCCTATCCCTGGATGGCTGGAGGGGGGATCCCTCCGGTACAGGATGGCCGGAGGGGGTCTCCCTCCGACTTTGCATGACTGGAGGGGTCTTCCTCCAGTATTGCGCAACTGGAGGGGTCTCCCTCCGGTACTGCGCAACCGGAGGGGGTCCCTCCGGTGGCCTAGGTTAACCAGAGGGGGTCCCTCCGGTGCGGGATGACCGGTGGGGTTCCCCCGGTGCCTGGGTAAACCGGAGGGAGCCCCTCTGGTGCCTGCGCAGGGAGAGAGAGGAGGGGCTGAGCGGAGGGGTTCCTCCAGCCTCCCTTTTTTTTTTGGGGGGGGGGGGGGGGGATTTTAGGGTTCAACAGTGCATGAATAGATAAAATGTATTTTGGAATTATAGAACCATCAAATTTTGCTAGTTGACAAATGAATAACCCTTTCCTCTGCTTTTAGCAAGGATGCACTTCAAATTTTCTATAATGATAATCATTACTGCCATTCATTAACCTATATAGCTAAACTTTTTCACCTAATGGCTGATAGATTTATTGGATTGCATATGTTGACATATTGCATAAGTACCACATAGGAGGAGGAGCCTTGGTGTTAACTGTAAAATTGTTGTATTGTGACTAGAGGTCATGGGTAAAAAACGGGAAATAATCCCTAAAAAAACATGGGAAAGACTGCTTAAAACGGTGCCTACCTGCTACTACCTAGACCCCCGAATTTCTAGGAGCCTTGTGGAACTAGGCTCCCGACAAGGTACCACATAAGCCTCCATGTCAAATTCTCTTACTAAAAGTTCTTAACTATGCAAATGAATGTAATTCTCAATTTGTGCAGTTTAAATCTTCACAAAGCTGTCAATAACAATATTCATTTATCATTTCAGAACATCCTATTATTTAGATGTTAAAATCCAGATAAATAAAAAAGGAACTATGGCTGTTAATTAGGTGATGCTTAGGATACTCTAGGCAAACCATAGCTTACCCAGCTGTTGGATGCCATGACCCTTCATTTGGTTTCCTTGACAACTGTGAAAGGGATATTGGAAATGAGCAATCACCTAGGAGGCAGAAATAAATGACCAAAGAGCCAAATGAAACCTATTTATATGAAGTGATATGAAAAACCAACAATCATCTTGGAGCCGCAAATTCATGCGAGAGTCGTCAACTGAACCTAGTCAAGTGATGTTTATGCTACCAGGATCTTGGTTACCATCTAGTTTTGCCTACTTATGCTTGAGCTGGTGAGCAGTTTCAGTAAATGTTACTAGATCACACTAGAAACCTTTTTTTTGGTAATGGATGTGTGTGTAACCTGTCAAATCATTCTTTACAACACAAACAAATATAAGATGATTAACTTATGTCCGCAATGGTGATTGCCCTATGGACAAAAAAGACAGGTATCAGGGAATGTGCCATTAAAACTGACTTATATGTAGTCATTAAAAATAACAGCAATATACTAAAGAACTGCAATGCACTATTTCTGCACTGTACATGGAAAAGGATGCAATAGCCATTTCACATGAAGGTTTGTCCCTAACATTTAGTCAACTTCATAAATTACGGCAGTATGGATACATACGGGCAATGTCAAATTCTTCAGGGTTCTACATGCATGTACAGGATGTGCAAGTGCAGAGTTGTTACATTAGCTTTTTATCTTTTGAAACCCATCATGAAGGGAGACTAATGTCTGGTTGCTGATTCTACATGCAACTCCTTGAGCCATTTTGGGGGAAAGATATAGTCAGATCTGAGCAAAAAGGACATGTGGCTTCATCTGGGATCATGGTCCCAACTCTTATGTATGGTGGAACCCCAACAATCTTGTATTCTGGGTAGTCTCAAATAATGGACACGATTTTATCTTATGGACAATGAATGGAAACATTATCGTTAAATGTTACCAAAATTCAACATTAAGTCCTAATGACATTGTTGGGTGTAAATCAAGGAGAAAGATGTTATGATGCACAATAGCTGCAAATTTCTGGCTTAAAATCTGATCAAGCATGGAAAACAAAGCTCATAGTTTGGTGATCACCTCTCTCCCAATGATGGCAATGGATGGTACTGTCAAAAGCCATGGTACATTATCGAATGAAGCAACTTTCAAAGGCTCTGTGCACAATAATACCAATGTAGTAGCAACCATAAGCTGCATGTAGTAAGGATAAAGTATCAAATACATAATCACTCAGATGGTTATCTAGCATAAAATTCACGACCTCTTATCCACTGTGATTCTGAGTTTAAAACCTTTTCACAACACAATAAATTTATAGGAAAGAAATAAACCTTATCAGCTACAGGGTCCAAAAATGCACCAAAAGCTGATCCCAAACACATCTGGCAATTCAGTGTGTCAGTTAAGGTGCTATAAAAGTTCAGATGAACAAAAAGTTTATTAATTGAATCCTAAAAATGTATCTCTTGTAAAGAAGCAAACAGATGTGCACCTTCCGAGCAATATAACCATCAAGCCAATCTGTGATTGCTGCAGCAATAAATATGCTAGTTGTAGCAGCTGTTGCCCACTGACCATCCATGTAGAAAGCTAATAAAAGAATGAATCTATTAGACCATAAGAGGTCAGCAAAGACTAAAATGGCATCAACAGGGTAACAGTGAACAACCAAACTAGGTAAAGAACTTTATAATCTTAGAAACATTTAACTCTTTATAGGCAGGGTCCAATCACATCAGAAAGAATCATTCTTAACTAGCTAAGAGTGCAAAAAAAATAGAACCAGAAAGCACAGGCATTTATAGTTTTATTTACAAGAGTCATGAGCACAGTTTACTGCACAGGACTGGGCACTATATCCAGACATTGAAAGGCAGATATGTCCCAGTCTGACTTGGATAGACTTGTACAGTTTTGAAGGGAGATGTAGAGAGGAAGAAAAAAGAGAGGACAGGGAGAACCATAAAAAAGAGTGGGAGCATGGTATGCAATCTCGCGAGATCTCGGCGAGATCTCGCCGAGATCTCTGTCTCAGCGCGTCCGCGAGGCACGAAAACGTCCCGAGTCGGCGCATCTCGGAGATATCGTGTGCGGGCGGGACCGGCGGGCACGAACGGGGTGAACAGGTCCCGTTAGGCGAACCGGTCGACCCTAAAAGCCTTAAACCCCACCCCCCGACCCCCATCGAGTCCTTACGAGTCACGCCTCACCCCAACCGCTCGACGCACTCTCTCTCCCCGACATTCTCGGACACACTCTCGCACAATCGCACGAGGTCGCCGGAGCCGCGCTAGGTGCCTCTCCCCGCACGCTGATTGCGTCAATCTCCGGTCTTGGGAAAATAGTGAATTCTTGAAGAATTATTTAAAATTTATAAGGTATAATTTTAGATGTGTAACTTTTGATGCATATTGATATTAGACCATGTGAATGGATTTCTTATTGTTATCATTACTCTTTATTTGGTAAAATTGAGTTATCAATTACAAAAACATGTTTGTGAAATTGAGTGGTTAGTATAAAAGAATTAGGATTTTCTTAGAAATAGGCTATATATATGAAAAAATGTTCCGAAATCCCCGAACCCGATCTCCCGAGATTTTTTCGAGATCTCTCCGAGATCTCTTCTCTCCAACCCCCCCGAGACGAAGCCGAGATCCGATATGGCAAACCATGAGTGGGAGAGTCGGAGAATACGACAGAGTGGAAGGGGAACCTTGATGCAAGAATTTAAGGATTCCATTGGACATGGGGAGAGAGAGTTGTCTACAGCAAGGCTGTATATGCTCTTATCCATGGTGGCTGCATGGGTCCTTCTGCAAAGGCAATTTGGAGGTAGTCGACCTGTTGATTATCAACTTCTTGAGGATAGAGTAGATGAGATTACAGACATGGTCACATGTCATAAATTTGTGGCTTCTTCCAAAGATGTAGGCTGTGTATCACTTATGTGACAATAAGGCAGAGATAATACAGAATCTATACATAATGCCCATTTACTAGGCAGATATGGAGAAGTTGTATGAGGATGCCCAAGTGAGATGGACCAAACGACCTGGTACATGGACGTGAGTGAGTGCAGTGTTCAGTTTGCTTCACTTGCAGGGAAACATTTCCCAAATGGAATCAACTAGAATATCTATTGAAATAAAACTGAAATAATCAACCAAACCAAGATAGTTCATCTCAGTTCATTTCTACATCTTGGACATTGCAGGGATTTTACACGAGCCTTCACAGGAACAAGCTTGAAGAAGAATATTTTAAAAAAGTTGTACATATAGTGTACACAGCCATAAGAATTTGCACACATAAACATCTACAGCATGTACACTACGTATATAACTTATGCATGTAAACATTTAGAAATTGTTTTGCAACATACTCTGGTCTGTTCAGTTTCTCACTATGATTTTGTTTCTCAATTACAAAAGATAAAATGAGCAATTTTTTTCGATTAAAGCAATCATGATAGCTCTCTTTTCAGTTTGTCTTTTTGGGTGGACATGGATACTGAAGAATTATAGTGTAGAGGTTGGTGTAGTTGCAGTTCTTTGCAGATAAGCAAGTGTACATGATCATTCCCCACCCACCACATGAGCATTAAGAGCGTAAAGTATCGGACTCCCAAGTGACACTCGAGGTAGAGGGTTGAGCAATTTGGAAGAATGTGAAGTCTAATATGCGTTTAAACGAGCCACACAGCATTCAACTGTGGATCGGGCATCGCAGATTCACAATTATCAGTCTAGATCTTCGACATGGTGACAACCTTGTCTTGCTTTCACGCTCGTAAACTTTACCAAGTCCCATCTTTGTTGTCCGCGTGCCAAATTTTGGATCTTTGATTGCCTATGTTATGCTCAAGAATGTATGGTGCAAGCAAGTCAACATCAGCATCAGGAAATTTTCATTAGAGCACTGAAATTCACAAGCGTGCTCCATCAAAATATAGATGAGGAAAACGATAGCATTAGCAACCCATCAACGGAACGGCTACAAATCCCATGTTGAACTGCTGATAATCGAAAAAGGGTTTCGAATAAAACAAAACATAGGAAAGGCAAAATCAACGTACTGCTCACAAGAAGGGGGACGACGGCCACCCTCCCGAGGGTAAGCACGGTGGGGAGCGTCAGTCTTTTCCCGATCTGCCGCGACTGCAACGAGCCCCCGCCGTTTCCTTCCCCGCGGCCGTTCTGAGGGAGATGGCGGTGGGAACCCATGACGGGCGTCTCCCCCTGTTGCTGCTGCTGGTGCTGAGCCGCGAGATCAACGGTGCCGTTGCGGCATTCTCCTTCCGCGCCCGGGCCGCCACCCGCCCACATTCTTGTCCCCCGCGACGACACCCTCGCCACCGCCGCGCAAGGCTCGGGCCCAGATGGGATCCTCATTCGGCACCCCTCCGAGAACCGTGCCGCGCCCTTCTCGATGGCCGACGTCTGACTGACCCTGCTCACTTCCTAGGTGGGGAAAGCCAGGCAGCCTTGTCCTTGCAGTCTGTGCAGCAGAATTAATAATGATGCTCCTGGTTCCGCTGCTGCTGGTGCTGGTGCTGGCGGTGAGAGGGGAATGGGCTGTCCTGCGCACCCATGACCCCGTCCAAGGTGCGAAGAAGTGGGGAATGCCGCGTGCTTCCACCTCCCATGGATACGAGGGCGACGAGGAAGAAAAGTGGAGAGGAGGACAGTGATGTGACGGAAGCGATGGTGTTGAGCTGCAATAGGACCTAACGTCGGCACCGACGCGAGGACGGATAGGGGAAGACGAGAAGAAGCTTCCGCGGAGTCTAGTGAAAATGGAAAGGGTTAATTTGATACATATCCTACTCATATAAAAAGTATTAAGATTGTCATTTTTAGTTGTTAAGTATAATATATACTATTGTTATAATCAAAATTTTCAAAAATATTACTAAATAATGAAAATGCGTCCAGAATATGTGCGGGGAGGCTTGAAATCGACATGAATGTTGAGGGTATTTTTATCATATAATGATATTTTTAAAGTTTTTAATTATAAATGATGATGCATATATATATATGATATTTGATGATTAAATAAGATATTTTTTATATTTTATATATAAGGAGGGCACAAATAAAACTAACCCAAAATATAAGAAGAGTGTTGATTACGAACAACTTATATACAAGGTGACTCCTAATAAGCGTCAGTTAAGATGGAGTTATTTTGTCTACTCATCTTTAATCAAGTTTCATAGTAAGGTTATCTATCGTATCCAAACTCGGTTAGGGTTAATGTCATTATTCCGGGGTTAACTCGTCGTATCCTCTCTAGTGAAATATCATACCCGACTTAAGTTAAGATAAATTATCAAATTAAAAATATGAAAATTTAATAAATAACTTATCCGAACTCACCTCAGATAACTTATTCTAACTTTTTATCAAAACAGGTCACAGTGGACATACGTGATTTGTTGTACATTTTTATTTATATTGGAAAATTATATCTAACATTTGAACACCTACACCCAACCTCTACTTTGACATTTTAAAGGGTTTTCGGTTGTTAGTATTTGTAAAATGTTGGATTCTGTTTTTAGTCTTTCTAACGCACATATTTAATTTAGGGTTTAAGGTTTTGGAGATATTTTTGTAATATATATGAGTTAGAGATTTACATATAAATATTACAGATTAATACACATATACCATGGTTTATTGACCCGGTGCGAGTCACCCCGACTCACATGACCCGACCCGACCCAGGCCGAGATCGGGTCGGCCGGGTCGTGGGTCGTCACCGGATCGACCTATTATTTTAATATTATATTATATTATATTTTATATATAATGTGTATTTTTTATTTTATTTTATTATATTATATTATATATATATATATAGTAATTTTTTAGAACGGGATAGACCGGGTCGGACTGAGACGGGACCGATCCGACCCGACTCAGGCCGAGACCGGGTCGACCGGATCGACAAACCTTGACATATACACGTACGCATATTATGTACATATGTAAGGTTTAAAATGCTCATAAGTTCGCACTTCTTACATATTAATGCAGATATCAATTAAGTTGCTTATCGAACAGGCTCTCCATGTAAGTCTTATACTTTTTAAGTTCCTTACCTGTCACAGACAGACAATAGAGAGGGGATTTAACATTACATGTGTTAGAAGAGAGAGCTCGTAGATGTATTTCTTATTCGAGGGAGCAATGCTCCTTATATTGAGAGTACAAGGGTAACATATCATGTAGGACTAGTATATGACTAACATACTCTAACACTCCCCCTCAAGCTGGAGCATATATGTCTAGGAGGCCCAGCTTGTTACATAAAGTAGTAAACCTTGGGAAACCCAGAGACTTAGTGAACAAATCAGCCAGTTGATCTACTGATGAGGTAAAAGGTGTGGCTATCTTCTTGGACATCACTGCTTCTCGAACAAAATGGCAGTCCACCTCGATATGCTTGGTTCGTTCATGGAAGATAGGATTACTAGCAATATAGATTGCAGTTTGATTGTCACAATGCATCATCATAGTTTCATTAGAGGGAAAACCAAGGTCTCGAAGAAGAGATTGGAGCCACAGCATTTCACAAGCATTGTGTGCCATAACTCGATACTCAGCTTCAGCACTTGAGCGGGCTACCACACTTTACTTTTTACTTCGCCAAGAAACAAGATTGCCACCAACATAAGAGCAATATCATGTTGTAGATCTCCTGTCAGAAATAGATCCAGCATAGTCTGCATCAGAAAACGCTGTCACACTCACATGACCATGATATCTATATACTAGACCCTTACCGGGTGCCCCTTTTACATACTTTAGAATTCTCAAAACGGCCTCCCAGTGACATTGTTTTGGGGTTTGCATGAATTGACTCACTAGACTAACTGCAAATGTGATATCTAGTCTAGTATTAGTCAAATATATGAGTTCGCCAACTAGTCGCCGATAGCGACCAACATCAGGAAAGTCCTCCCCGATCTGATCCCAGAACTCAGGCCGAGTGATCATAGGTGTGTCAACTGGCTTGCAATCAAGCAGACCTGTTTCTTGGAGTAAATCTAGTGCATATTTCCTTTGAGAAAGAGAGATTCCATCCTTGCTATATGCAACTTTGATACCAAGCAAGTATCGTGGTCGTCCCAAATCTTTTGTGACAACTAGTTTCTGTAGATGCTCTTTGACAGCTGTAATCCCTTTTTCATCACTACCTGTCAGAATCATATCATTAACATAAACAACAAGGATCACAATACCTGCAGAGCTTTTCTTGATGAATACCGAATGGTCAGCCAGACTGCGTACAAGACCAATCTCTGATGCTATCTGACTAAATTTGTCAAACCAGGCTCGAGGACTTTGTTTGAGGCCATAAAGCGCTTTTCGGAGTCTGCATACGGTCATCTCCCCCTGAGCAACATACCCGGGAGGTTGCTCCATGTAAACTTCCTCATGAGGGTCACCATAGATGAAAGCATTTTTAACATCCATCTGGAGCATTCGCCAACCAAGATTGGTGACCAGAGAGAAAAGAACTCGCACAGAACTAATACGCGCCACTGGAGAGAAAGTCTCAAGGTAATCAATGCCATATGTCTGGGTGAAACCTTTGGCAACAAGACGAGCCTTGTACCGATCAATAGTGCCATCTGGAAGATACTTCAGAGTAAAAACCCATTTGCAGGCTACAGGAACCACACCAGGAGGACGATCAACAAGTTCCCAAGTGCCACGAGACAATAAGGCAGACATCTCTTCATCCATAGCAGCTTTCCACTTAGGGTGTGTAAGTGCATCCTGATAGGAGGAAGGAATGGCATTCGAGGAAAGAGAGAATACAAAAGCTCGAAAAGACGGGTTGAGATGTTTATAAGATACAAACTGAGCAATCAAATGAGAGCTAGGACGACGAGCCTCTTTAGAAATGGACGGCCAATGAAAGTCAGGATCAGACATAGAAAGTGATGGGGCAGGACGTTTACCTTTTTTGAGAGCAATTGGAAGATCCAAAGATATATCCGGAGGAGGAGGAATAGGAGCCAGATCTTCGACCGAGGGCACTGGCTGCGGCAGTGAAGTCGGTGCCTCTAGGACTTTTCGCCGTTGGTACACTTGCAATGGTTTTGGAGTAGGGTCCGTCATAATAGGCATAAATTCGTCACTCTGGCCTGAGTCGTCCGGTGGAGGAGGCAAAGGAGGAAGTGGCAATAATGGAGGTGCTGAGGACACGAGAGACGACAAAAAATAAGATGTGGTTTCAAAGAAGGTGATATCAACAGTGACAAAACAACGCCGTGATACCGGGTCAAAACATCGATAGCCTTTTTGAGTGCGCGAATACCCGAGAAAGACGCAGCGAATGGCGCGAGGAGATAGCTTATCGTGACCTGATCCCAGAGCATGCACAAAACAAAGACACCCAAAAATCCGAGGAGGTAGAGGAAAGGGTTCAATGGAGGGATACAGACACGAAAACGGACTGTCGCCAGAGAGTAGTGAGGAGGGAACCCGATTAATGAGATAACAGGCAGTAAGAACAGCGTCACCCCAAAAGTGTTTTGGAACATTCATGTGAAACATGAGTGTCCGAGCAACAGCAAGGAGATGACGATTTTTACGTTCAGCCACTCCATTCTGTTGAGAGGTGTAGACACAGGAAGTTTGGTGGAGAATACCATGAGCAGCACCGAACTCATTGAATGAAGAAGACATGTATTCTTTTGCATTATCAGAGCGAAGAACCTTGATTGAAATGGAAAATTATGTTTTTATTTCCTGATAAAATTGTTTAAAGAGATCCAAGACCTGTGACCGACTCTTCATAAGATAAACCCAAGTCATCCGAGAGTGGTCATCAATGAAAGTAACAAAATATCGAAAACCTAGAGACGTAGCAACTGGACTAGGACCCCAAACGTCACTGTGGACCAAATGAAATGGAGAAATGCTCCGTTTATTTTTACGAGAAGGGAAAGACACTCTATGATGCTTGCCAAGCTCACAAGTATCACACTGAAACTGAGACAAACTAGAGGGAACATGAACAAAGGAACGGAGCTTTGAGGGTGCCGGATGCCCAAGACGACAATGCGAGTGGTACGGAGAACCTACGCCAAGAGCCGAAGGAGTGCCAGACGGTTGATCTGTCAGATAGTAGAGGCCATCAGTCTCACACCCGCCACCAATCGTCGCCTTCGTTCGGAGATCCTGAAAAACACAATAGGAGGGAAAGAAGGTGATTGAACAATTATAATCACGAATTTTCCAAACCCTCCCAATTTTACTGGCAGTTCTTTCCATCATCCCCTACATCCACCATTTTTCTTGATTTTTTATCCGCCATCTATCCATTTTTCAAAATTCGTGTTCTATCTATGATACAGTGCCTTTAGTCAGATTCCAGATCCCACGCACTGTTAGTGAAAAATTCCTATCAATTCGTAGCCACATCCAAACTCGTCCAAACCAGTTTTTCCGTCTTTCTAGCTCAATGTCCTACACCTTTGATGAAGACCTCAAGAGCTGAATCGGAGATCTACCCTGCGGTCAACGACAGTTCTCAGAGGACAGCCCTGCAGATCTGAGAGTTAAGCCACTGTACAACAGCAACCTTCAAAATTCGCCAATTGGAAGTGCAGCCTTTGTTATTTTTCTATAATCACAGAGAGTTGAAGCCCTTCGAAGCAGCTTTCCAACGGCGTCAGTTTTGTCGCATTCCGACGTCGGGGCTGATCGCAGCGTCCGTTCTCGCCGGAGCGCGCGCCGGAAAACAGAACCGGCAGATCTGTGGCCGGTCATTCCGACCGGTGGCGAACGGAGCCGCCTGGCCTCCGGCCAGCGAACCAGCGTGCCGCCAGCCCAGGGAACACTTCCACAAGTGTCCCCACCACAGTGGTGATACCGGGTCCCGCACGGTCCCTCCGGACAGCACTTGGGCCCCACCGTCACGTGTTTGGGTGCTGCCGAATCAACGCGAGAAGCCGCCCGTCAACCCGAATTCGGTCCTCACGGACCCCATTGTGTAGCCCTTTACCTCCCTGCGTGGAGTGGGCAGCGATTTGTATTGCTGTAATCTTGTGTATTATTGTTCCGGGAGTACGAGTTTCGGCCGGGTCCGTCGTCCCCACGCCGAGCGCGTGGAGGTATCGTCCTCGCTCCTTACTTGGCATTTAGCTTAATTTCATATATGCTTGTTTATGCCGCTGCTAGAGAGCATGTTCTAGGATCGTAGCTCGCTTTATTTTCATATCACCGCTGCTGCGAGAGAGAGCGTGACCGTCCCGTGACCCGATCCGGGCACAAGTGAGAGCCGACCACCCTAGCTCACTGCCGGTTTCTCAACCGCGCACGTCCGACGCTTCCCTTGCTAAGGGACAATCGCGAGCTTGTCGTGTCCGTGGTCCGTCCCGCATCAATTTGGTATCAGAGCGAGTTTGAGTCTAGGGTGTCCAAAACAAAAAAAAAGAGTGTCATTTAGGTCTAAGTGTCTAAGTCGGTCTTCGGAGTTACATTTGCATACCATTAGTCGGTATATAAAAGGTGTTGTCCGAACGTTAGGCTACGCCTATCGGGAAGGTCGCACACTTGCGCGAGTGATCTTCGGATCGATTAACTCCGCCCCGTACCGAGGCTTGGTGTCTTGTCCTTAGTGTGCATGCATCCCAACCTTGCATAGTCGGTCTAGTGTCATGTCCAAATGGCCTTTCATATCCATTCCTAGGGATCCATTCTCGTATTTTGGCAACTATGGCCAACCCATGTCGACCCGTCCAAGGCGATAGGTCCGTGTCCGAGTACATTCGGACATATCATACGTATTGGTTGGAACATGGCCTGGGAGAGGAGAGCACCACGACCGCATTTCAGTTCCGGAGAGGTTTACGGTTTCACTTCCAACTTGAATGTCTTGTCCGCGACGCGTTCTCACTGGCGCAATCTTATAAGGTCGCTCTAGAGGTCGAGCCCTTTGAGTCTCATTTTTCTCGCTCTAGAGGTCGAACCCTTTGGTAAACATCTACCTCCCAACCGAGTCCCGAGCCGATCGGACTACCTAACACAATTCCTTCACCACCCGAGAGTGCTCCATTGTCACCCTCACCTTCCGATCTTAATGCGGAACCCTCTCATTTGGAGCCACCCAAGCCCCAGCCACCCGTGTTTCTAACGGGTACGCTTTTCATCGCCGAGCCACTTCTTAGTTGGCTCAAGGATGGCTTGGCCCCACATCCCTTCCCATCCATAGACCCCACCTTACCTTTAGTGACGGTCAACTCATTCCATACCACATTTCGATCTAGTCACCATGTTGACACATTGGACGATCTTGTTATGGGACTAGACACGCAATGGAAGTTGACACATATGTTGGCCCGAGACATCGACCAACCCACGAGTTGTAGCTTCACCCATCCGGCCTTCGGGTCCATTACCTCCGAGTGCACCGTGGGTTATATCACCACGGAGGTTCTTCTACTTCTCCCGCTACCGGATGAGCCCGACTTCATGACTTTGCTTCCGAGGGAGGAGTCATATTTCCTATACACGGTCCCATCTACCATGACGGAGGAAGGTGACCACCCGCACCTTCAAGAATTTCACGATTGGGACCCTGTCATGTTGGAACCCACCATAAGGGGTCATACCTTCTTTGATCCCTTTGACCCATTCCCTAGTGGATCCCTAGACCCTTCATATTCCCTTCACTTCTTCGGGGAAGTCCACCTTCATACCCCTTTCCTACGGGTCGGGTCCTCCATACCCACCAAGCTCGTCCACGATACACCTACACCCGGCTCTTCCACACCCGGCTTTCCTCGCCCAATCAAGTCTTCTAAATCTAAAGGGCCGTCCATGCATGACTGGGTCATACTTGGACATTTAGGTGTACCCCATGCCACCCATCTCCGGTTACGTCAAATGCATGTATGGCATATATTTGGGTGTCCTGGTCCGCCGTCATCCATGTACGGGTCTGACTAACACTAGTTTTGTCTAGAGTCATGCATGAGTCCATTTCTTATTTATGTTGTTTGCATATGTGTGTTAGTGTTTGGTGAGTCTGCATGTGTCTTGTGCAAGCTCGTTGTCGTTCTCTTATGAGTAAGAGGCGAGTGGACTCATTCGATGAGTATGGGATCGGTTCCACATCTATACCCGGATCAGTCACCTATAGGGACTCAGCGGTGATTCCTAGTGAGTCTTCGAGCCTGCTCCCTTCCCTTTTGAGAGTGCCCCACCCGGAGTGTCCACCTCTAGCCCATAGCAGTTCGTACATATCGAGTATATATGAAATGAGCAGGTGACGATCACTTGGAGTGGAGCATACCCGCATTATTTGGCACGGTGACGGATCTGCTGGAGTACTCGAGCATCCATACCCCTACTCGACAGGGTCGAGTTCCTCCCACCCGGGGAGAGTTGATGGGAATCGACGCCGAGCCTGTACTTTTTCTTTTGCATTTATGTCCTTTTAGTTTGTATATATATCCTTGGGAAAGTATGTACGCAAATGTAAGGCTTTATAAGCCAAGGAGTCATTCCCATGGATTGTGTGGGTTTTTGTGCAATTGTGTAGTAGGTGTGAGTGACGTCACGCGGTTCCGGGAGCGAAGAAGACGCGGAGCGCGCGGGCTCCTCTTTGTTTGCTACAACACAGAAATAAGAGAAGAGAGAAGGGGCCACCACAGGAGATTGCTCCGGCGGGGCGAGCGGGACACATGTAATATAGCAAGATATGGGGGTTAAACGGTCATAGCGGGAAGTGACTCGCCGCGGCCTCGGGGGGACGGGAATGGTGCAGAAATTAAATAGCAAGAATTGAAACGGCCATTGGGGAAGTGACTCGCCGCGGCCTCGAGAATATGAGCAGATAAGAATGTAACAGAATATAAGGAGAATATAAAGAGCGGGAATTTAAACGGCCATTGGGGAAGTGACTCGCCGCGGCCTCGAGAATATGAATAGATAAGAATATAACAGAATATAAAGAGAATATAAGAGCGAGAATTTAAACGGCCATTGGGGAAGTGACTCGCCGCGGCCTCGAGAATATGAATAGATAAGAATATAACATATAAGAACGGGAATTTAAACGGCCATTGGGGAAGTGACTCGCCGCAGCCTCGAGAATATGAGCAGAATATAACAGAATATAAAGAGAATATAAGAACGGGAATTTAAACGGCCATTGGGGAAGTGACTCGCCGCGGCCTCGAGAACAAAATGTGATCGCCAGGGGCCAAAAGACCCCAAAATAAAGAAAGTGATCGCGCCTACCTCAAGAGCGGGAGATGGCGGGTTGCTTCTTCCTCCCCCTTCGGCCGGCCGATGGAGAGGGCTTTCCTTGGGTACCCTTGCAAAACAACGACAAACAAGTAACGAGTGGATTAGAAAGATGAAGGTGTAGTATTCAAATCCTTGCGATAAAAATAACGAACTGATGGCAAGACACACACCTGGTTGGTGTTATCTTTTAAACCCCTCTCGGACTCGAGTATGAGGAAAATGAGATGATGGATGCAAGAAGTATATAAGAAGAGGCGCCCTTATGAAGGGGGATAGAGGATGCGAGATGATGAATGCAAAAGAACTACGAAGAAAAGGAAATGATTGGCTTATTGGATGTGCCGATGGTGAAATTCGGCGGAGCTCCGGCAGCGTAGGGACGGCGTGGAAGCGCGATGGATAAAGACGACCTTCCTCTCGCGAGCGTGGACACCCGAGAAGTCGGTAGAACCTCCACCTACAAAAGACCCCACGGGTTAGAAATGACTCCGGTAGCCTCTGGACTCCGGCAGCCTATCGGATCTCTTAGAAGCTCTCTCAGAACTAAGGGGGGGGGCTCTATTTATAGGGCTCCGGAGGGTGGAGGCGTCCAGGACCCTGGACACCTCCATCAGGGTAAAAAAGATATTTTATTCTATTTTTATTTATTTTTTTCGAATATTTTCATGGAGGCGTCCAGGGTCCCGGACGCCTCCATAAGTCCCACCGAACTCCACCGAAAGTCGCACGCGGTTTAACATAACGCGTGGTTTTGGAGCGACGACCCGTGATTTAGAAATGGGCGCGTCCAGCCAGCTGGACGTCTCCACAATTTGGATTCTTTCACACACGACAAACCGTCGTTCGGTGGGCGGCGCCCCGTGAGTGAGTTGATGGAGGCGTTCAGGGTCCTAGACGCCTCCAAGAAAATATATTTTTTTATTTTCTTTGTTTTGTTTTTTTATGCCAACTAGCATTTATATTTTTTATATTTATTTTCATGGAGGCGTCTAGGGGCCTGGACGCCTCCATTAATATATCATTTTTTATGTATTTTTGGTTTTAATAAATAAATTAAAGTAATGGAGGCGTCCAGGAGACTGGACGCCTCCATTAAGACCCCCCGGGTCCGCTGAACAGGCGTCGACAGCTCCCCGATAGGCACCCTTCCTGGTTTCGAAACCTTCCGATGCGTCTGACTGGTGTTGATGCCCTCCGAATGCCGTGACGAGACGATTCCGGATGTTGATAAGGGAGGAAGAAGACTCAAGAAAAGGAAGCACTCGAGCGATTCAAAATGCGTAAGCCGTCGCGGGGCGTCGTATAGTAATATAAGACTTTCTCAGGAGACGTCAGGAATGGCGTGTCTACAGCTGCCCCGCCTTGGCGTCTGCTTTGCAAGGGAGCGACACGTAGTGGAATGGTGTCGAAGTGGAGTGAAATGAAGTGGGAGCGGACTGATAAGTTGATGCCAAGGTGTGATGAGACACGCTTTTGACGTTACTGTTTGGAATCTTTCCTGAAGTTTCAATGAGGCGACCTTGAAGGAGGTCTTTCAAATTTTGACGATTTACTTGGACGGAGATCAAATAAGGGAGGGTGAGATGTGCGCTCAGGCACGAAACAAAAAGAGACCAACTTCTCGGTGTGGAAGTACCTGGGTCATAAACCTGCATGTTTCACCTTTGGGGAGCGGTTACCAGCCAACGTGGAAGTGTTGCGGCCAAGGTGGGTCAAGCAAGGTAAAAAGTAAAGGAATATCTGAGGGTCTGTCCAAACAAGGGTCTCCTTTGGAAGAGCAGCGTAGGGCCGTTTCAAGGAAACTCAGTATTTCATTCGGAGTGGAATATCTCATATTTGTAAGAATTGAAGCACAACGGCTTTCCTAATCGAATCACTTGAATGATCTTCCGCAATAAATCAAAGTCCTATATGAATGCATGCTGGGCTTAAAGAAAAATTTAAAACAAACTAAAATAAAAAATAGCCAAGGATAATATTGTCAACTTATTAAGAACTGGTCAGGATACCGATCCGGTGAGCCGACACTGGGCTGGGGCCCGTTTATCCGCGCACCAACTCACTGAATGGAACCGTCGTCCCTATGCTACCACAAGTTAACGGCCTATCCGTACAACCCAAATTCTTCCGGGATCATCACTGTTTTTGTTGAAGGGGAACTCAAATCCCAGATTCGTTCGGGCCGCAAGGTCCTTGACATGTTCTAGTAGCGTAGGTATCATATACTACGATGCGTGACATGGTGGGACCAACCATTGAAAGGTGGGACAGGAGATAGGACAAAGACGTCCGTTAGTAAAACCTGCACAGGCCAGCATGGATTAATAACATCAGAAAGTAACAGAATCGTAACAGAATCGCACCACAATGGAAAGGAGATCTAGCCAAAATCCTGACACTGACCGCTGATGTGACATGTTCTGTCCTGTAGCGCCCTACCCTTCCTATAAGAACTCCCCTTAGGCTAGTTCATTCAAAAGCATCAAGGTGGGTTTTGGAAGCTCAGGAGAGGAAAGAGAGGAGAATCTAGAGATTTCAGGATGGAAGGAGAGTCTTCCAGCGTTATGAAGAGGAGCAGGCCTAGCAGCGAGATCAGGCGACTCTCCGACCTCGAGGGTCATCTGAGTGGGACGATCATGTCGCATATGGTAAGCTGATTCTTTTCAAATTTCTCCACGTGAACCTTCTTCTTACTTCCTTCATTTCTTCTTCTTTCTTTTCTCTTCCAGCCATATCCACTCTTCCCAGGCCCGAGGAAGTTTTCCAAACTGCCATGGCTTTCAAAGCTAACTTCCAACATCTCCATCGGCATGAGGGCCATACTCTCGAAGTGGCATCTGCAAGGGCTCCTTATTCACGCCAAACATTACGAGAAGATTCGTATGGACTGGGCGGCTATGGGCGCACTAGTGGAGATCTGGCATCCCCAGACCTACACTTTTATCTTCCCGACCTTCGAGGCGACCATCCTCCTCGAGGAGGTGGAACTTCTGCTCGGATTGAAGAAATTCAAGAGTGACGGGAAGGTGAAGGCTATGCGGATGCTGACACGGGGGACTTTCGAAAGCGTCCTTAGAAGCTTCATGCCGCCCGACGCAGCCCGAAAGGTTCGTACTCAAAAGGGAATTGATTTACAAAAGCTCGCGGAATGGGTCATGGAGGCCCTGAGAGGGTTACCAGACGATGACTATTTGGAGGGAATCATGAAAGGGTTCACCATTTGTCTGGCGGGTGCTCTCTTGTTTCCTTATACCGACAACATGGTGGAGGAAGACCAACTGAGTGCTATCTGCGGGATCTGGCGTGGAAAGAGGGTGGGACCCGCTGTCTTTGCGTACCTATATAGTGGCCTTACTGTCTCGAGCATGGGTAAGCCTCCTTTTGGTTACGCACTTGTCCTGAATTGCTGGCTGGATTTGCATTTCAAATTTGACCACCGTGAGGGAATGCCAACTGCTTCGAAGCTTTTCCAACAAAGCCCTCTTCATCACATAGCCGACGTGTTAGGCTTCGGTGGTACTGTAGTGAATCGCGTTCCGTGGCTGAAGAAACGTGAAGACTGGCGGTCTCACTTCCGCATCGTGACACAAAGCTTCTTCACTTGCGCACCGGCATGTTTGCTTTCGCTTGATTTCCTCATGAGGCCTTCTCCCGAAGTTGATCTTCAACTGATCGGCGCGACCGAGTTCATCCTTTATAATGCGCATCGGTGCTGCCTCCAGATTGGCATCCCACGCCATTCGTTCCCGCTACCGACTGGCATCGTTCCTTTGAAGAAGAGGGAGTTGGGCACTGAAGCGGACGCGAAGGAAGCGAAGGCCGTCAAAGCACCCTGAAAGACAAGTGTTGCGGGAAAGGCCTTAACGCATGTGGGGGAAGAATGCGAGCTGTGGAGAGCTTATGTAACTGAACTGGGGAAGTTAATGCCTAAGGCGCCTAAGCCCCTGATGTAGCTTATTCTGCTTTTCTGATGGAATAAAATCTGGCATTTGGATGTTTTGGACCCTTCTCCCCTTAATTATTATTTTTTTGGGTGATTTTTCTTTTTCTTTGTGTTTTTATTTTGTGCTTTTGTTTGGATTATATACATACTCTTGTCTTATTTATCTTTTATTGTTTTTTTTAAATTTTTATTATGGGGGCGTCCAGGGGCCTGGACGGCCCTAAGTTTTTATTTTTCGTTTTGAAAATTTTTTATTATTTTTTTTGGGAGCGTCCGGGGTCCTGGACGCCCCTAATTTTTTATTTTTTAATTTTTTTTAGTTTTTGTTTTGGGGGCGTCCAGGCGCCTGGACGCCCCTAATTTTTTTGAATTTTGAAAAAAAATAAAAAACGTGGGGGCATCCAGGCGCCTGGACGCCCCAAATAAGGTGGTTTCTATATATATGGGGGACCTCCCCCCTTTGCTCATTTATTGTTCATTCAGACGACCCAGTCAAACCAGACGACCCATTCTTATTCCCAATGGAGCAAGGAGGCCCGAGCCAGGGTGGAGAGAAGCGGAAACGACGGGCTCGTCGTCCGAGGAGGCTGAGGGATGATGTCGAGGAGGCTGCTGCGGCGGAGGAGATTACCGTGGAGGAGGAGGCTCCTCCTTTGGCCGTAGAGGCTGCAGTAGATGCTGGCGACGCGGGAGAGGACGATCACGACCCGGTAAGCCCTTCGGAACTTTAATCTGTTGGTTTAATAGGCTGGATAGGCGGACGAGAGGCCGTGTGGTGAGGGCCGGTGAGTGAGGGAAGGAGACTGGACGCCTCCATATTTTCTTTTTTCTTTTTATTTATTTATTTATTCACGTAAATAATAAAATAAGATTAAAAATAAGGAGGCGTCCAGGACTTAGGACGCCTCCATGATAATATATATACATATTTTATTTATTTTTGTTTTTGTTTTTGGGTTTTTCTAAAAATAAAATAAAGAAAATAAAGAGGAGGTGTCCAAGGGGTTGGACGCCTCTAAGAAAACATATATATATATATATATATATATTTAAAAAAATAAAATAAAAAATAAAATAAATAAGTAGCATATACAGTGTTATTATTTATTACTATCCATGATGCTGATGTGTTGCCCTGTTAGTTTTGTGGTGTGCAGGGCGTGATGAGGGCCGGATCAGCTGGTCTCTAGTGGTGGCAGCGTACCGTGGGCTGCCAGACTTCCAGAGGGCGCGTGTGGACGCCATGGGCTTTGGAGCCTTCCTCGGATCGAGCCCTTCCGGCTCGACCTTCCTCTTATCCAGGCATTGAGGGAGCGGTGGCATGCGCCGAGTCGGGCGTTTCTGATGCCCTGGGGGCACATGGTGCCGACGCTTGAAGACGTAGCTCGGATCACCGGGCTACGAGTTGACGGAGAGGCGGTCAGCGGGGTCACCTACCCCGACTACCGAGAGAGTGCCCTGGACCTACTGTGGTTAGAGACGAGCGTGACCGACAGAGACAACAGGGTAGTCGGCCGAGTGGAGATTATGGAGGCGCTCGGATTCGTCGACCCGCGCCAGCGGGTTAGCGAGACTGGAGCGGAGTTTCTGGCACGACTGGAGGGGGATGCCCGTGCAGCTTTCACCCAGGACCCAAGCGAGCGGGAGCTGGTGGATCTAGACCTCCGGAGGTTCCTCTTCTTCTTCCTGGGCCGCCTTCTGCTGGGGACGAAGGGGGATGGCATCCACTGCCGCTTCCTCGGGATCCTGGCGGACCTTGACAGAGTGGGGCACTACGCGTGGGGAGCGGCTCTGCTTGCCCATTTGATTGCTGATCTCTCCCAGACTTCAGAGAGGGAGACGATAGTCAGTGGCTTCGCACCTTTTCTCCAGGTACACAATTTATTTATGTATTTTACCATAGTTAAATATGCAATCACTCGTGCTAATGATGTACGATGGATGCAGGTGTGGAGTTATTACTACTTCCCGATGGGGAGGGCCAGGCAGGGGAACAGGAGAGCCGTTCCTCTAGCGCGACAGTGGAGGCCGGTCGTGGTAGCGGCACCACACAGCTACCAGCTGGCGTCACTTCGTCGGGAGCTGAGCGAGTATCCCGAGGCCATGGTATGATGCGTATGATTTTTTGTATTTTTATGCATGTGACTGAATGGTAACTAACATGATGTATGTATGGTGATGCAGGTGGTGTGGAGACCCTACCTGGGCATGGGCGATGCTGGCCAGCCCTGGGTTGTAGCGGGTCTTCCTCGTTTCGGGCGGGACGTGTGGGTCCATTGCCTGAACGAGATCGAGCCGCTTCGGCTGAGGCTGGTTATGAGGACGTTGGGGCTAGCCCAGGAGTGGGTTGATGTAGACGAGCCGGTCCGCATCGGGCGGAAGACCAAGGGGAAGGCGAAGATTGTGGACTGGCGTACGCGCTTCCCAGCACAGTGCTAGGACTGGCAGCAGGGCAGGGTCCCAGTGGTGTCCCATGTACAGGACAGTACTGATTACCTGAGACGGTACCGGGCTACGTACGGGGACCGCCTCTTCCTTGGTGGTATGACAGGGGTAAGTGAAATGAAAATGCTTCACCCTTCTATATGTATATGCTTATGGCACTAACTTATGTGTAATGCAGGATGCTCGTGACAACATGATCGCCGAGCTGAGGGCCCAGTTGGCGGACGCCAGGCAGCAGTTGGTGGCCATCCGACAGGAGTTGGAGATCCTGGTGAGTTTATGCGATGCATTTTTTTTTGTGAACTGGATTTCGATGCTTAGCCTCTGACTGTCGTTTGCCCCGTGTTTCAGCGGGCCCACCAGGCAGCAGCAGCCGGGACGGCTGGTGGAGCGGGTTCCAGTTCGTGGGGCCCTCCCCCGGAGATCTCTGCCCTTCAGGAGCAGCTGGCGTATGCGGTGGCTCGGGCTGAGGAGGCCGAGCGTGACCGCGAGGCTCGAGTGAGTGCTTGCTTGGCCCTGACCCTCTTCTAGCTACTTTCCTTTCATCACTGCTCTCTCACGGTGCATGCGTGTTTGGACAGGTGGCCGAGATTCGGGAGGCCCTGGCCCGTGCTGTTCGTGCCGAGCAGGAGCGCGATGCTCGGGTGGCGGAGCGTGACGCCCGGATTGTGGAGCTGCAGGAGGAGCGGCGACGGGAGGCTGAGGAGCTCCCTCGTGACGTGTTGGATCTGCGGATTGCCCTCGAGCTGTCGAGGAGAGAGGCGATGAGAGAGGGAGAGGAGAGGGAGAGGGAGATCCTAGAGAGAGAGAGGGAGAGGGATAGGGAGATCATGGAGAAAGAGAGGGAGTACAGGAGGGCAGAGCGACATGAAGATTGGGACGAGAGGAGGGCCTTGGAGGCCCAGGTGAGGGAGCTCCGACTGAGTCTTGGCACGGCGGAGGGGAGACTTCGGGAGAGTGAGGAGCGGTATCAGAGGGCGAAGGAGCGCGGGGCGTGACTTCGTCAGTCTGGTTCCTTTTCCGTGGGCAACTTTCTAGTTTCTTCGGCCGAGGAGCGTCGCCGCACCTTGGAGGCTGGCATGGTGCCCCCTGGGGAGGCGAGCACGGCTTCTCAGGGTTCACAGAGGTCGCAGAGGCCCCCTAGGGATCCCCGTCAGAGGAGGGAGGAGAGAGATGATCAGGAGGGTGATGGTGAGAGTTAGAGAGTTGCTTGTACGCTCCACCCTCCTTACTGCATGATATACTTTCGACTATTATATGAAAATGACTTTCTTGTGTTGTGTTTACCTTTCCTCTCTCACTTTTCTGCTGCACCGAGTTGTTTCGAGGCATGCCTTACGAGACTTTGTCCTGAGCAGCGGGGAACTGCGCTTTGCACGGGGGGATTCTGTTCCCTTTCTCCCCCTTTTTTTGGGCGCGTCCAGGCGCGAGGACCCGTCTTAATCCTCGAATTCAAATTTAAAGCGACGGGTGGTCTTTCTTCTCCCGTGCCTTACCCGCAAACGAGCCCGCCTTCCGCCGAAACTCGCTCGCCCGTCTTTGTCTTCTTCCCCTCGATCGATGGAGTTCGGCGGTCTGGACCACGGCGAAGGTGGGGAGGGACGCGGGACCCCTCACCCAAGGAGGGACGCGCCAGAGCACGGAACGGCATCCATGGATGAGGAAGGGCCGCTTCGGGCCCCCGAGGGACCCGAGGGGCCCGATGTCGCGGAGGGAGGTGAACACGGTCTAGTAGGTCCTCCGATCTCTTCCTCTTTTGATCCATTTTGAGTTTTGAAGCGAGCGCGCGAGGGGGGAAAGGGTTCGGCGAGTGTTGCACTCAAATGATGGACGCGTCCTAGACAGGGGACGCGTTCTTTGTTATGATGCGAGGCCCTTCTTTCTTGGTGCAGGACATGGCGAGGACCCTGGGCCTGGCCGATGAGTGGGCGAGTGCAGACGAGCCGAGCCGCGTCAGGAAGGAGAGCCGCGGCAAGGCGAAGCTCGAGATTGGCGCATACGTCTCCCTGGACAGCAAGGGAGCGTATTGGTGCAGGACAGTGCCGACTTCCTGCGGCAGCAGAGAGAGAGTTATGCGGGGCTTCCCCAAGCCGGGGATACGCGCGACGTCAACGGGTCGCGTGCCCAATTAGTCGAGGTCAGGCGGCAGCTGGCCGCCACTCAACAGGAACTGTCGCTCCTGGTAAGCTAAGTGCTGCATTTTCTATTTTTAAATGTGGAGCTTAGCTGACGGCTGTTGTTTGTTCGTTCCAGCGTGCCCAGCAGACAGCGATGGTGGGAGCGGCTGGCGGCGCATCTTCCAGTTCCTCGGCCCCTTTTCTCGAGATTGCCTCCCTCCGGGAGCAACTTGCCGGTGCGGTGGCTCGGGTTGCCCGGGCGAAAGAGGAGCGTGATGCCTGGGTGACGACTGTAGCAGAGCTGCGACATCGCGGTGAGGAGAGACCTTCTCCAGACATCCTAGAGTTAAGGGTTCTTCTGCAGATGATGAGGAGAGAGGCAGAGAGAGAGAAAGCCGAGAGAAGGTCCGAGCGACAGCGGGGTCAGACCGAGAGGAGGGCCTTGGAGGCCCAAGTGAGGGAGCTCCAGCTGGGCCTTCAGGCCGTCGTGCAGAGACTAGGAGGGATGGAGACGCGCTACGAGAGAGCGCGAGAGTTCGGGGAGCGACTGCGCCAGTCTGGTCGCTTTGCTGCTAGTGGCTTCTTTGCCACGCCAGGGGAGGAGCAGCGAGTCATTGCTGTGGAGCCGGCGCCACGAGGCGAGGCGGGTGCTACTGCACGGGGATCCCAGAGGCTTCTGAGGGACCCTCACCTCAGGGGAGAGGAGAGGGACGCCTAGAGGGACGAGCATGAAGATAATGGCACGAGTTGGCGAGCCAGTGGACCCGCCTCATTTCTATGATTGTAGTGTTTATGACAGCTTATGTAGAATTAAGAATGGAGTGATTTGATTTTCTGCTGCTTGTTTATTCTCTTGTGTGTTCCTTCTTCCCTACACTTCTTCTCCTTCGCACTGTTCCCATGTGATGGGTCTGCCGAGACTCCACCTCGAGCGGAGAATCGCGTCTTGTTGTGACCATTTTCCACGGGAATCTGCCGTCGAAGTCAATAATGACGGCCCTAGTTCCTTCTCCCGGATGTTGTGTCAAGTTTTGCGGACGTCCTTCAAAACATGATAGGGTATCCCTAGACAACATAGGGGGCTAGTCGTCATATTCTTCGTCCAATCAATCACCCTGTGCGAGCGACGAAGTGACACACGGGACCGCATGGTAGGTGCCTCATTGCGAGGGCTATCATTAAAGGTGATGGAGGCAATCTTGGCCTGTACTCCTTCCATTTCTATAAATTGTTGTCCCTTTTATCCTCCCAAGTATATCGAGAGCTAACTCGAGGAGCACAAGTTCTCACGAGAGAGGAGGTGTTCAAAATTCCAAGAGTTGGATGGAGGGCGAATCTTCCCACTCCTCGAAGAGAAGTAGGTCCAGTGGTAGTAGTTCTCGGAGGCTTTCGGACCTCGAAGGGCACTTCAGCGAAAGGGCCCAATCACAACTCGTAAGCTGAGCTTTCCTGCCCTTTTCTCATTCTTTCTTCCTTCCTCTTGACAACACACTGCTCCATTTCTTATGCACGCACAGAGTGTGATGAAATCACACATTTCATGGGAGTTAGCAGTGGCCGCATACAGGGGTCTCCCGGATTTTCAGAAGGCCAGGCTAGACGTGATGGGATTTGGCACCTTTCTTCGGATCGAGCCGCTCGAGCTCGACCTGGTTCTGATCCAAGCCTTGTGTGAGAAATGGGACCCAGTGAGTCGGGCATTCCTGATGTCCTGGGGGCACATGGTGCCCAGCTTGGAGGATGTGGTCCGGATCACAAGCCTGAAGGTGGAGGGCGAGGCAGTGACCGGGGTCACTTATGCGGATTACCGAGAAGGTGCTCGGAAGCTACTGGGTTTGGACCTAGATGGTAGGAAAAATAGGTCGGTAGCTAGGGCGTCCCTCATGGATGCATTAGGGCTCACCGACACTCGTCGGCGGGACGATGAATCCTCAGAAGAGTTCATGAAAAGGATGGAAATAGGATGTCGTGCCGTGTATTGCACAGATTTCGGCAACTGGGAAAGATGCAACATAGATTTGAGGAGATTTCTCCTCTTCCTACTGGGGAGATTGGTACTGAGCTCGAAAGGGGACGGTATCCAATGTTGCTTCCTGGAGCTGCTATCAGACCTTGAAAGAGTAGGGTACTACGCCTGGGGAGCTGCCATGCTGGCGCACTTGTTTGCAGGCATGTTCCAAGAAGCGGATCGTGAGATGGCTGTGAGTGGTTTTACACCATTCATCCAGGTATTTTTTGTTTTGCTTGTTTTGTATTTTTTTTCTTGTTTTTGCAAGGTACTGATGACCTGCGCCGAGCAGCTGTGGAGTTATTATTACCTCCCCATGGGGAGAGCTCGGCATTGGCGACCCGCGATGGTGCCGCTAGCCAGGCGGTGGGAACCCATCATGAGTGCGGCACCCCTAACCTACCAACTGATGGTGCTAAGGCGGGAGCTACAGGAGTTCCCTACAGCGATGGTAAACTGGAGACCCTACTCAGACATGGTCGATGCCGACCAGTCGTGGGTTCTAGCAAGTCGTGTCCGGTTCGGACGGGAATTGTGGATGCACTGCCTGAATGAAATCGAGCCTCTTCGGCTACGATTGGTTATGAGGTCCTTGGGACTGGCTCAGGAATGGGTGGATACGGCTGCGCCACCTCGTGTCGGGAGAAAGACACGGGGACCGGCGACCTGCATTGACTGGCGTGTGCGATTCCCCGAACAGTACGAAGACTGGCAACGGGGTGGCATAATCGTGGAATCGCAGGCACGGGATAGCGAGGATTACCTGCGTCTATACAAGACAAGGTACGCAGAGCGGTTCCAACCCCGGGGACTTACGGAGGTAGGTCTCCCCTTTTTCTCTTTTCTTCTTTCTCATTTTTTTGGTTTTCTGGTGAAAATGCTGACTCGTATGGCTGCAGGATATCCGTGATACGATGATAGCGACATTACGAACTCGCTTGGCAGAGATGGAGCAACGGTTGGGCGATGCCCGCGGAGCTACGAGTGCCTTGGTAGGTGTACAGTGCGTTCCTAATTAAAACCATAGATTCTAGATGTTGGCTGCTAATTCACGCGGTCGTAGCATGCCCAGATTGGCGCGGCTTCCCCAGCGATGGGAGTAGGTGGTGCCTCTTCCAACTTGTGGATTCCCACCTCAGAACTTGACTTGCTTCATGAGCAACTTGCTCACGCCACGCAGCGTGCTGCGGAGGCAGAAGGGATGCTCTGTATACAGGTAAAAGTTTCAGTGTTAAGTTCTCTTTGTTTACGCCTCATCGCGTATCTGAGATGGTACACTCGGCAGGAAAAGGAGACGGAAGAAGCGCTTGCCCAAGCTGCGCAGAGGGAGGCTAGGATAGCAGAACTGGAGAGGGAACTACGGCGTCATCCTGATGACGACTCCTCTAGGGATGCCGTGGAACTGAGGATCACTCTCCAGTTGGAGAGGGAAGACCGTGAGAGAGAACGGCAGAGAGAGAAAGAGACGCAGAGAGAGAAAGAGCCAACAGATTGACTGAAAGGGAGGAACGAAGGGCCATGGAGGCCCAATTGTTCGAACTCCGAACCAGCCTTGGTCTTGCTGAACAGTGGTTGAGAGATGGTGAGGAGCGCTACCGAAGAGCACGAGAGCGTGGCTTTCGTGTTGGTAGCTTCTCTGCTGCTTCCGTGGATCAACGCCGGGGTGTGGGAATAGGAAGGGGAGTACAGAGCGGTAGGAGTACCGCTTTTCGTAGTTGGGTAGCACCTTTGAGAGTGTTTTGCCCGGAGAGTAGTGGGACGAGTAATGCAGAGAGAGAGGGCGGAACTTGATGTAATTTTTTTAGTTTTTTGGAATAAAATACAAGGTTCGGTTTGTTTGGTTTTCACCTTTGCTTCTGTTGCCTGAATCCCTGCACACATCACTGAAACAAACAAATCAGAATTTCTGTTCTGACTTGGCCCCTTGCTCAATAAGCAAATGGTCACATTGACTGTCCTTGATAACTGGTCAAGGGGCTAAGCCTTTATTTAAGGAAGGCAAGGGAAAGATGCGGTGATGATAAATGCGACAGGCAAGCACACGAATGCAAGCGGTATTAAAAGTGAGGTGATGCACGCAAATGCAATCATGTAAAATTGATTTGTTTTCTTTTTTATATTTGGCATTTTTTTGTTTTATCATAAAAAAGATTTTTTTATTTACAAATATGTACATTTTATTTTTTTATTTTTTGTTGTTTTTATCATTTCAATTTTTTTTTGTTGCTAACGCCAGGCAAGCACCCAAATGGCACCTAACCTACGTGAGAACATGGGTTTATTACTAACCTCCCAGGTATCCTAAGTGCACATCTAGGTTGATTTGGGCCTCTAGACCCCTCGAATGATGATCCCGCCGGCTAAGACTTACCCTGATGACAATACCGTCATGCCATGCTTAGGCTCCCAGTCACTTCCGACCATAGGGATTCACCCAAAAGGTGTTTGAGGTAAGAGATTTGCCCGACCCGGGTCTGTTTCCTCACAACTCTAGATGGTATATGATGGAACACCCTGGAACCCCAATGACCAACCGCGCGACGCTGACCCGGAATCAGACGCCGTCGCACCCATAGGTGACGCGCTTGCATTGGCCTAAGCCCGAGGTTAAACAAGAAGACATCAAGGTGGTAAATAGGGGTCTTGACCAGCCAGAAACACGGAGACTCCTTCACAGCGATAGCTTTTACTTTTCAAAGTAGGCAACCAAATGTATATATTAAAATAAGGTCGCAGACCCTAGGCAGTTTTCACCCTTCAGAAACTCTATCGAACCTTCATCTTTAGAGGGAGAAGGAAGAGTGTAGGGGATAAACCTCCTGAGAGGACCGGCAAAGCCGTTAACCCGGCGAGCGAATAAGGGCCCATTAACTCTTTCCTTTCGGACAACTTCGGACCAAATCTCGAGCGTTTACATTCCACAGCCCCTTTTGTGGATTCAGACTTTTGCTTTGAGGGGTTCCGTTTATCGCAACAGGCACGGTCACGACCAGGTTTTTCTCTTGATTTTGATTTTATATTTCTTTTTGTGAGGGAGATATAGACGTTTGTGGGCTCCCTTTTCGTGTGCCTACGGGGACACTGCCCTCTTCTCGTGCTCTGATCGATGCTCGAGGAAATGGATCCTACTCTTACCTTTGGGGTTTGAGTTTCGGTTTCTCATGCTCAGCGTTTTAAGGGCGCCGACTGTCTCATTTGGTCGAAGAGAAAAGAATAAAGATTACAGCTTCCGGAGATCTTCTGGGTGGGGCCCCACCGTAGGTGATGCTACCGGCTTTTTTGAATAAAATACATAAGTGAGCACATGTTAGCTTCCTTCGAGCGAGCATAGGCCGACGTGGCCGGACATGGATCTCCATGGTTCTGGCAAACCAAGACCCGGTGCCTACCAAGCCTTAATGGGCCCTATCCTAACATGAAGGTTAGATGCAGGGACTTAACTACATGGTGACTGCCAGGCATCGGTATTTTGAATTTTCCATATTTTTAGTGGTTTTCGGTATTTCTTTGTTTTTGATGTTTTTATCTTTTCATCATTTTCTTTTTGTGCTAAGGGTAGTATTTCTTAAGATAAAGCCCATTCCAAGGGTGGGATAACTCGGTCCTTTCGGCGTTGACTAGCTTGTAGGCGTTGCCAGGGTACACGGCTTGAATTACAAATGGTCCTTCCCAATTGGGTTGGAGCTTAGAACGCGGCCCTCCAGGTTTGACAAAAAATCTTTTTACAACCATCTCACCGACTTTGAATTTTCTCTCAACGACTTTCTTTTGGTAAAAGCGAGCGAGTCTATTTTGATACACACGCGTGTGTTCGGCAGCGGCCAGCCGCTTCTCATCCAAGAGTTACAACTGGGCAAGGAGTGAATTACGACGATCGTCGAGGAAAAATTCCTCGTCCAATTGTACCCTGAGAGAAGGGATCAGAGTCTCGTACGGGACTACCGCTTCCATACCATAAGTAAGGGCAAATGGAGTCTGCCCGGTGGGGGTACGGATTGAAGTGCGATAGGCCCATAGGGCTTCGATAAGTTTTTCTGGCCAATCTGAAAACTTACTAGACTCGCAGGTTTTTTTGATGATTTTGAGGAATGTTTTATTGGTGGCCTCCGCTTGGCCGTTACCATGTGGGTAATAAGGCGATGAATGATGCAATGCAATTGCGTACCTTTTGCAGAGGTCGCATAGGTCCTGAGAAATGAACTGTGGCCCATTGTCGGTGACGATTGTGCTTGGGACGCCGAATCTGGCGAGGATGTTCTTCATGATGAACTTGCAGACTGTTGACGCCTTGATTTCCGCGTAAGCTTCGGCTTCGGCCCATTTGGTGAAGTATTCCGTCGCAGTAAGGATGAAAGATTTCTGCTTGGTGAGGGAATTGGGATCACCTAGGGGACCAATGATATCGAATGCCCACATGGAGAAAGGCCACGGGGAGGATATTGGATGAAGTGAGGAAGATGGTGAATGAATTTTATCGGCGTGAAGTTGACACTTGACACACCTACGGACATAGACAGCACAATCCTCTTCCATAGTGGGCCAGTAAAAGCCTTGTCGAATGATCTTCTTGGCGAGCATCTGATTATTCACGTGGCCACCGCACACACCCGAGTGCGTCTCCTCTACACATTTCCAAACCTCATCGTCACCAAGACATCTTAACAGAATACCAGTAAGGCTCCTCCTATAGAGTAGACCTCCAACCAAAGTATATTTCTGAGCCACCCTTCTTATGGCTTTCTTGTCCTCTGTGGTGGCCCCTTCAGGATAAGACTGATCTTGGCAGTATTTGACGATTTCATAAAACCATGGTTTCTCTTCATCAGCCAGTTCTTCTTCAGCCTCTGCCAACATGATTTCCCTCTTCTCAAGGATATCTTCCTACAGGATCTTCCTTGCTATCCTGTCTTTGATATTTACGTAGGAAGCATCATCGATTGCAGGGGCATGAAGTTTGTAGATGGAAATGGACTCAAACCATCTTCCTAGAGGGAACCTTATGGATGATGCCAACGAGGCGAGGGCATCGGCGAGAATATTCTGATGACGAGGGACATGAACAAAGATCAGTTTGGTGACCAGTTTGGCAAAGGCAGCAGTGAGTTCTTGGTATGGCTTGAGTTTGGGATCGCAAGTGCGATATTTAGTGAGCACCTGGCGAAGGATGAGTTGACTATCACCTACGACTCGCAACTCAGTGATACGAAAAGAATGAGCGAGTTCTAGGCCAGCTAGAAGAGCTTCATATTCAGCTATATTGTTGGTAACTGGAAATTTGAGCTGGTATGCCAATGTGAATGTGAGACCTTCAGGCGACAGGAGGGCGACGCCGATTCCTCTCCCTTGAGAATTCAGAGCTCCATCAAAATATAGCGTCCACATTGGCTCATCGGATTGGTTGACGGACATTAGTTCTTCATCTGGAAACTCTGATTGGACGGGATCGAACTTGGGAAGAGGATGGTGAGCTAGATGCTCGGCTATGGCATAGCCTTTAATCGCCTTTTGCTGGATATAGGTGATGTCGAACTGAGAGAGAAAACTTTGCCAGCGTGCTAGCCTATCCGTAAGGACGGATTTCTCCAGAAGGAATTTGATAGGATTCATTCGAGCAATCAAGTGGACCTCATGAGCCAAGAAGTAGTACTTCAATTTCTGCACTACCCAAACGAGGGCAGCACATGTTTTCTCCATGACGGTGTACTTCTGCTCACTGGGATTGAGAAGTTTGGACAAGTAATAGGTTGCCCGTTCCTTGCCTTCTTCATCAGCTTGTGCGAGGACGGCTCCCACGGAGTCATCCAAGATTGAGACGCAAAGGATCAGAGATTTTTCTGGTTTGGGTGGAATGAGAACGGGTGGACTAGCCAGATATTCCTTCAACCCTTCAAAAGCTTTCTGACATTTAGAATTCCAGTGGAATTCTACTCCTGGCTTGGTCAACTCGTAGAGAGGTCTACACCTTTGTGAATGTTGGGACACAAACCGACGAATAAACTGCAACCTCCCGATTAAACCTCAGACTTCCCTCAAATTCTTGGGAGGCGGCATATCCCTGATGCCTTAGCTTTGTCGGGATCTATCTCGATCACTCTTTTACTCACAATGAACCCCAGCAATTTACCCGACGACACACCAAACACACACTTTTTCGGGTTCATTTTCAATTGGAACTCCCTCGACCTCTGCAAGACCTTAGCCAAAACTTCTGGATGTTCCATCCTGATCCTTGATTTCACCAACAAATCATCCACATACACTTCCAGGTATATATACATCATGTCATGAAATATGGCCATCATAGCTCTTTGGTAAGTAGCTCCAGCATTCTTTAACCCAAATGGCATGACCACGTAACAATATGTTCCCCAAGGGGTAGTGAATGACGTCTTTTCCTGATCCTCTTCTGCCAAACGAATTTGATTGTATCCTAAAAATCTATCCATGAATGAGAGGGTTTCGTAGCCTGCCGTGTTATCAATCAACACATCAATGTGAGGTAAGGGAAATCGTCTTTTGGACACGCGCGGTTAAGGTCCCGGAAGTCAATGTAAATCCTGACTTTCCCATCTTTCTTCATGACCGGGACAATGTTCGCCACCCATTGAGGATAAAGGACGACTCTAATGAACCTGGCATTGTGGAGCTTATCGACATCTTCTTTCATTTTCAAAGCCATTTGAGGGTGGAAACACCTTAACCTTTGTTTTACCGAGACGGACCCTAGTTTTAGGGTTAAACGATGTTCGACCAAGGTTGAATCTAGACCCGGCATATCCTCGTAGCTCTATGCAAACGTGTCCTTATATTCCTTGAGAACCTCAATTAATGCCTCTTCTTCAGAGGGTGGTAGGTTGTCACTTATGAGGATGATCCTAGGGTCTTCCTCAGTTCCCAAGTTGACTTCTTTGGTGGATTCTTCTACGGCGGTTGACGGTTCGTCGAATCTCCTCATTCCACTAGCATATGCGCCAGCCGCGTCCTCATATTCCTCACCCTCATCTTCGGTAGGGTATTCTTCATCCGTGATCTCGTAGACTCCGTACCCTTCATCAAATGCACCGTCGCCCTCACATTCTATTTTCGGTAGCCGGATGGGATTTTCTAACAATTGGGGGATGGCAAGGAGGGCCTGACACCTGGCGGCTAAATCCAGGAGGAATCGACGAGGCATCTGCCTACCCTTGGATTTCTTCCTAGGTACTACCCTTGGCCTATCATTCCTAGATTGACTGACAATATTTACAGAAGAAGATGAAGACGAAGGGGATGGTGTAGAATGTATAGGAGAAGACCCCTCAGAGGAGGGGTAGAAAAGGTCGCTCATCGGACCTTGGACGGGTGGTCCGCAGGGCGGTACGCACCCGTGGGAGATGTAGGAGGTTTCCTCAACGAAGATGTGTTGTTGGGGAGTTTAAAAATTGACGTTTTTTTTTCGTTTTCATTTTTAATGACAAAGCAGTGAAAGAGATTGGAGGAGAGAGAAAAGTGGTTATGGCTAGAGAATTATGAGGCTCATAGAGCAGATCATGGTTGAAGACCTGGCGTGGGTTGAGAAGCCCGCGTAAGTATGTAAGCAGAGAAGGGGATCTGGGAAGATCATCAGACAATTGTCTGGCCCAGGAAGAAGATATCAGCAAAGGCTGAGACGAGTGGATGGAGAAGATGGCGGCTAATGAGCCGTCGACGGCAATGTTAAGGACGGATGAAGATCCGTCGATGACAGGGTCCTTCTGGCGAGGACGAGGATAGTTTGGAACCTTGGCAAGAGTGGTAATATTCTCTGGTATTCCGGAGATCAATGGCGGTCCTTCAAGCTGCGGAGACGAGAACATCCTTTCCAGTGCAACGGAAATGTCCCGTATGTCGAACCATTTGTCCCACTCGCATTCCGGATCTTTGATCTTGCCTCTTTTGGTGATCCTTGGACATTTTTCAGCCAAATATACAGCATGTGATCCCCCACATGCTTCTCGTGGGTAATCTCCCATCTGAACAACAGGCCCTCTGTTGAAGTGGTTTGATAGAGTCCATGTGAGGGGCTTCCAATCCGCCCTGAACGGTCCTTTGAAGCCTAGGCCAAACCTGCGGTTCAGCCTAATTTCCTTTGGCGGTTTGAGCATACCCTGTAACTGTGCGCCCAGACCTTTACCCTGTTGGTAGTCGATGTTTCTCATAATCTCCCAACCTTTGGAGTGAAAAGGGAGATATGATGTTGCGGTTGTCCTGACCGGCTCCTTTGGTGCTAGTGGAACGTGAGATGAATCACGTACGTCCAGTAGTGACAATATGGGCCGATGAGACGGCCAAACAGAGGGCAGAGAGGTGTTGATAGCATCCACTATGTGAAGGACAGGTGTACTGACCACTTTAATAATCCTCCCATTGTAAGGAAACTTCAGGCACTGATGGTTGGTGGAAGGCACAACGTCCATGGCTTCGATGTAAGGGCGACCCAGTATAGCCTTGAATGTGGGGTCCATGTCGAGGACATGGAATTCTGTGGGAATTGACATGGGGCCTAGTTCTGCCTTCAGAATAATCATCCCCTGCGGCGGCCTTTTGCTATTGTCATAAGCCGTGACCGTGATCGAAGAAGGTCTTATTTGTTCCTCGTTGACCCCACACAACTGAAGGGTGTCCATGGAGATCACATTTATGGACGCACCCGTGTCCACAAGACACGGGTTTATGGATACCCCATTAATTTTTATTGAAATGCACAGTGCATATTTTCGAGCTTCCTTGGGAGCGAGCTCGTAGTTGTGGAACATGATGGCCGGTTGTGTGTCTGTTGGGGTCAGGACGGTAGAGATCTTTTCTACAGGGAGGTCCTCATTCACCATGACCCTTTGAAGGTACTCCATTAAGGCTGCCTGGTGGGATGTGGATCTTTGAAGTAGCTCCAGGATGGAGATCCGAGCAGGTGTCTTGTCCAAGTGTTTCAATAGATCATACTGTGTTCCAGGGATAGCTCTTTCTGGTTGTTCTCCATCATCCTTCTCTGGCTGAGATTGCTCAGGATTCTGACTGTTGTGGGGGAAAGCCCTGTGGAAAATCCTTCCACTCCGGAGCACCATTGCCTGCGGCTTTTGTACCTCTGTGGGGGTAGCAGTGGGTTTTAATAGGGATTTGAGGGGTAGTGGTGGAGGAATGGTTGATGAAGCAGGGGTGACGATGGGAGCAGGGATTCTGATGAGGGGTTTGTTAGGTGGAGGCATGGTGGAGGTAGAGAGGATATCACATGAATTATGAAGGATAAGGGGTCTGGAAGGTGGAGGTGGAGACGAAGTGGAAGTGGGTAAGGTTTGAAACGGGTAATGGTTTTGAGATGGATAGTGGGTGATGAGTGGTTTTGAAGGCATTAGTGGTGATGTGGTGGAGAAAGACGGGGTTATGTATGGTTGACGGATGATAAGGGATTTAGAAGGCGTAGGGGTAAATGTGGTAGAGGTGGATGGTAAAGTGGGGGAGTGAGAGAAGATGAGAGGGTGTGAAGGCGTAGTGGAGAGTGTCGGTTGATAGGAGATCGGGGTGCGGATGAGAGGGCGTAATGGTAGTGGAAATGGTGAAGGCGATACTGACGCGGGTTGATGAGAGAGAGGTGCTACCCGGGCAAGGCAAGGGTGTTGCGTGATGATAGGATTGGCGGTAGAAAGAATGGAGGTACTTTTCGGGTGCCACACCTGCTCTCTCCCGACTTCCGGGAAGGAGGAGATGGGGTTAACCTGATGATTGGGCTGTTGGTGCTCCGGTAATGGATTCTGGATTATGCCCATGTTGGGCTGTTGTTGTGGGGCCTGCTGAGGCTGTTGTTGTTGTTGTGGTTGCTGCTGCTGCTGCTGTTGTAACTGCTGCTGTTGTAACTGCTGCTGTGGCCTATGAGGAGGTCTCCTAGCCTTGAGAGCGGCGACGTATCGTCTCATTTCATCCCAATCTATTTGATGTTCATCATTCATATCGTGGATGTAATCTTTGAAATGGAAGCAGTAATCTACTGTGTGTCCTGGCTGCCTGTGGTAGACGCAGTATTTGGAGGTATCAACATTCGGGGGCCACACGGGCCTTTCTCTGGGTAGGGCGAGTTGGTTTGATGCCATGAGGGCATTAAAAATATCTGCTAAGGTTTCTGGCAATGGTGGATAGTATGCTCTCTTGGGACCGACCGGCCTCCTTTGTTGCTGTTGGGGACCATAGTTCCCCGGGGGTGGAACTTGGTTGTACTGAAGCGGTGGTTGTTGTTGCTGAGGTTGTGGTTGTTGTTGCTGGGGTTGACGTAATGGAGGCATATTATCCTGGGGTGGATTATTTTGGGGTGGAGGACGAAGAGGGAAAGGACCTGGTTGGAGGGGAAGTCGGGACATTTGTGGAGGCCTTAGGTTGACTGCATAGTTGGCATTGTTGACCGCACCCACTTGCTCATTTGTCACGACCCCTTCTGTGGCTCCGCCCGGGACACCAACGCCTGTCTTTCTGACCACTTTGGGCTTCGGTGACTCAAACATGTTCATAATGGAAGAGTCTTTTAACTGGGTTTGGATGTACCGGGCCCTTTCATAGAGTTCCTCCATTGTAGTAAGTTTATTCATGGCCAAGACGTGTCTGAACTGTGGGGTTGCATTAGATACAATCATCTTCACTTGTTCGGGCTCGGAGAGGGTATCCCTTATTCTTTCCGCCAGAGACCTCCATCTATCAACATAGCAGACAAAATCCTCGTCGGGCTTCATCTTTTCGGCCACTAGGTCGGTAATGGAGAGTGAGGGACCGACCCTATCCCTATATTTCTGCAAGAACCTTCTCTGCACTATTTCAAAATTCTCGGCCTCGCGGGGCTCCAAAGAATAGAACCACTCTAGCGCGGGACCATCCAATGATCTCCGAAAGAGGTATGCCAGGGACCTCTGATCGTTTTGCCAATAGGAGGACTCATACATGAAATCCTTGAGGTGAATGAAGGGGTTGCCGGTACCATTGTATCTGCGGTACGTGGGCATTTCGGAGGGAGGAAGATGAATGACGGGAAGGATTGGCAAAGCAACCTCCGGGGTGGCTTTCACGTCCACCATTCTTCTCAGATTTTGAAACTGCTCGTCCATGCGATTGAACCTATTGAGGAGTGATTGGGCGAGATCCTCTGGAGGTGAAGGTGGCACTTGCCACTGGGGGAGAAACTGTCTCCCGGAGACTTGAGGGGGGAACCCCGAATGAGAGGGAGCTGTCGGACCGCCGACAGTTGGCCCTGGCTGAAGCGGTATGTGGGGAGCAACGGGGGTTTGAGATTGTGACGGGAACTGGAATGAGGGTGGTTGTTGGCTCGCTTGTCCTTGAAGTGAGGGAGACTGATGGCTTGCGCCAATGAAGGAGATGGAATGGCCTACACGGACTCTTGGAGAGGTGCGATGGCCGGAGTTGATTCCTGGGGCGTGGGGGAAACAGATTTCCCCTTTAGAATGGCCTGGAAGGCCCGGAGCTGTTCAGAGGTAAGCTCCGTGTTGGCGAGGACGCCCAGTAAGGAAGAGATATCCTGTGGTGGGGATGTGTCCCCGGCAATAACCTGCACCTCATGCGAGGGCTCATGAGAAGGACCCGAGTCCATAGCATAGACTCGCGGGTCGGCTGACAAACCACGACTAGGGTGGTTCTCCTCAAAAGACTCGTGAGCCATGCTCACAGTTTTCCCAGAACGCAAAAACATACACTAGCAAGCAGGTAGCAGAGATTATCAAACAAGTGAATGCCTTTACGCCCTTTTTTTGTTTTGATTTTGATGATTTTTTTGTGTTTTTAGCGAGATCCGAAGTTCACACAAAATAGAGACCCTAGTTTATTTTTTGTTTCACCGCCCTGTCAGCTAGGGTCTCTCGTCTCACCACGAATGGGATGACTAACTCCGGGGAACTTCAATGGTACAACCAGTCCAGTGAACGAAGAGGAGATTCTTCGATGTCGGGGACTTACGGAGGTCCCAGTGGAGGAGATTCTAGTCTGTTGAGAGGAATTCTCAAACGGAGAGTCCTTCCTTCACCGGGAAAGGGTGATCCTTAGAAAAAATGAAAAAGGATATAAAAGAGGGATGGATGCATGCAATGGAATGCTGACAGAGATATATAGTAAGAAAATAACAGAAATAACAAACATATAATAAACACCCAACCAATCACAACTGATAGTGATGCCGTGAGCACAACGGGGGCGTGCGAGGGCACTAAGGTGGAGAGGCACGGACGGTGCCGAACTTGCAAGGGTAGCCAAAAGGAAGCAGTAGATGTCCCACCGTGATCGCCAATCTGTGAGCGACGTCACGCGGTTCGGGGAGCGAAGAGGACGCGGAGCGCGCGGGCTCCTCTTTGTTTGCTGCAACACAGAAATAAGAGAAGAGAGAAGGGACCACCACGGGAGATTGCTCCGACGGGGCGAGCGGGACACATGTAATATAGCAAGATATGGGGGTTAAACGGCCATAGCGGGAAGTGACTCGCCGTGGCCTCGGGGGGACGGGAATGGTGCAGAAATTAAATAGCAAGAATTGAAACGGCCATTGGGGAAGTGACTCGCCGCGACCTCGAGAATATGAGCAGATAAGAATATAACAGAATATAAGGAGAGTATAAAGAGCGGGAATTTAAACGGCCATTGGGGAAGTGACTCGCCGCGGCCTCGAGAATATGAATAGATAAGAATATAACAGAATATAAAGAGAATATAAGAGCGAGAATTTAAACGGCCATTGGGGAAGTGACTCGCCGCGGCCTCGAGAATATGAATAGATAAGAATATAACATATAAGAACGGGAATTTAAACGGCCATTGGGGAAGTGACTCGCCGCGGCCTCGAGAATATGAGCAGAATATAACAGAATATAAAGAGAATATAAGAACGGGAATTTAAACGGCCATTGGGGAAGTGACTCGCCGCGGCCTCGAGAACAAAATGTGATCGCCAGGGGCCAAAAGACCCCAAAATAAAGAAAGTGATCGCGCCTACCTCAAGAGCGGGAGATGGCGGGTTGCTTCTTCCTCCCCCTTCGGCCGGCCGATGGAGAGGGCTTTCCTTGGGTACCCTTGCAAAACAACGACAAACAAGTAACGAGTGGATTAGAAAGATGAAGGTGTAGTATTCAAATCCTTGCGATAAAAATAACGAAATGATGGCAAGACACACACCTGGTTGGTGTTATCTTTTAAACCCCTCTCGGACTCGAGTAGGAGGAAAATGAGATGATGGATGCAAGAAGTATATAAGAAGAGGCGCCCTTATGAAGGGGGATAGAGGATGCGAGATGATGAATGCAAAAGAACTACGAAGAAAAGGAAATGATTGGCTTATTGGATGTGCCGATGGTGAAATTCGGCGGAGCTCCGGCAGCGTAGGGACGACGTGGAAGCGCGGTGGATGAAGACGACCTTCCTCTCGCGAGCGTGTGCACCCGAGAAGTCGGCAGAACCTTCACCTACAAAAGACCCCACGGGTTAGAAATGACTCCGATAGCCTCTGGGCTCCGACAGCCTATCGGATCTCTTAGAAGCTCTCTCAAAACTGAGGGGGGGGGGGGGCTCTATTTATAGGGCTCCGAAGGGTGGAGGCGTCTAGGACCCTGGACACCTCCATCAGGGCAAAAAAGATATTTTATTCTATTTTTATTTATTTTTTCTGAATATTTTTATGGAGGCGTCCAGGGTCCCGGACGCCTCCATAAGTCCCACCGAACTCCACCGAAAGTCGCACGCGGTTTAACACAACGCGTGGCTTTGGAGCGGCAACCCGTAATTTAGAAATGGGCGCGTCCAGCCAGCTGGTCGTCTCCACAATTTGGATTCTTTCACACACGACAAACCGTCGTTCGGTGGGCGGCGCCCCGTGAGTGAGTTGATGGAGGCGTCCAGGGTCCTGGACGCCTCCAAGAAAATATTTTTTTTTATTTTCTTTGTTTTGTTTTTTATGCCAACTAGCATTTATATTTTTTATATTTGTTTTCATGGAGGCGTCCAGGGGCCTGGACGCCTCCATTAATATATCATTTTTTATGTATTTTTGGTTTTAATAAATAAATTAAAGTAATGGAGGTGTCCAGGAGACTGGACGCCTCCATTAAGACCCCCCGGGTCCGCTGAACAGGGGTCGGCAGCTCCCCGATAGGCACCCTTCCTGGTTTCGGAACCTTCTGATGCGTCTGACTGGTGTTGATGCCGTCCGAATGCCGTGACGAGACGATTCCGGATGCTGAGAAGGGCGGAAGAAGACTCAAGAAAAGGAAGCACTCGAGCGATTCAAAATGCCTAAGCCGTCGCGGGGCGTCGTATAGTAATATGAGACTTTCTCAGGAGACGTCAGGAATGGCGTGTCTACAGTAGGTCCAGCTAGGGGGCCCTCAGCCCTTTCCCATTGGTCCATGTCATCCATGTGGGGCTGGTCAACCATCCTAGGTGGCCATCTAGAAGGGTTGAATGTCAATTGTCCACATGGGAGACAAAGGGGTCAAAATTTCAAAGGTTAAACACCAACCTACCCCTTGGTCAAGGGGGCGCTCCCTTCCACTAGGATTATTTTTTTTTTATGTGTGTCATTCACACTTAATCCCAGCCCTCCATCCCCCATCTCTAGATCCAAGGGTCTACAATAGATTTGATACATGGCATATAAAAGGTTGTATTTTCCATTTGTTAGCATTAATGAAGAGAAAATTTGTTGAAAGGCCAAAGGCTTCTTGCGCCCCCAGCTCCTCCCCCCTGGTTCCTCTCCTCCAACCTCCAGTTCTAGAGTGTATCAATCTTTTATCTCCCCCTCTCAACCTCTGATCTTCATCGGTGCCGCCGCCGCCGCCGTTCGTGCCGCCTTCGAGCCGCCGCGAAGCCATCTTCAAGTTTCTGTTCTGCTGGACAGAGGTATAGTTCGTGAATTCTTGCTGCCAGCCACGAGCTCAGATGGATTTGAAATTTTGAGGGTGTGTTCTTTCTTTGAATTCCCACCTCCACCTAAATTTTCACGTCCAAACTCCTCCATTTAGTAATTTTCCATTTTCGTTCATTTTGCATTCCCAGATCTGTTTTGTCTCTGTCTACAGTGACAACAACTCTGAGTTTCCCATCTCCGACCACCTTTTTGAATTTTTCAAACCCTCCCAATTGTACTGGAAGTTCTTTCCATCATCCCCTACATCCACCATTTTTCTTGATTTTTTATCCGCTATCTATCCATTTTTCAAAATTCGTGTTCTATCTCTGATACAGTGCCTTTAGTCAGATTCCAGATCCGACCCACTGTTAGTAAAAATATCCTATCAATTCGTAGCCACATCCAAACTTGTCCAAACTAGTTTTGCCGTCTTCCTAGCTCAATTTTCTACACCTTTGATGAAGACCTCAAGAGATGAATCGGACCTCTACCCTGCGGTCAACGATAGTTCTCAGAGGATAGCCCTGCAGATCTGAGAGTTAAGCCATTGTACAACATCAACCTTCAAAATTCGCCAATTGGAAGTGCATGCTTTGTTATTTTTCTGTAATCATAGAGAGTTGAAGCCCTTTGAAGCAGCTTTCCAACGGCACCAGTTTCATCACATTCCGACATCGGGGCTGATCGCAGCGTCCGTTCTCGCCGGAGCGCGCGCCGAAAAATAGAATCGACAGATCCGTGGCCGGTCATTCCGACCGGTGCCGAACGGAGCCGCCTGGCCTCCGGCCGGCGAACCAGCGTGCCGTCAGCCCAGAGAACACTTCCACAAGTGTCCCCACCACAGTAGTGACATCGGGTCCCGCACGGTCCCTCCAGACAGCACGTGGGCCCCACCGTCACGTGTTCGGGTGCTGCCGAATCAACGCGAGAAGCCGCCCGTCAACCCGAATTCGGTCCTCCCGGACCCCATTGTGTAGCCCTTTACCTCCCTGTGTGGAGTGGACAGCGATTTTTATTGTTGTAATCTTGTGTATTATTATTCCGGGAGTACGAGTTTCGGCCGGGTCCGTCGTCCCCACGCCGAGCGCGTGGAGGTATCGTCCTCGCTCCTTACTTGGCATTTTACTTAATTTCATATATGCTTGTTTATGCCGCTGCTAGAGAGCATGTTCTAGGATCGTAGCTCGCTTTATTTTCATATCACCGCTGCTGCGAGAGAGAGCGTGACCGTCCCGTGACCCGATCCGGGCACAAGTGAGAGCCGACCACCCTAGCTCACTGCCGGTTTCTCAACCGCGCACGTCCGACGCTTCTCTTGCTAAGGGACAATCGCGAGCTTGTCGTGTCCGTGGTCCGTCCCGCATCATAAGCTCTCTGCCATTGGCCATCCCATTCCCTCCTCTGATCTTATCCTCCATGTTCTGAATGGTCTTGGCTCCCAATTTGATTCCTTTGTACCTGCGGTGACAACTCGTTTGGAATCTTTTTCCTTGGAGGAGCTACATGGCATGCTCCTGGCCCACAAAAGTTGGCTTCAACATCAGCATAATGCATCAGACTTTTCTTCCCAGTCTGCAAACTCTGCTAGCCGTGGTAACCCCACTCACGATGGAAACCGTCAGGATCGTGGCCGTGGCCGCGGACAAGAACGCTCTCCACGGTGCCAGTGGTGTCGTCAGTTCAGACATCGAGCTCGAGACTGTCCTGATCTCTCTACTAAATCTCCATCGCCAGTAGCCTCAGCTCCTCCGTTCGCTACTGCTACTCTGACTGCTTTACATCTGGGCGCTGCCACTTCGGGGGCATTTACTGCTAGCGCTCCATCTACTCCAGGCATGGCGCTTTGGTACCCGGACTCAGGTGCTTCTCACCATGTGACTCCGGATTATCAACAGCTTCTCAATCCGGCACCTTACAATGGACCAGATCAGGTTGTCATTGGAAACGGATCAGGTCTGTCTATATCTCATATTGGTGACTGTGTTATTTCCTCCAACGCTCGTCTGCTTTATCTCCGAAATATTCTACATGTGCCTTTCATGGCGAAGAGCCTCTTATCTGTTCGGCAATTCTCCAAAGATAACAATGTTGTGTTTGAATTTCATCCGGACCATATGCTCATCAAGGACCGACAAATGGGGCGTCCAGTTCTGCACGGACCAGTTAGACTTGGGCTATATCAGCTTCTCCTTCCGGGTCGCTCCTCGCCGACAGCACTCGTTGGTGAACGTGCTCCGCTTACGACTTGGCATGAACGATTGGGCCATCCCGCCTTGCGCACCGTCAATCATATTCTCTCACAGCATCAGCTTCCTACTGCCTCTAAGAGTTTTTCAGTTTGTCAGTCCTGTCAACAAGCAAAAAGTTGTCGTCAGCCTCTTCCTGCCACTGCGACAACATCCGCCAGTCCTTTAGATTTAATTTTCTCTGATGTTTGGGGACCGGCTCCCGTGCAATCTCATGCAGGAAACCTTTATTATGTTCTGTTTATGGATGATTTTAGTAAATTTTCTTGGATCTTTCCTATTCAGCGAAAATCTGATGTGCTTCCAATTTTTACCCGTTTCCAAAAACATGTTGAGCGCTATTTTAACACTAAGATTAAAGCGCTCCAATCCGACTGGGGAGGGGAATATCGTTCCCTACATTCTCATCTTCAATCAGAGGGAATTATACACCGTCTGTCTTGTCCTCACACTCACGAACAAAACGGCGCGGCTAAACGGAAGCACAGGCTTATCGTTGACACTGCCCTTGCTCTCCTCACTGCTGCATCCGTTCCACATGCCTACTGGGATGACGCCGTCCAAACTGCTGTCTATTTAATTAATAGACTTCCCACACCTCTTCTCCGCAATAAGACTCCTTTGGAAGCTCTGTTTGGTATAGTTCCAGATTATCGCTTCCTCCGTGTCTTTGGTTGCGCGTGTTATCCTTGGCTTCGCCCGTATCAAAATCAAAAATTTTCACCTCGTTCTGAGCTCTGTGTCTTCCTTGGGTACAGCCATTCTCACCATGGTTATCGCTGTTTGCACCTTCATTCTGGCAGGTTATACATTGCTCGCCATGTCATCTTCAACGAAACGCGCTTTCCATTTCAAGAGCTTGCTTCTCTGAAAGGATCATCGCCACATTCGTCTGGCATTTTGGGTCCGGTTCCCTCCTTTTCTTCTCCTGCACCAATTCCCTTCATCACCCACTCAGCTCCTTCTTCCACCATCATACACAATGGTGATCTTCCACCTACCTCCCCGCTGCATACGTCATCCCCCGCTGCCTCTCTGTCTGCTGGTTCTGACACATGTGTGTCACAACCTTCACCTTCTACTACAGAACCAGCAATGTTGGAGGCATCCTCAGTCGATACCACGCCATCTTCTACCCCAGTTCGCACCAGATCTCTTGAGTCCATCTATCGTCATACTGTTCCCACTATTCCCCAATCAACTGCCTCGCCCTCTAGTGCCCACCATGCTCCTTCCTCTCCGGAAGCCCCTCAGTGTGTATCATCCGTCCCACCTGATGACACTCTTGAGCCTACTTGTTTCTCGCAGGCAATACGGTATGATGTGTGGCGCAGTGCTATGGCCTCTGAGTTTAATGCCTTGTTACGCAATCACACTTGGAATTTGGTTCCTCGGCCTAAACATGCTAATATAGTGGGCTGTAAATGGGTTTTCCAGATCAAACGTAAAGCGAACGGTAGCATTGATCGGCATAAAGCCCTCCTAGTGGCTAAGGGCTTTCTGCCAACAACGTTCAGAGGCATGATTCTGACGACCACAGTGACGACACGGAGGGAAGGAGTTACGGCCACGGCCACGACCACGACCCCGTCCTGCTGCATGCGCTGAATGTTCCATCGGACCAACAGTAGGAGAAGCATCAGCATTAGAGTTGGAGGAGCTGACCCGAAGAACACGCGACATAGCATTTGCCAGAGAAGGAACCGCGTCGTCCGAAAGCAGATGAGAGCGAACATGACTGAGTGAATCATCTAGGCCAGATAAAAATTTTGCGACCAAGAACTCCTCCCGTTGTTTCTTGAGGACAGTAATATCCGCTGTCAAAGGATGGTACACATGTAACTCATCCCATTTGCCTTTCAGAGCAGCAAAATAGTCATGAATAGATTTTCCATCTTGCTTGAGAGAAAAGATTTCTTCATATAAAGAATAAATGCGCGAAACATTCTTGTCATCTGAGTACATCTCTTTCAGAGCATCCCACATTTCTTTGGCAGTACCAAGAAAGACCACATTTGAACTGACTTGAGGCTCCATGCTATTGATGAGAAGTGTCATGACAAAATAATCATCTGATTGCCATGCTGCGAACTTCGGTTCATCCTTCTTGTCGACAGGAGGAGAATCTAAGTGAGAGAGCTTCCGTTGTGATCCACACAAAAATCGGAAAGCGCGTGACCAAAGGAGATAATTGGAACCGTTCAACTTAACAGTCGTCCCAAGAGCAAAATTGGTCGTGCGGATGTTGGAAGGCGAGGATGAGGAAGCCATCGCAGCGGCCAAGAGCAAGGACGAGCATCCGACGGAAGATCAACACATAAAGATAATTCTACCAGACATCTGAGAATAAGAGAGCACTTTCTATAGGATCATGGTGGAGAGGAAAGTCACCGACTATTCTGACGTTAGTTCCCGCAAACCCATGACGCAGGGAAGCAGGGCGGTGAACATCCGCGTGGGTTAGAGTCGGAGGCCCTGCGAGGTCGAGCAGCCTACGCCAGCGTGGGAGCCCGGCGTCTGCACGTCTGTGGGAGGCGGACGCCTGCGCGTGGGGCGGGAGGCGGAGCCCTGCGTTTGCCGGAGGTGGAGGTCTGCGCGTGGGGAGACCTGCATTCGCACAAGCGGAGGGACCCGTCGAGCTCCACGTCCGCGCTTCCTCGAGCCGCCCAGGCGGGGTTGGGCGCCCCGCGTTCGCGGCAGGCGGAGGCTGCGGGTGGGGAGACCCGCGTCCGCGGCCGGCAAGCGCTGCGTCCGCTCTTCCTCGAGCTGCCCAGGCGAGGTTGGGCACCCCGCGTCCGCGGCAGGCGGAGGCCCTCGGACGCCTGCGCGTGGGGTGACCCGCGTCCGCGGGATGGAGCGGCCCGGCGAGCGGACCGGGGAGGTGGAAGACGACAGAAGAGAAGGAGAAAAGGGGGAGCTGCGGAGGGTCAAACACGCGGAAGAGGAGGAGAAAAAAAGGGGGGGGGGCTGCGGAGTGTCAAACCGGCTCTGATACCATGTTAGAAGAGAGAGCTCGTAGATGTATTTCTTATTCGAGGGAGCAATGCTCCTTATATTGAGAGTACACGGGTAACATATCATGTAGGACTAATATATGACTAACATACTCTAACAACATGCTTTAAATAAGATTAAATCTAGTAAGATTAAATCTTGAATATATTTAGCGGCTCAGTGCCAATTCATAATGATGATCATATTTCTGGGTCATGGCTATTTTATGAGCACGTCAGGCTTGTTGGGTCACCTCTGGTCGAAACTCGAAAGCATCGAAGTAGTTTAAAATGTACATGAGAACTCGTACATGAGGTAGATTCACGACGAGATGGAGCTTTCTAAAGGGTAAGGGCGGGCTTGCTATAGATTTTCTTCTCATATTCTAATAATTGTAAGTTGGGGGATAATAGTAATAAATATTTTAAATGCGTCTCTTCATTTCAAAGTCCACTTGTTAAAGTACATAGAGAGATAGGCACGAAATGACATCTTTTTTCTCCACACTAAAATCTCTTTTTAGGTTATTTTTTTAAAATTATAATTTAATTCTCATTGATTAAGTGGAGTTTACATATTTTCATAATTCGCGCGTTAAAATTCTTTAGTTTTTCAATGATATTCTCAAAAGTGACTTAGTGAGTAATGATTGTTGCAACTCAATTTCTATCGGTCCACATAAGTAAGGTTCGTCGGATCTCACTTTACCGGTGCGTACTGACATTGTCAATTGAAAGTCAACAAGCATCGATATAGTGCAATCCAAAATATTTTTTGTCCTAAACATATTTTTTGTTCTTGGCATGTTATGGCACTACTAGAGTATAATATCATACCATATTAAATTATATTATAAAAAATAGGTACAATTCAATTCAACGGTATGATAAACAGTACAAGTATATTATATGAGAAATGCTAGTCATCCTCTTAGACGGGTAGAAAAATTACCCGTCCAATGTGATATTGGTCCATGTCATTGGCACGTGAGTGTGAATGGATCATGAATTACATGTGAAATCATGTTATGTTCTGAAGAAAAAATTTGTTAAATTTGATTCCCCATAAGGTGTGAATGATTGATTCATATATTCATGACACTCTCACTCTAAACAATGAATGGATGAGTTTTCACTTCATAATTTTGGCTCATTGAGTGAGTTACCGTCTAACCATTCTCTAAGTGCTTATCATGTCCAAAAGAAGTCCAAAAATATCGTGAAGATAAATCTAAGATATGTTGGACTTATTAGATTGGAATACATACTCATTGAGTTTATTTCTGTGTTTTTCAGGTGAACTGGTCGACTTGAGCAAGGGGCCGATCAACCTGAACTGGCGAGAGGAAACAAACTTGCTGAAATCAAGGAGCAGGGTCTGGCCGGTCGACCGATAGAAAGGATCCGATCAACCGAATTTCCCAGACCCCACAGACTGGAAATTCTACAGGGTTCGGTCGATCAACGCATGAAAATTGGTCAACCGAATGCCAAGGAACGGTCGACCGATTCCGATAGGGATCTTGCGTGTGTGAAGGCGAATCCGACGTGGCTCGCATGTGGGGCCTCCTCCAGGTCAGGTAAAATGTCTAAAATACCCTTAACTCGTTCCCTAACATGTGAGAAGGTTTTAAGATGGTTCTAGAAGGGGTGTAGGGGTCTTTTGGCATGTATATCTCCTATATAACCTCTTATTGCGAATTTGGGGAGAATTATCCAAGAAGAATAGAGAAGAATCTTGGAGAAGAAGAAGGAGAAGAGGAAGAAGAGGAAGAGGCTCCCTCATTGCTGCCAAGAGGAAAATCCTTCCAGTCCGAGGCAAATTGTTCCATCTAGGGAGTTACTTTCAAGGTACAAGGAAAAAGAGAAGAGGAGAAGAAGCGTGGAGCATTGAAGAACAAGGCATTACCAGTGAAAGAAGAAAGGTTTTTAAAGAATCATCATCTTTCCATCATTGGCCAAAAGCTTCAAAGGGAAATAAAGAGAGAAATTCACATTTCTACTGATATCTCATTTTTGGGTTTCATTATATCTATTTGGGCACACTTTCATTATTTTAGAAGAGAGATATTGCGTGTGTGTGCGGAGTTTGAGTTCTCCGCGTGTGTGTAGTTTAATGCCTTGTGTCATTTGTTACGGACTTGTTTCGAGTGTGTGTGATGGCACATCTGCGCTGTTTTGTACGAACTTGTTCTGTGCGTTTATGTGTGTTTGCTACATGGCAGCGTGTCTGTTGGAGCGTCATCTCCGTGTGTGTGTTACTGTCTTGTAAGGGTCATTGCAAGATAGTGGAAGTCTCACCGAGTTTGGTGAGGGATGGACGTAGGCACACATGCTATGTGGCCGAACCACCTAAAAATGTTGTGCCTTGTCCTTTGCTTGTAGTTTGCGCTTCCATTGTTTAATTTCTCGTCATTTGAAGATTCGGCAAAGTTTCGTACACACTTACATATTTACATTATTATTGTTTACATTCGATTGAGTTTTCGGAGCATGTCTAACTTGCTATATCAATTTTAATATTCATCAAATCTAATGGGAGTTAATTGCTTAATTAATTATTGATCTTTAATTTGACTTTAGTCTTTGTGGTAATTAAAATCTTTAGTGGGCCAATCAATTCACCTCCCCTCTTGATTGCCATTTTACCCAGACCAACAATTGATATCAGAGCATAGCCTTTGACCAACAATACCCAACATCTTTAAATACTTCTTAAATGATTATGTACACTTCCATCCATTTATCACCCTTATTCATATATTTGTCACCTTTAGATAGTTATTTTTCACCGTTAGATAATTATTTGTCACCCTTAAGTAATATTGGAAGTTTTATTTGTCATCTCGAGAATATGCGAAAATTGATAGGAGTTGGCTATTTGTCACCCTTACATAGCTATTTGTCACCTTTAGATAATTATTTTTTATGCTTAAATAGACATTTGTCACCCTTAAATAGTATTGGAAGTCTCATTTGTAATCTCAAGATTGTGCGAAAATTGACATGAGTTGACTATTTATCACCCTTACGTAGTTATTTGTCACCCTTAGATAGTTATTTTTCACTCATAAATAGTTATTTGTCACCCTTCAATAGCATTAGAAGTCTCATTTGTCGTCTCACGAATGTATAAAAACTGACGAGAGTTAATTATTTATCACCTTTATATAGTTATTTATCACCCTTGGATAGTTATTTTTCACCCTTAAATAGTTACGTGTCACCCTTATAGTATTAAAAATCTTATTTGTAATACGTACAAAATTGACAAAGAGTAGAACCCACACATTACATATGCGATCCAATAAAAGATAAGATGGGTAATAAACTTACTCTCATGTACGGGTAATAAATATTTATCATATTATATATAGAAAAAAAAAGGTAAGAGATGTAGACATTGTATTCGTATCCAAAGGACCAAAGCTGTGAAACCTGTCACTTCCGTGTTAACGGTATAAACATAGGGCTTATAATATTTGCTGCAAACGCTAATTTTCAGCAAATATCACTACTCTTAAGGGTGCGTGAGGGATGAGCCACGATAGATTGACAGTAATTATCCCTTTTAATAAGTAGTGGGGTTACTTTAGAGACAGAATGCTCTTGTGGGCGTACATATATATTAGGGCCTTTTTCATATAAATTATTATTATATACGAATTTATACAGATATCATTCTTAAAAATGTATTAGAATACGTATAACCATTATTTTGAAAATTTTTAAAATATGATATCACCATAACCTCTGTTATCACCTATAAATTTAACCATAGTTAAGTCTAACTAGTATAAGAAAAGTCGAAAATACCCGCATTTATATCATCTAAGGTCTGAATTATTTATAAAAAACTCTAAATATAATCTTAAAATAAAAAATATCACATATGATAAAAATATATAAATAAATTATAGGATTGAAATGTTTTTAAATAGTCATCTTATTCCACTATTCCTCCCTCTCCTCGATGAGTTTTTCAAACTCTAAGATGACGACGCCAACGTCGTGACAAGTGATGGTGGGCTCGTGGTGGCACCGGCTACCTGTATCTCTCTCTATCCCTTTCTCTCTCTACTATGACAAAATGTGGTGAAGTGAGGCCCGCCAAGGGGGGTGGGAGGGGGGAGCGACAGGGTTGGGGGTGTTCATCGGAGGTAGCAGGGGGTGGTGGGCGAAGCAGTAGGGTTGGGGGGCATTCGCCATGGACCAGTAGGGTAGGAGTAACGGGGGCCACGACTACTGCGGCAGGGGGAGCGGTGGCCAGCCCTCTGGCCACAAGGAGGGGGAAGGGGTCGAGTGGGTGTCCATCGAAGGGGGAGGGGGACGGGGGACCAATGGAGGGGGAGGGGGATAGAGGTTTGCTCGCCTCCATTCAGATTTTTTTTAATTTTTAAACAGAAGTCTCTCCTAGTGGGAGTGACTTGATAGGAAAGTAATTTCCACATGAAGCGACTTTCCCCCCTCTCTCTCTCTCTGCGTGTGTGTGTGCGCACCTTTCTCTCTCTCTCTCTCTCTCTCTCCCTCTCTTTCTGTCACTGCCGGACAGGGAGACACCTCCGGCATCCCCCTCCCTGCACTCTCTCTCTCACCCCATCCCCTCCGTCCCTCTCTCTTTGTGCCTCTCTCTCTCTCTCCCTCTCTTTCTATCATCGCCGAAGGGGGAGACACCTCCTACATCCCCCCTCCCTACACACACTCTCTCTCACACACCATCCCCTCATGCTCTCTCTCTCTCCCTCTCTCTCTCTCACCGCCAGATGGGGAGACGCCTCCGACGTCCCCCCTCCCTGCACTCACTCTATCTCTCTTCCACACCCTCCTCACCTTCCTTCTCTTCCTCTCCTTCCCTCCATCGCGACCCTGTCTCCCACATGACCCTCCTCCCCCTCGCCGGTCTCTCTCTCTATCTGGTGTGATTGCCCACCTATCGTTGCCCGACCCCCTCCCCCCGCCAATCTCTCTCTCTCACACCATCCCCTCATGCTCTCTCTCTCTCTCCCTCTCTTCCTCTCTCACTGTCAGATGGGGAGACGCCTCCAACGTCGCCTCTCCCAGCATTCACTCTATCTCTCTTCCCCACCCTCTTCACCTTCCTTCTCTTCCTCTCCTTCCCTCCATCGCGACCTCGTCTTCCACATGACCCCCCTTCCCCTCGCCGATATCTCTCTCTCTCTCTCTATCTGGTGTGACTGCCCACCTGTCGTTGCCCTCCCCCCTCCCCCCCACCAATCTCTCTCTCTCTGATGTGACCTCCCCCCTGTGCGTTGTTAGAGCCCCCTCCCCCTGCACGGCTCCGGACCCCCCCCAAACACTCCTATGGCACATTCTCTCTCTCTCTCTCTCTCTCTCTCTCTCTCTCTCTCTCTCTCTCTCTCTCTCTCTCAAGGGGTATTTTGGTCATATGACCGTTAGAGGGATATTTTGATCATTTTATCATCACTTAATGAGAATATTGACATCTTTTAAGAATATTCGTGATCCCATAGATAAAAGTTAATTATGATGACATATCTGAGTAATGATATATATACTAATACGTTTCTAAGAATGATGTCTGTAAATTTGTATGTACTAATAATATATATATATATATAACCCTATATATTATTATATACTTAGAGTTCGCGCTACTTTTAGGCCCGCTTTGATAGCGGGACTGTCGGTCGGTTAGTCGACACAGCGCAACCGGTGGGCCCCGTCTCTCCTCGTCTCCCCCTCACACAATCGCGTTAACCGACCCCGGGTACGGGGTCAATTACAGTACCCCTGCTCGTTTATCAAACACCACCTTACATCATCGGAAAACTTAAATCTCCACCATCATGCATCCTCCGACGCTCCTCGCCCGCCAAGAGATACTAGACAGGTTACACTCGGTGGAGATGCTGGTAACTCGTGGGTGTACAAGTAGCAATTCATTTCCTTTCCATCGAAAAAACTAAAAATAACCTACTAGTTTTATAAAAGAAACCTCAAGCCAGTAATCATGATTCACGAGGTATCCCCCAATCCCCCAATAAGAAGCAAAGGGTCACTGACGTCCATCTCCACGAAATGAGAACTCATTTTGGTGCCTCCCAACTTGAAATTTTTAACCGGGTAATTGTCATTTAAGTTGCTAGGGGGGTGAATGTTTTAATTAGGCTGAAGTTTGTTTATAGGTTGCTTTGTTTGATCCAGAAACACCGTAAAACGGTAAATACCAAATCTCTGTATGTCCTTCACTTCGAGGCCTTCTCGAGGACATGTCGATGACAAATCGCCCGTTCGGATCTGAGGGAGAGTTTGGAAACACTGCCAAGGGGCGGGCTTCCAATCATTGGAGCCCTCGAACGAACGGCGTTGAGTGTCTTCAGACGGACGCAGGACGTAAGAGATTGAGAGAAGAAAAGACTTATTTGAAAAACTGAAACTACTGGGGAAACTGTCCAAGACGGGTTTTTTACCCTAAAAAGTGGATTTTGGAGATACTCTATAATCCATAGCATTTTCAAACACGCCGAGTCCAAAAGGAAGACTTCTCGTACACGAACTTTACAATGTGAGCCCGTGGAATAGGTTGTTCCATTTATACTTTTTTCTTGGTCACTTCACAATGGCTTCAAACTTGGACACTAAAAAGTCCTGCTATCAAGAAGATGATTCGACTTTTTATGTCCAAACAATCTATTACTACTATATAAGGGAAACGCAGGGGAATTCTCTTCTAATAATGCCGCACAAACATCTTTAAGAAAACAAGGTTGCCATGTGACAGAGAGGGTGTTGGTGTGAGGTGGGGTGTCCATATCTGCATGATTCGCCCGGCTCTGTACGAGTGGGGCTTACTCAAGTGGATCTACTTAGATCCATTGGAATCCGAGACACAATACGATTGACTCTGACCGAGTCGCTCCTCCATACCTCTATATCTTTCTCTACGACATTCCAAGTGTTCTCCGACGAGAATCCAACAGTGACGACTAAAGATGTGACAACAAAGATCCTACGATGACAGACGAGATCCGACGATGACAGCGAGAATTTGGCCGAGAGGGACATTGCAAGCCACGGTGGGGGGCTCTTGGGGGTAGGGCAGAGGCGCCGGGGTGGGCTGCCAAGTTTGGTGAGGGTGCTGGAGTGGGGGAAAGAAAGAGCTGCGGGATGAAGAAGGAAAGGGCTGTCCGGGTAAGGTGGGTCAGACCAAGTCGGTAGTATCTTATTGAATCAAGGCCATCCCGATCCGACACAGATCACCGAGTACGCGAAAGACGTGCATTGTAACCAGGAAGGTTGTTCCATTTACACGATGTATGAACAACTGCTGAATACTGGTACCGGGGGAATAATAAAAGAGAACAGGACGGAAGTTTATTCTTACGTAATTAACTGCACACAGGGTTTAGCCTACGATGCTCCTGTAGCACCTAAAGAATGAAAGTGGCGTGTTGGTTAATACGACATAATCGAGGGCCTCGCAGCATCAGAAGCTGGTGTGGGGAATGGAGGCGGCCAGGAGGAAGGCGACAAGGACCACATCTGAACTCGATAAAAAATATATTATTCATATCAAAGCATGAGGAGAAGTCTGTTGCAATGGCATGTAAATACAGGGATCAAACTCGGATTTTACACCAAAAAGAGGAAAAAAGAAAAAAAAATCCGTTTGGGCATTTGCATGAGTAGGGCAGGCAGGATGGCACCTGTTATCTGGAGGAAGCAGAACAAAATCTGATAACCAGGCCCGACACTTCCCAGCCTCATGTGATGTAATAGCTGAACTCCAGGTACGGAACCATGCCACAGGCAAATCAGCTGACCAGAAAGCAGCAGCATCAACAGAGGCTATCAAAATTTGACATGCCAACGGTAACAAAGCATCGCCAGATCACGTTGTAATTTAATCTTTTGAACCTCTCGCTCTGTGTCTCCCCCCTCCCTCCTCAATTCTTCCGCGTTCGGGGTGGAGTTCCTGGTGCTAATAGACGAGAAGCTTGAACTGGCTGGGTTTCAGGATCATACTTCTGTGAAGCAAGGTACGTGAGAGCTGTAACCACATCAGTTATAAGGGGCCGCATAGTCGGATCCTCTTGAACGCACATAGCAGCAACAGCGAGGGCTTGATACAGACCCCTAACTGGGTATTGCCCGCGAAGCATTGGGTCAGCCATCTGCGAAAATTTTCTCCTGTCCTTGAATAATGGTCGTGCCTGCAATCATGGGAATAAACAGCATGAAGGTGCTGTTCTCATATGCAGTCAGTGCTATCAGCACAACAGTATTTGATGCTTGAAAATAAGGAAAGGTTTCCCCTCAACCTGCCCACAAAGGCATTATCTATCAAGAAAAATTGCATGCTGCCTTGATAACTAAGACTGCAACCCAGAAGCCTAATGGATGATTTCACATATCACGAATCTACTAGCAATCCTGGACATCATCTAAGTGAAGAAAATATTGAAGGTTGCCCTGATAAATAGGACTGCAACCCAGAAACCCACTGAATGATCTCACAAATATCACAAACGCACTGACAGTCATTGGACATCTTTTATCCTACTTCACAATGAAGTCAGAAAATATGAGAGACAATATTTTCTGAAGAAAATCAGAATGTCAAGCTGCACGTTTGTACAGGTATGTTTTTTAGGGGGGAGGGATTTAGGGGAGAAGCATACAGATGGGGATGGATGTCTATTTTGTGGGTGATAAATGGAAACATGGTTATGTCTAATACATGAAGCTTTTCAATAGTTTCAATGAACTGTTTCAATCTTATCACCTTCCCAGAATATTGGAAGAAAAAAAAACAACAAAGAAAGGTTTCCCCATGGTGAGCTTCTACTTCACATGATGTAAGTTCACCAACTTAACTGGAGAAAGAGAAATGAATTGAGCTTCGCTTCATAAAGAAATGAAACATCGCGTCAACGGTGGTACACATAAAAACAAGGAATAACATCTTAAAATGTGGTGCCACCAAAGGGAGGTGGAAATGGAAAGACAGGCACTTACCCAAGCAACTAGATTGTGCTCTCCAGCAGCTTTAGAGTTGTCAATAGCTTTCCTTCCAGTAATAAGTTCCAAAAGAACAACTCCAAAACTATAAACGTCTGATTTTAATGTCAGCTGTCCTGTCATTGCATATTCAGGTGCACAATAGCCATATGTACCCATCACCCTCGTAGAAACATGTGTCTTATCTCCAACAGGACCAAGTTTTGCCAATCCAAAGTCAGATAACTTAGGAAAATATCCCTCCGCAAGTAAAATGTTTGAGCATTTCAAGTCACGGTATATGACAGGTGGATTGGCTTTGTCATGCAGATACTCCAGACCTTTAGCAGCACCAGCAGCAATTTTCATCCTGGTATTCCAGTCTAGCCGTCTCTTATCAGGAGGCAGATCTATTTCCAACATCCATTGAAAAGTAATCCTTCAATACAGTGATTCTAAACGTTTAAATAAATGAGTATAAAGCACATTTCCGGAAAAGTGAAGTAAAAAATTGATACTGAGGCATAACATACCATGAAGATGATCTTCCAAGGAGCCTAATGGCATGTATTCATACACCAAAAGCCTCTGATCTCCATCAGCACAGTAACCGATCAGATTGACAAGATTGGGATGGTGAAGTAGACTCAACATCAGCACTTCAACAAGGAATTCCCTATTTCCTTGCAAACCATTGCGATCAAGCTGCTTTATGGCCACAATCTATGCCAAACACAATAAATTTTCATGTCATTGTCTTGCTAGAGGAACATGTATAACATGCTCCTCAAAAAACAAAATTGAGGAAAAAGCAAAAAAATATAACATATCAAAAAAACAAGATGATTCAGCAGCACAAATGTAGGTACAGAGATACAGAAATAGAACAATTTTATCCATTAGTTCTACCTGAATCTTGGCCTGTGAGTGTGTTAATTAGAATTCCATGTCTAAGGATCTAGAAGCAAATGCTACTCCCTCTCCTGGAATTTTTTAGGTAAGAGAAGTGAAAGGGATTTATATCCATCTACTGTTCAGAAAGATCTAAAAATCCCATGTGCTTTTCTTTTGATGGATATAGGTATTCTTTTTCGATTCCTTCTTCCCTTTTCTTAAGCGAAATGCCACCTAAGTATCAAGATGAGGTTCAAACATGTATACAAAACAAACAATAAACCTGTACAACCGAAGTATAAATCATGAAATTCAACTGATGATCCTCTGCTACAGTTTCATAGTTAAAATTCATATACCGCAGGTTCAGGAGGTGCAAAAATGTATAAGCATTACGAATTCATGTACAGTGCACTTATATTCATGTATCCTATAACCAAGAAAGTCAACCTGTAAAGGCATTGAAGTATGGGAAGATGTAAAATGACATGAGCTCACCTGGTTGATACTCTCCAATCTGCCTTTGTATACTCTACCAAATCCTCCCTCACCCAAAAGACAATCAGCTCTGAAGTTCTTGGTTGCAGCTGCCAGTTCACGGAATGTAAATGTCTGAGCAGCGATAGGCTCTGATCCATTTCTTGGAGTCTCCTTCTTCCTATCAGACCTATCGAATGAGCTCTCTCTCTTTATATCCAAAAATGCATTTGTATTCAACTTCTCTATTATGTAAAGAAGAAATCAGTAGACCAGAAGTTAGAGGGACATCTGAAAAACAACCAAAATGCATAGCAGTGAAAGAACAAGGAGCATCTTATGCAAAGAGTAAGATGAAACACTCTAGTTATCTTGGATAGAATCCAAAAGATGGGATAAGTAGAACAACATGTGATATAACAACGTAAACAAAAGCCCAGGAGACCAGGACAGTAGGATTTGATTCAACTCTATGCATGCAATTATGCTGCTATTGCTGCTTTAAAAAAATATGCTGCTATTGCTACGTATATATATATATATACATATCTAACAATCAGAAAACGATTTGCCAGCTACTGTTGGTACCAGAGGCATGCAGCGGATAACCATAATCCCAGCTAATTTGATAACCAAATGGAACACTGAGATTAGACTAACAAGGACACAAAAAGAAAGAATGCCAAGAGAGGGACACAATCGATTCTTGGCTTCTCCCAGAAACTCTCGGGGTGGAAAACCGGGGAATGTTATAATCCATGCTTGAATGCGATAGGATAAGCCTAATCCACTCATCCTCTCAAAGCAGCCGTCTCCATCACAGGTTTCCTTGGTTTCGCTGCGAGGGTTCCCCGAAAAAGCTCAAATCTTTTGGAGCCACGCATCCACCACTACCTCGCAACCTTTGACTATAATCGAAAAGAGAAAAACCCAGATGGAGAACCTTAATGAATCGACAAACAGATACCAAACGCGGCTCCCACGATTCCACCCCGACGACAATAAGACTTCCAAAAAAACAAAAAAAAATCAAACCCCGTAAGAGCAAAGAAGCTGGAAAGCCAGGACAACCCTAATCGAATCCCCAGCTCAGACCCACGAAGATCCGACCAAACATGTCATCGATTCATCGGACGACCAGCACGAATGCAATAAACCTGATAGATTCAAATTAAATGAGACAAGAGAGAGAGAGAGAGACAGGGAGATGCCCGAATACCTGGCGACGCTTTGTTCTGATCGTCCTCTCTCTTCTTCGGCTTCTTACTGGATTTCCCGGAGCATGGAAACCAACCCATGTCCTCCCCTCCCCGACCCCTCCCGTCTTCTTCCTCGGCTGTGAAGAAGAGTAAGGAGAGACAGAAAGAGAGACAGAAAGAGAGAGAGAGAGGGGGGGGAGGTCGTGGGGGGAGACGGACAGAGAGACAGGCAGACTGAGACAGAGAGACAACAGCGGACAGAGAAAAATATAAACAGGCGGGGGGGGGGTTGCGAAACGAAAGCACGGACAAGGGTGTTTTTCAAATTTCACGTCCTATCAGACGCACGCACACACCCCCTCCCCCTCATGATGACGTGCCGCGCCCAGAATTCCTCTATCGAACATACCACTATTTTGACTCCCTCTCCTGCCGTCCACCCCACTACTCTCTTCCAACCTCGCAAACCCACCCCGAGACGTAGCGATCATTAGAAGTGGAATGTGGAACGTCGATAAAACGGGGGGTGAAATGGTAAACCCCTCGAACGTCTGATCCTATCAACCTCCCCAATTCCCGTGACATCGTGCTTCGCAGCCGTCCGATCGATGGACCTTTCCCAATGAGGCCACACGTCTACCGGCGTATCATCCGCCCCGAGCCCTGTCAGAAGTTTCGTCTTCACACGTCGCTGCCGAGGGCTTACTTAACCAACCTTCTTACCCCAGCCACGAGAGGCGGAGCCCTTTCGGTCAAAACCGCGTCCATCGTTGTCATTTTACTATTGACTATGTTTATTTTCGTACATGGACAATTAGTTGGTGCAGTCCACCTCCTCGAGAATACCATAACTTGCTCCCGTGGGGTTTTTATTATGTTCGCACCTGCCAGCGTCCTCCGCTGCCTGCTATTTTGCTCGGTCCCCCGTTAAACAAATCCGTGTTTGCCCCCAAATCAGGTCTCTACATCGCTAGCAGCGTAGTTTTTAATTCGTCCGGTCGTAAATTAGATAAGTTTTTTTTTGTGGGCTAAGATGCTGCCTGGTGGTGGGTTGTGCTTAACTCTGGGTTCTGCAAGTTAAACTGATGGGGAATTGTTAATTATTGTTTAATAGCGGTAGAACATTCCCCTGTCGACGTGGCACGTGCGAGGTGGAGGGTCCAACCGGGTGTTGGCAGCTGTCTCTTGCATGTGCTTGGGATGGAGGAGTCTCCTCACACGTGCTGAGGTTTAAGTGGATCGACTATGGTGAGTGAGATGTATCGTTGTTTTGATCATTGCAGAGGTTAAAAAGTGTTACTTTGATCTAGTATCATAATTTTAAGATTTATTTGGAGGGAAAGAGCATTCAACTATCTCGAGAAAATATGTAGTCACTAAACATTGCGTCATATGGAATCTTGGGAATGATCTCAACGGATAATACTCCTATACTTAAGGTAAATATGCATGTTTGTTTTAAATGACATATAAACACACGTACACACGTATATAAATATGAAATTATAGATATATTATTCTTGAAAATGTATTAACATATATATCACTACTATTTTAAAAAATTTTCAAATATGTCATTGTAGTTAACTTCCATACATGAGACCATAAATATTCTTAAAAGATGTTAATATTCTCTTTAAGTAACGGTCAAATGACCCAAATACCCTCCACACACAGAGAGAGAGAGAGAGAGAGAGAGAGAGAGAGAGAGAGAGAGAGAGAGAGAGAGAGAGAGAGAGAGAGAGAGAGAGAGAGAGAGAGAGAGAGAGAGAGAGAGAGAGAGAGAGAGAGAGAGTTTTAAGTATATTTTTATATTGTTATTAAAATCTATAATTTTAATAATTAGACTTAGCATAAAAATAATTTTAAAAAGGTTCATTGAGACCCTTATTTTTTTCAAACTATCATTTGGTCCAATGTATCCAACTAATCACCAACCAACACATGCCCTAACATTATTCACACTTTGAACCCATTTATTATTTTTAATAAATTTTATAGAATAAATTTATCATGAAAATAATATATTATTTGATAAAAAATTATTTATACTACTGATTAAAATTTAAAAGTAAAAAATGAGGATACCTTATTTTACGATGCAAATGATACCCGATGCTGGGTTCTTTTCAAACTTTTCCTCTCACACATTTCAAATTTCTCTCAAAATCCTTAGCACTTGGATGTGTTCAATATCTCGCTCGCTCACTTTCAAATGTAATTTTGGATTATGCAAAATATGTACCCTCTCACCTACCAGTCTCAAGGAAGTTATTTTTTTATAATTCAAAATATAAAATGTGCACCAAACGGAGCCTAAGTCTTAGATCAATTATACTGGACTTCGGATTAGAAAAAAGAAAAAGACTTAACAAGTAAGCCCCCCACACAACACACAGATACATCGAGCCATTTGAACTCGTAAAAGATGAACGAGAAAAAATCAGACATGCTTTTTGCAGATTAAATTGTTGAATGTCCTTGAATATTTTGAAATTTGGGTCGAGATGATGGCCGTCTCGTTCACAAGAATTGTGAACAAATTTTTTAGGATTTTTTTACATGAAAATTATTATTAAAAATTAATTAATAAAAAATTATTCTTACAAATATATTAGTAAATATATCACTGAGTAAATCTAAATTATGTAAAAAAATTATATTTATTTACACGCATGTCATTTTTTTTTACTAATAACATGTAAAAAAATGACGTTTAAATGATATTTATGTACTATTTAAATTAATCTGAATGATATATCTACTAATATATTTTTAAGAATAGTTTTTTTATAAATTAATCTCTAACAATGATCTTCATATAAAAATCTCAATTTTTTAATAGACTACGACTGCGTTCAGAGAGCAGATGAGCGGAGATTCTAATCATTAAAATCTCAATCAAATTTAACTATTTTTAAATAAATATAATTATGTATTGATTTTAATGTAAATGCGATTTTCAGATGAGAGAGAACCCGAACACCCGCGTTAAAAATAAGAAGCGGTGATTTTGTGAAAAGTAACCAACGTCGTCTTAGCTCCAAACGTGGCCCAACAAGTAGACCCGAAATTCAAAAATATTAGAGCCAGCTGTTTTAGCCCGTACAAAACTCCGTACCGGTTTGAAATTAGTTCTGAGTGCGGATCCCCCACAATGGCCGTATCTGGTGTCATTGCAGCCTATCGCAGTAGGTACAATCTGTTTAAGTGATCTATTAACAGAAATCGTGACACCCTTCTATTTACCATGTTAACATTATTTGCACCATGATTCTTGCATCATTCTTGAACCAAATTTAGTTAATTGATCAATCTCAAATTTAAAATAAAAAAAGATGACTAATGGGTCGAGCATTAAGATTCCGCCATCTTTGAGCACAAGCGATCTGAATCCCTGGTGGCCGGCTAATTTATAGAATATTTATTTGGACGTTAATTACTATGAAATATCACAAGATATAGGGCGCTTTGACATCGGAGTTATCAGACGATTGTGTTAACCGACGAGAGAGAAGGGCACGGTCGTCGGTCGGTCCCGCCTCCCCCTCACACATAAGGTCGCTAACCGTGCTCGGTTAACAAAGGGGACCATAGTGTTTAAGTGACACACAAAATATCATATTTTATAACACTATACGATATTTTACATCAAGCTATATGACCCCTTAGGCCCGGAACCTCCAAGACATGCCCGTCCAAACTCCTCCAAACTCCAATTGTGGGCAGCTGATTGGGCCGGGCCAGCTAGTTCACGGGGGGCGTTTTGGGCAGCACGCTGTGGTCCATCTCGTAGGGCGAACCGCCGTAGGCTGCTGAGCTTTGTAAGGTGTATACATTCCGGCCGTGGCTGCCTCTCAGTGGCCAGTACCACCGGCACCACATCTTTGGCCGTGGAGGCAGGAAGGGGTTGGGTCTCGCACGAGACAACCGACGCCCATCTTCACATACACAAGATTATTAGAAGTGTTTTGGTGTAACTGGCTAATGTTAGTGTCGTATGTCACGTTTCCTGTTTTGTCGTGTGATCATCAAATTAGATGACCGAAGTGTTCGACCACGTCGAACTTTAGGTCTCTATTTGGTATTGATTTATCTCGAGGTTAGTTCTAAGTTAACTCTGGGATAAATTTTTTTGTATTGTGATAAGGAGTTAGTATTAGTCGGGTTAGGTTAAGGGCTAACCCAGGGATATTTCTGGATTTTGAAACCCACACCGAAGGGTGGGTTAAGGTGGATTAACCTCCTAGCTCAATAAATGTTCAATTAAATGTGTGTCTCTCTCTCTCTCTCTCGTAATAAATACTATTTCTCTCTCTCATTATTACTAGGTTAACATATTATTTACCAAATCATACTAGATTAAAATTAGGTTAGCCCACATCTTTATTCCCCGATTAACTACCCTCCTACTAAATTAAAAATAGGTTAACTCCGTACTACTTTAATCGGGTTGAGTTAGTCCACCTTTAACCTGACTCCATACCAAAGTGAGACTCTAGGGCATGTTTAGTAGGGGGTTTAAGTCGGGGTTATCCCCATTTTAACTCTATTCTTTATTTGATAACTCAAAAATTGACGGAGATATATCAGGTTAAAGAGAATAAATTTAACCCAAAAAATGAAGTTAATATGGGATAACTCGTTCCAACAAAAAGTTGAAATGAGTTATCCCTCATCCCAACCCCATTCTTCTCCCTTTCATTCTCCCCGCATTCACCCTCATGTCCTTCCTCCTGTGGACAAAACCCTTCTTCCTCCTCTTGCCCCGACAATATTGGCTCTTCTCCGATGGCCGACCCTACTGTAATTGGTGAGCTCTTCTCTTCTCCTTCGTTTGGATCACCCTGTTGCAGCTGACGATCTTGGCTCTTTTCCTCCGACTGTCGAAACCCTTTTCTCACCTTGTCGATCGCGGCTCTTCTCCGTTTGTCCGTCACACCATGATTGCGGCCGCCCCCTCTATAACCATCTCGGGCGCCGTCGACCAACGCCCTTGCCTTGTTCGTGCTGCCACTGGTAGCCTACTCTCTCCAACCCTGCCCGAGGCATTGCCAGCCCATGCCGGTTGCCTTCTTCCCTCGTCACTGCCGCACCGCTGCGCCCGTCCTCCTGTGCCAACCGCATGCGACCTCACCGTCGGCGGCCCTTGTTCCCTCTCTCTCTCTCTGGATCAAGGTTTGAAAAAAAAAACAAAAAAGGGGCAAATGATTTGTTGAAAAAAGAGGGACAGCAAAAAAATAGAGAGAAAAAAAATACAAAAAGAGAACAGGGAAAATAGAAGAAAAAATAGAAAAAAATGTCTCTTTGAGGTTTATATCGGCTCACGACGGATCGGCCCGATTCATCCGACATCAAATAATATCATTGGCAATAATTATTATCAAAGAATCTTATTACTATTAATAATGATAGGATAACATTATAAATTTAACAATATTAATAATCAAGAGTAGTATAGATACACATATTAACAAATCCCATGGTACCGTTAATTAGTCATCAGTAAGAGGGGAGTAATTTTAAAATAATAATATCATTGACATTAATTATTATTAAAGAATTTTATTACTATTAATGATAATAGGATAAAATTATAAATTTAACGACATTAATAATCAAGAGTGGGATTGATAAACGTACCAGTAAATCCCATGGTACTATTAATTAAGCATTAAGTATTAAGAAGAGAATATTTTTAAAATAATAATATCATTAATATTAGTTATTATTATAAAATAAAAAATATCTTAAATAATAGTTTCATTTGTGCTAATCATAATAAATAAAAAATTAATTCAATAATATTTTCCTTATTAGAAATCAAGATCATCAAATAAAATTAATTAAATTTATCACCGGTGATAATCATAATCATAATATTAATTAAATATAAGTTGAAGATTTAAAAATTTTATCTAAGTCATCTTAATCTTAACCGGACGAAGAATAACACTATATCTTTTAGCCCAAGATAATAATGACAAGATAGTTTATTTCTAATACATATTCTCATTCGTATTCTTATATTTTATCAGATGAGTAATATAAATATTAACATATTTATTCTCTCGCATATTAAATTCATACGAGAATAAGAATAAAAATATATTAACTCAGAATAATTTATACTCGTCCTAGTCACATTTTATTCCAATGTCAAACGCAACTTTAATTTTGATATTCTTAAATAAACTTAAAAATTTAGGGCGCGTTTCATAATGTTATCGGAGGAGGCCCATAATCCATATTATGAAAATCGCCATTCTGACAACGCCTCTGCCTTGTCGGGGGTTTGGGTGGCTGGGTTTTAAAATTCGGATGGTATTGGGGGGTGCCACTGCGAAATGGCCAGGAAGGGCGTCCGAAAGACAACAGTTCCCTTGCTTTTACTTTTTGACTCACCTCGCGCCGGGTGTGACAGGCATGGGAGGATTAATTTAGCCATCGTCTGAGGATGAGGAAGAAGGCGGACGCTCCCCTCTGCGGAAGCTGCCTCCCGGCATCCATGGCGTCTTACGAACCCGGCGCCGGGAGGAAGTCGGATCCCGACGTCGGGTAAATGGCCTGATTAGAATTCGCCGGGCGAACGGGGAAGCAACCCTGGGCCTGCTTATGGGAATTTCGGGCTGCCATCATCTCTTGTGTCTACACTCTCTCTCTCTCTCTCTCCGAGTGGATTACACGGCTTTAACAAGTGATAAACAACCTTTTATGTAGGGCCAAAGATTTCCGAAGAGAAAAAGAAAATCTGGATTGTCGTTTCATCAAGAACCCACATGATTTGACTCGGGTAGTGATCAGAAATAGAGCTGCATCATCTGTTTAAAAATATATACAAATATATTTTTTTCCAAATGTCATCGTCAGGGATGGCGTCCAGCAGGTGCCCAGCTCATCGGCTGCGCCACATCAACAGGACGGTTCACCAATAATTTCCCGGGTACCATATAGACGTTTCAAAGCAGTGACGACTTAATCTTTATTGATATGGGGGAAAAGAAACATTACATTGGTAGCACGACTGTGATGTGAAGGAGAAAAACAAAACTTAAAAACCTCAAAAACAAGTATGTTGTGGTGGGAGACATCTCCAGGGGTGATGACAAGCACTGCAGCAACGAGCGCTGGCTAGGTGCCACTACACCAGTACACTCCCTGACTCCCACAGCAACTTAACAGCATTCAAATGTGCTTGGAGTACATTGGGCATGTCAGATATTTCCAGTTCATTTGCCTTTCAACCAAAGCTGAGTTAGGCAAAGGAGTTGCGGGGGGGGGGGGGGCGCCCCCCAGTAAGAAGGCAAATTGGCTCTGTTGTGCTTTACAGGAGATCAACGCAGCTTATTGCTTGGCCCTCTTGGTGGGCACTACAGGATCTGGGTCTGAGCCTTCTGGATCCAGGTTCCTCATCGGCATGTCGTGGTTGTGCTTCCCTTCGTAGGTTGTGATGACAGACCTTGGGTCGTCCAGTGCCCTCTCGACGTGCTTCCGGACATTACACTTGGGACTGGTGCACTTGTAGTAACTTCTGCATGATCGAAAGGCGTTCATGCAGAAAATGGCTCAGATTTAAGTTGGACACCAAATGTTATAAAAGGATTAGGCTCATGTGAGATGTTAGAAACAGAACCCACATAGACACCTGCAGATCTCCAAAAAAACATGGAAACCAAGGTTCACCTTGGGTATGGGTTCCCCTTCACCACCTTCTGTCCATACTTTCGCCACTGATATCCATCTCCTGATATGCTGCACTCTGTGTCAGTTTGCAAAACAACATGAGAGTCCTGAGGGCCCATTGCTGCACCCATTCCCCTCGCGCGATCCTCATTCCTCCTGTGGCAAGAAAGTTTGTCGTGTAAAAGGTTAATGATGATGATCTTGTGCCTATAAAAGGAAGGAAAAGGATGTCCTAGATGTGACACGGGCATAAACATAAGCAGCTCGGTTCACCAAGCTCCCAAAGCAGTTCCTTTTATTTTTTTTCTTGACAACTCATCTAGATCAAACCTATTAGAGAGGACTGGAGAGACTGACATCACTTGTTGTTTATGATAGATGCCGAGGTCAATAAGCAGGTGGAATTAACTCAAACAAGAAACATTCAGAGACATGCTTAGGGACATTGATCTTTCCAAACGAGTCCCCTGCGTTTAAGAGTTTCCTGAGTTAAGTAGGGAAGCTTTGCATCTGTAAGGAAGGCTTTTAGCTCACAGTAAGGTGTACAAAACAAAGGCTCCTTACATAAAACCATTAAACAAACAATCACACCCCATTTGTCACATGGACCCAACGATGATACCTTTACACCAGAATATGAAGAAGCAAAGAGCCTTGCAGTCGAGACAACTTTGGCCACTTCCTTAAAAATTATTATAGCACAGAAGAAACTCCCCAATACCTTAAACTACGATGGCAGATTCCATTAACATGAATAAACTTGACCAACCTGTGTACTTTATTTGGAGGACGGTTTGTTTCCAAGAAGACAGATGTTACACAAGCACACCCAGATATCTGAACTTGTTGGGATCAAAATTCTTTTGTGGAATGCAAGTGATCAGATCCAACATTCTTGGGAACCAGAAAGGAAAGCAAAAGATTTAATTTTGATTATTGTGTGCATAAATAAAGTGTGCTCAAGCTTAAAAGAATCCCATCTACTGTCAACAAGGCTAAAGGTGCTGTGCCAAATTGCCAAAGTGTATAACCAAGAAAACCAGCTCATCTGAGAGAGAGACCAAGCAGAAATAATTTAAATTAGAAAAAATCAACACTTGTAAGAATGAATGTACTAACATCAATATACCAAGGACATTTGGGATAAAGGCCTAGATCTCCTGCCGAAGCATTGTCATGAACTAATTATTAAAAAGTCGAATCCATACCTTCTCTTGCAGTTAGGTTCATGAGCTCCATCAGTTGCTCTGCTCATTTCTTCACAGTCTCCACTAAATCTACAAGAATCAGAAGTTGCAATGTGGCTACCGTATGCTGTTGCATAAATAGGATCATCGTACAACAATGTTTTCCCAGTGTAAGTCTCAGTTGCAATCTCACTGGTATTTTCAGATAAATCATTCTTTTCCATGAGAGAGCCAGTCAGCTGTTCACCGTCATCACTCCCACACACATCAGATGTAGTTTTCCTTTGTAAACTGGATGGGAACCGTTTAGAGAGTTGAGGCTTAGGATGATTATGCTCACCCCTATAGATAATTCCTTCTACATGTCCATCAAGTGATCTCTCAATTTTCTTCTTTACAGGGCAGTTTGGATGAGTACATTTGTAGTAACTTCGAGGGCACTCACTTCCTTTCACTTGTTTTTGCCCATATTTTCTCCAATTATATCCATCATGGGAAATTTGATCTCCACTGCTCATTGATTGCTGTGTCTTCAAATCTTGCTCCAGGCTCAAAGGCAAAACTCTTGAGGGTTCCATTGATTGGCAGGTGCTGAACTGGGGCTGCTTACCTTGATTAATAGTGGAGGTTAGTAGGGACTGGTATTGGTGTTCCTTCTTTTGTGGATATTGGACCTGGGTCTGCTGCTCAGTTGATATCTGCGGACTGACACTTATATTCCCCTGTCCAAGAAGAACTATAAGGTTGGCATGTTTCCCATTGATTCTCAATCTATGCAAAAAGCAAGTACTTTCCTGAATGTGATTTGTTGGTATCATTGAAATGCATACATTTCATTGTAGCATCAGGGAAGGTATTCATTGCACATATACACCACAGTTGATGCTCTGAAATGTGGGCAGTCTAAACCGACACTGATTTCTAAGTATTGGTACCCAAGAATGGACTTAATTACCCTGTCCAAGACACAGGAAGGACCTAGTCATAGGAAATCATAGTCCCTGTCTGTGTCTGGTTAAGGGCCCATCTGAGCAACAAATTTAACGAAAAACAAAAAATGAATATATCCTCACCAAATTCACCAAGAAAGTACTCCTTGAAACAAGTTTTGCCATCGGCTTGTATATGACAGTGGAATTACAGTCTGGTTTCAGGGGTCTGATGGGTGGCTTATCACATGAGCCATGTAGTGCTGAAGCAGAATCACCATCCTGGAGCATTTTGCTTCTTGATCAATGAACATGGAATTCATAGGCTTGCCAGAAGAAAAATCATGGTAATCTAAAATTTAAAAAACCTGAAACTCACCATGGATGGCGAATTTTCAACTGGAAAATGATTTGCTGAAGATGTAAATCTCATGGTCTTAGGCCTAATAGGGACTGCTGTCTCTGTGGTCGAACTGGGTGGAGAGGCATCGATTGCATCAGCAAGGAGGTCCGAGAAAGAGCCGAAATTTGAGAAGGAAGGTCTCGAAGCCACAGGCCTAGCTACGACCAGCCTCTCCGCATCTTTATTGTCCATTCCACCAAAAGAATAAGTTGTCAATATTTTAGGTTTCTTGATTCACTACTCAGCATTAACATATAGCCAAGAATATTCAGCTATACTGCAACTTCTATTTGCTTGCCCTTTTGGAAGGGTTTTATGAGGAATTTACGTAGGAAAGAATTATTTGAGCAATCAATGATCTATTCATTTGGAGTCAATCTTCACTCTCTTGGACGAGACACCAGTCAGTGTTCGATAGTTGTTCAAAGATCCCTCCAGCTGCTACGAACACTGGTCACCTGAAATTGGTAAAAAGATCAAATTGAAACAAACGACAAAACATTAACCACAAAAAGCAAATTGTAATGATACCAAGATCACCCCACAGGTGTGAACATAATATACTCCAAAGTACAAATAATGATGATGATGATGATGATGATACTATAATAGTCATAGTAGTATTGACAACAATAACTAATTATGTTATATTACTACTGCACTATGTTATATTACCAGTTACTACTGTCATTACCCACTATGGGCACTATTAACTTACATTTCTCAGGCAGAGTAGGTCATTTTTGTCTTTTATCTTGATGAGAAAAGAGTGGATACAAGAAAATGGTCATGAAATATGATTGAACAGAAATATGGCTTGCATTGATCTTGAGATAACACACGGAAAAGTTTGTAAGATAAAAGACAGTTCATGAACGGAAAGAGCTTTTAAGGAATTCAAGTCAGTGCTTGATTATATCTGGGAAATATAAGCTATCTCATCATTATCTCATGAATGCTATGTCAAGCTTTGCGTTTGCAAATCTGAAATGTTTGTCAGATTTCTAGTTATCGATGTTATAAAGAGAAGAGTGTTTACTGAAGGGAAAAAATACCAAACTTATGTGTACGAACAAATCTTGAGACCGACCGTATCACGCAGCGGAAAATTTAATTGAACACACACATCCACATGGAACACCAAGATTTACGTGGGAAACCCCTTCAATGCAAAGGGGAAAAACCACGGGCAAGCCAGAGGAGAAAATTCACTAAGAATATAATGAATGTACATATTGCTCAAAGTCTCTTGCCAAGACTTGAGTTAGAATTACAAGAGAAACACTGGGATTCAATAACAACTGAACTCTCCTACTCGATCACAGCAGAACCTACTGCAAACCTGATCTTCCCTGTAGTGAGAAACATGTTCAGTTGATGGAGATCTTCCCTTCTTGCTCTCCTTCTTCTCTAGCAGCACCTCCTTCCCGGAGCTACAGTAACCCCTTCTCTTCACCCTTGATGGCCTCCCTAGATCTCACCTTGTGCCTTAGGTTTTAGACCCCAATAAGATGTTTTATATATCTAGGGTGGTCAAGAGACAACCCTCAAGCCAGATCCACCAATCCTGGCAGATCCCATGACTTTTGGATTAAACAAACAAGAGATAACATCTCTTTTCGTCCATGGGAAAAGAAGTCAAAATTGGCTGCATCGAAGGTGTCGGTCGACCGGACCCACAGGGGCGGTCGACCGGCGGTTCACAGCTGCTGGAAGACTGTCTCCTGACAGTTCCGGTCGACCGGCCCAGTGGCGGCGGTCGACCGGCAATTCTCAGATAGAAACCTTTTTCCTCTCTATCAGTTCCGGTCGACCGGGACTGATCCGGCGGTCGACCGGACAGTGCATGGGCTGAAAAATATAAATGGGCCATGGGCCCAACATTTACAACCAATATAAGGCACGGTGCTTTTTACACATGTACTTGATGAAGGCGTATGACCTGTTCAATGTAGAATAAAGTGGCCTTAGTTGCAGAATCTTATCTTCTTCCAGACCCTTACATGGACTAAAAAATCAACGTCCAAGATTCTCTCGGTCTTTTCTATAAAAGGAAAAGAGACACATTCAAGTTGAGAAATTAGGAGATGGAAAGAACATTTAAAGAAACTAAATACATAGTGAAGACAGCAGAATAATGGTTTATATCAATTCTTTTTCTTCAAATTTCTGGCCAGCCCACTCAATTCCTCTTCAATAGAATCACACAACGACAGGGCAAGAAATGTGACCCAACTTCATAAACTTTATGAACCCAATCCAACTGTGAAAAGAAGTGAGCATTTTGGACAACATTACTTCTCACTCAAAACATCTTGAGGATTGAAGTGGGCAACCATTTCACCAGAACATACCTTAGGAACGCAGTAATCTAAATTCTAAAGCCTAAATACTTCATCGTTGTTCTGTAATTAGAACTATAAATATTGCACCCAGGATCGAATTGACTCAAAGTCCAAATAGAAGCAACTAGGAACCTCATCTGATGTTGTCTTCCACCAATATAGAAACTGATTCTTATGTCAAGTTAAAGGCAAGTGTGGCAGTATCTACTTTTTCTTTAGAAGAATTATTATTACCTCATGCTCATCTCCATCCATTCCTCCAATTGCCATCTCACTTTACGCTTCCCCAATGAAGGATTTCTTCACTCCTCAGTCCTCATAAAATGATCCTATTTCTTCATGGACAGCCTCTTACCACTCAAAACAGAGAGGAGACGCCATAACCACAAGATATTCATGATTTCAGATACGATTGCCATTGACGTACGAGACCACCAAGATCCATGCCAGGATAACTTGATAGGATATCTCCTCGGGAGGAAGAGCTGCACATTATCTGCGTTCTTTCATTTTGGGATTTGGGTTTGTGGTGTGGGGGGGTGTTGGTCTTTTTGTAGCTATCCTTGTTAATTTATGCTGCTAAAGGCTCCTGAGCTAGGCCTCCTTGAATGTATTCTACTGCAACTTTTCCTCACCTGGTCCATGGTTCTGATCAATTCTTCGAAGTAGATAATGGCTTCCCACAAAAAATCAAGGAGGGAACCCAATCAAATATCTTTAAACGAGATATATTGCACTTTGTGGGCACATCTCCAGACCTCTGTCTCAATGTAGTCGCTAATGACCATCGAACTACATGCCTAGATTTCTCCTTAACATCTAATTCTCGATGCTTTAACTACCCAGTAAGAACAGCCCAGGTGCCAAAAGCCACGTCGAAGCCAGGAGGAAGCCTTCTGCGGTAGCGAAACTAAAGCTGGTAGTCGTGATGGCGAGACCGAGTTTTCCTCTTGGGTTTCCGTCTGGAATCTTACCGTGGCAGATATTACTATGATGATTTCAGCAAGGTGACAGTTTCTCTCGGAAACCAGGACCCGTATAATGATATAAAAAAATAATGTGGGAAGAGCAGTCGGCTTGAACAAGAGACTAACATCGATCACCTCCTACTTCTAAGCATCGAACACTTGAAATGTTGAAAGAACGAGCTATAAACCTGAGGAAGAAAGCCAGCGAGCACCTGAAAAATGCAACAGCTAGGGGGGTGCAACCAGCAGCAGGTGAACTCAACCAGTAGAGGAACACCCCAGTTGCTCCCATCTACTCAACACTTGGAACTTCGGGGTAGAGAGGGAGAGAGAGAGCTGGGGGAAGGGTCAAGGAACACACTGACAGTGTACGAACAGTTCAGGGCCGGAACCTATCGGATATGTACCAGGTGTTGCTGCGTGTTCCCCATGGACGAGGGTTCCCGCCGCTGCCCCCTCCCAGGAGCGCCATCGACTGCCCCTGCCATCTCCATGATAAGCCCATCTGCTAGCTCCCGGAGCATCGCCGTGGGCAGCTGCTTTCCTGTTTCTTCAGGGCCATGCACCCCCACCGAGGCCCACCCCCTCCAAAGACCACTTTACACCTCCACCGCGAGCCCAAACACGCCCCCCCCGGCATCCACCTCGCTGTGCACCAACTACCAACAACAACAGACGGGGGGCATATCGGTCACTCCAGTTTTCCATATCGGCCGACTCAAAAGAGGTTACGTGTCACGCAGCGGAGAGCCATACAAGGCCCCATCGAAGTGGGACCCCTTTTCCGGTGTGGCTGTCTGTTCATTGGCCACATATTGGAGTTGTACGGTGCTCTGCGCATTAGGTCGGGACTCCAAACCGTGTAGGTGGCGTGGGGAAGACGGTTTGAACGGTTGGTCGGGCGTGTCACGTGTGGGGACGGAGCACGAGCTTTTCGGTTCTGCGAACCCAGCCCCCACCCACCAGCATGTCAACAGCTTGACCGGTAGATGGATTAGATTTCGGATGGCCCTCCGGCCTCACGTGTCGCTTCCTTCTCCTTCACCCACAACTTGAGAAAAGAAAACAACCGTCGTGCAAAAGCGAGCTCTCTAAAGTTGGATCGGGACCGGCTTGATTGGGTGCCGGGGCGGGTGGTGTGGTCTAGACCAAGGTCCGCCGTCTCAATTATTCATATCGGATCAGGATCGTTTTGATCCGGTACGATATGTTAGAGTAACATGTGACTCGGGTCGACTCGGTCGTCTCTCACTCCATCTGATAGATCTTTCTTCTCTCATTCTGATGTCCTCCCAACCAGATGGTAGTTTCTTCTCCCATCCCGACGCCCCTGTCCCACCCCCGACAGTCTTCCACGGTGGCTGACAACGTCCCTTTTGGCCAGATCATTGTCGCCCTTGTCAGATCTCGTCTATCATCGTCGAATCTTCGCCGCCACCGTTGGATCATCGTCGGAGCACGCCTAGAAGATCTCAGAGAAGAATAGAGAGAGAGGGAGGGAGGAGTGACTCGATCCGAGTCGATCGAATCATGTCTCAGATTTTTCTAGATCTAAGTAGATCTGCCCGAGTCTTATCATCTGCCCGAGTTTTATCGACTCGGACCGAGTCAACAAACCATAGTCTATAAGGCTGCAGGAATCATCGTAAAGAGGGCAAGGTCTTGTGCCACTCCGGATGGTATTACCGCCGGAGAATTCACCGCGATGCAGGTTTTTTCTATGTGATATAAGTTGTTGGGACTTGGGAGTGTTAAAAGGTGTCTGAAGTGAATAGCTTGTTTACCTTCTCCTACGGTAAAAATTAAAGGAAAGACCATGGTACAAATATTTTAGAGTTCGAGTATACGGCTATAGTTCGTATCCAAATAATTTTGAATAAAGGTAGAAGGTAGTGCTGCCAATGGATATCCGGATTCTATTTATTCCCCCTCTCTATTTTTGAATTAGGTAACTAAGTAACAGATGGAATATCTAATAAATCATCTCCGATTAGTTTATCGGAAATGGAAAATGGATATCCGATAAATGGAGTCTCAAATAAAAACAATTATTTCTACATCTACAAGCTTATTTTTCTTCTCGATAATAAATAGACATTTAATATATATATATAATTATATTACCAATAAATTATTTGAATTTAGTCTATTGAAACGTGATACAAAGTTTATAGATTTACATGCGGATTGCGTAGTTTTATAATTCATACTACTTGCACTGCGATTTTATAAAATTTTAACTTTTAAAATAAATAATCAATTTATCTTTTAAGTTTAATGTTTGTCTTTGATAAATATAATGTCAATTTTATGAGCTTATAATTTTATCATGCCGTACAGATTATGTAGATTTATACAACGCAGAGATTAAAAAATTACGCAAATAAGTAAAGTAGTAAATGGATGGAAGTATTTTTTGTTTCTATTTCTTGATTTAAAAATAAAAAATAGATGTGAAAATGGAAACAATCTTTTTTATTTTTTATTTTCATCTCTAAAATTTTATAGAAAATGAAAGTGAAAGATGTCCCCCTTCCATCCGTTGACAGCCCTAGTCGAAGTACACACATTTCTTAATTTTATTGTTTAATCATTTGTATATGACCATTTTACCTATCTTAGACGTTTATCTTTTTTGCAACTCTCGTTAGATTCTCGTCTTGTCGAAATAAAATTAGAATTATATGCCCATTTTATTGCACCTTTCTCATTTTGTTACAATTATATACTCATCCTAACGGTTAACCCCTCTCTCATTGATCTTTTTATAGGTAGAAGTTAGTCGGATGACAAACGATATTGTACCACAATTTTTTTTTAAAAACTTGTCACACTCTTTCTTGTAATTTGATTTAAAAAATGGACAGCCGGAAATACTAACTTAGTGTCGGACTCATCTTGGCCATTCAATTTGAAAATTAGACGCGACTAACAAATAAGATGGCAAAAAATATGATGGTGTAACATTTATTTTTTGTGGATTGACTGGTTACAGATAGGAATGTTAAAAATACTCGTAAATTTAATTACTCGCATCACCTGATCATGATGAGTCGGATAATATCCGGATAAATAGATATGCATTCAAGTTTGAGTATACTTAAAAATACCGATTTCATATTCGGATCGGGTATTAATTTAGTGTATCCAAACCTATATCTAATTCGAACCCGTTCTTAATTACTCACTACGTATGTTGGGGCTATAATTTTGACATGAACTCAACTCGCTGTCCGTCTTTTTGGGTCTATGAATTTGACCTTATTACTAAAATTATAAGAGTATTTTTATAAAATATATTTTTTTTGAAAGGAAAGAATCGATTGGACTTTTTTTTTTCACTTCCCACAAATCTTATCTTCCATTTCTCACAAATATCACCTTGCATTCAAATAAAATATGATATTAATTTATTTGAGTCAAATTCAATCTATTTATATTCTTAATTATAGAATAATTTAAAATAACCGTATGATTTGAAAATAGATTTTACTTTTCTTTTCTTCCCTCGAGGCAACCTAAGAAGCTTAATATTGTATTATCCAATAATGTAACCTACTAACCTTCCCATATCTATTTTTCAAGGATATTAAGGGTAAGGATATATGAGAACAAAAGAAGGATAAAAATATACATTTCCTTTAACATATAAGGATAAAAACAAACCATATGTATCCTTCTACATCCTGAGCTTCTTTTTTAATTGTGAATTCCACCTCATTAATCGTGAGAATGTATTCGTGTACTTTTCAAGTGTAACTTAATGTGCTTCAAAACCCGAACATACAATTTTCAACAAAAGTACAATTAATGTATGCACACTATCACTAAATATCGTTTAAACAATAGGTTCAAAAACTTACTCAAAAAGTAAAAATTTTTATTTTTAAAAATTACGTAAATAAGTAAAGTAGTAAATGGATGGAAGTATTTTTTTATTTTTATTTCTTGATTTAAAAATAAAAATAGATGTGAAAATGGAAACACTCATTTTTATTTTTTATTTTCATCTCCAAAAGTTTTATAAAAAATGAAAGTGAAAGATGTCATTTCTCTTTCCTCCTTCCACCCGTTGACAGCCCTAGTCGAAGTACACACATTTCTTAATGTTATTGTTTAATCATTTGTATATGATCATTTTACCCATCTTAGTCGTTTATCTTTTTTGCAACTCTCGTTAAATTCTCGCCTTATAAAAATAAAATTAGAATTATATGCCCATTTTTTTGCACCTTTCTCATTTTGTTATAATTATATACTCATCCTAACGGTTAACTCCTCTCTCATTTACCTTTTTATAGGTAGAAGTTAGCCGGATGACAAACGATATTGTACCACATTTTTTTAAACTTGTCGTACTCTTTCTTGTAATTTGATTTAAAAAATGGACGGCCGAAAATGCTAAACATATATTTAGTGTTGGACTCATCTTGACCATTCAATTTGAAAACTAGACGAGATTAACAAATAAGATGGCAAAAAATATGATGGTGCATCACTTAACTTGTGTGGATTAACTGGTTATCGGTAGAAATGTTAAAAATATTCGTAAATTTGATTACTCGCATCACCTGATCACGATGAGTCCGATAATATCCGGATAAATAGATATGCATTCAAGTTCGGGAATATTTAAAAATATCGGTTTCATATTCGGATCGGATATGACTTTAGTGTATCCGAACCTATACCAGATCCGAACTCGTTCTTATTAACTCACTATATATGGTGGGGCTATGATTTTGACATAAACTCAACTCACTGTCAATTTTTTTGGGTCTATGAATTTGACTTTATTACTAAAATTATAAGAGTATTTTTGTAAAATATAAATTTTTTTGGAAAGGAAAGAATCGATTGGATTTTTTTTTCACTTCTAACGAATTTTTTCTTTCACTTCTCACAAATCGCACCTTCCATTCGAATAAAATATAATATTAATTCACTCGAGTCAAATCTAATCTATTTATGTTCTTAATTATAGAATAATTTAAAATAACCGTATGTTTTGAAAATAAATTTTACTTTTCTTTTTAACCCTTGGAGGCAACCTAAGAAGCTTAATATTACATTATCCAATAACGTAACCTACTAACCTTCTCGTATCTATTTTTCAAGAATATTAAGGGTAAGGATATACGAGAACAAAAAAAAGATAAAAATATACATTTCCTTTAATATATAAGGATAAAAATAAATTATATATATCCTTCTACATCCTTGGCTTCCTTTTCAATTGTGAACCCCACCTCATCAATCGTGGGAATGCACTCGTGTCCTTGAGATTCCTCAACTTATTGTGCTCCAAACCCCAAACTTACATTTTTCAACAAAAAATACAATCAATGTATGCACACTATCACTAAATGTCGTTTAAAAAATAGGTTCTGAAACTTACACAAAGAGTAGCAGTATAACCCAGTAATATAGGAGCTTCAACTTTTATCTGACGATCTTTTCTTTTCCGTATAAGAAATTACACCTAATCTGACCATTAAAACCTCATGCATGACAACAACTCACGAGTAAGATCCAATGGCACCTATGTCATCAAGATAATGCAGCATCTGCTTTGGACAAGCATAGATGGTATATGGGCAAATGAAAGTTGACAGTATCAAAATAATCCATAAGCGAACTGTGTCTTCGATGTCTTCCTTCTTGTCGAATTCTTTGAGAAAATTGATTAGCTGGACCACTGTATGTCTATTGGTGGTCATCTGCTTCCCAAATCTCTCTTTCAAATGAGATTTTTGCTCTGGGAGCTGGCATGCTCGACCCTCCTCCCAATATATGGGAGTCCCAGAATTAGTGCAACATCATGCGTTTTAAATTACAATTTGCATCTGACAAATCAGAAAACACCGTCCTGTAAATGACATGACAATATGTCCTCTAACAAAAATGTGTCGAAGGGAATGAGAGGGATATTCATAAACACATGAAAATGAGTTTTATTCAACAGAGTTTTGTGACAGTCCCTAAAGTTGATTTTCTGAATAGCCTTGGAGTAAAAAGAAATGAAGCAACAATGGATGATCGGCAATGTAATCTTCTCCATTTCCTTTACAAATCTTCATCGCTTGGCCAACACCTTTCTTCTTATAGTTCCTGAAACGAAAGAAATAAAATAAAACTTACAGTAGTAAGATATTTTGTATAATTATGAAACATTTCTCATCAAAATGAAATATTTTGTTACAGGTAGGAATTACATTATTACAGAATACTTAAATAGTTTGTTGAAGAAATGAAACATTTTGTTATATAGATTAAATTGTTTGTTACATTAATGAAACTATTTGTTGCAGATATGAAATATTTAGTTTTAAACGTGAAACAGTTTGTTATAGAAATGTAACAGTTTATGTACACATGACACATTTTGTTACGGAAATAAAAAATTTTGTGTTACACTTGTAATAGTTTGTTATGTAAGTCAAACTATTTGTTACAGATATGAAATAGTTTGTGATATACACGAAATATTTTGTTATGCAAATAAAATATTTTGTGTTACACTTGTAATAATTTATTATGTAAGTGAAACTATTTAAATAGTTTGTGACGTACATGAAATATTTTGTTACACAAATAAAATATTTTGTGTTACACTTGTAATAGTTTGTTATGTAAGTGAAACTATTTGTTACAGATATGAAATAGTTTGTGACATCCACGAAATATTTTGTTATACACATGAAGTAAAAGAAATAAAATATTTTATTATATAACTGTAATATTTTGTTTGGGACATAAAACATATTACAGCTTGAAGTACAGTCCAATTGAAATAGATTGCATGTAAATCAAATATTTTGTAATTGAATGTTATATATTACATAAGAATGAAACATTGTCTTACCTCCCTTCTGTTGATTTCCATCTCGGTCGGACTCCTGCTCTTGCCCTAAATTGGTGTAGAGTCTTTCTCCACTTTCTTCTCTTATGTCAGCAACGCTCTCTTGAGTTTTTCCTCTCTGTGCCTCTTCCTACCCCATTGCCAAGGACGAGTGATGCGGGACGTTATGCAAGCTAAGACTCTATGTGAAGACGCGACTAAGTGGACAACTAAGAGCAACAACTTGCAATAGCTTGAACGGCGGAGACTCGACACCTAACGTTCCTAAGAGAGAAACTACGCCAAGTAACAAGTAACTCAAGCTCACAAAACGTCCCCAAGAGAGGGAAGCGCGTCGTCCGCACGGTTGAGAAACCGGCGAATCTAGGGTGGTCGACTCCACACTCGCGACTCGGTGAGTCACGGGACGGTCACACTCTCTCACCGCGGCAGTGACAAAAGCGAGCTAGGAACCTAAGAACTCACAGGCAACGGCGTCCAGAGAATATACTAAATGAGCAAGTAACACAAGGGAGGAGCAGACGCATACCTCTACGCTCGGGACGTGGGGAAGAAGCCCGGCCAAGTCACACAACCACCCGGCACAAGGACTAACAAGTACAAATGAACACGGCCCACTCCTCGCAGGGAGGTAAAAGGCTACACAGCGCTATCCGGGGGTCGTGCAAAATGGGGTGATGGGTACCGGGTCGGTGAAGCTCGTCGCCCATGGTGCAGCTGCGAACTGGTCGGACGAAGCTGCTACCACGGACCGGTCTAGAACCAGCAGCCAGGAGGGCAAGTCCCGGGCGCCAAAGATGGAGCGATGGTCCCCGGAGGTGGGCAGCAAGGGACGACGACCGCTCCGGAAGAAGCTGAAAGCTGACGGCGCTGGAAGGAAGCTCCAGCGAGACCTCGAACATGCGGGCTGACTGTTGGTCAATCTGCGCGGTGCTGGGGAGCAGCAGGAAGAAGAGCATGGTACGCCACCTTCTGCTCGTCCGCATGTCATGGAAATTGGCGTGGACGCTGTTGGGGATGTCCCAGGGACGCCGGTGAAGTGGCGACTGCAACCGAGTACCGAAGACGTCGCGGCGAATTTCGTAGCAGACCCTACGCGTTCTGGTCTGTCTATTGGCTGCAGGACAGGGGGTGAAAGATAGGGCTGGAACCGAGGCCTCCTGGAGGCAAATGGGGCGGGGTTTTCTCTGGTGGATAGGTGATGGTCGTGGGATGATTGAGTAGCAGTGGCGGGCTGACGTACAGTGGAGGTTCTGGGCGTGGGAGGTAGAAACAGTCAGGGCTCAGTTCTGCAGTCCAGTGTAGTCAGAACTGAGGGCAGGAAGTATGGGCGGGGTAAGCAGGGAAAGGGGGCTTATAAAGATGTAGAAAAATTAAGTGGGAAGGTTTAGGGTGTGTCTAAGTAATGCTCAAAATTTCAGAGCGTTTGGAGACGTTTTTGGGGATGTCCCTTTGGAAGGGATTCGGCTCTGTCGCTGATACAGGGGCAGTCTGCGCAGGGAAAAGAGCTATGAAGGGAGTTTCTGCTACAGGTCGAGTTACTGCACGAAACTTTAACTGGGTATGGAGGACATATGGGTAAAGAAATGTCTAGAATACATGGAGGTGATCAGAGGACGGGAAGGCGACGTAAAAATTCGGCCTTTGTGGCTCTGTCCCGCAGGCGGACACCCAGGTGCAGTCTACGTAGGGCTTGAGGTCTATAAAGGGAACTTTGTGCACAGGATGAGTTAGGGCGTGAGATTTTGAGGGGATGTGGGGGACAGGAGGAGGAAGAAAAGCTATGAAGAGGTCAATGGGATCTGAGGACGGGAAAGGAGGGTGCCAACCTAATCTTTCGGGCTAAATCCTATAGGCAGACATCCAGGGAAGGGGCGCAACACAGCAAGGCTTCCTTCTCCGCGCTTGCAGCAAGACCTTGATCCACGGACTCCTGGCTTGAGGAGAAGATTGGGAGGTCACCTCCCAGTAGTTGGAGGAGCAGAATAAGAGAGGGGAGGGGCTAGGGCATCACACCCTAGAGAAAGAGGAGGAGGGAGATGGGGCAACCTTCTCTTGCTTCTCACAAAAAAGGATTCTTCTCTTCATTCATTCATTAAAATTCCTCAAGGGGGGGATGTTTCGATGGGGTTTCCCTTTTGTTTTTTTTATTATCGTTTGGGTTTATTTGATTTATTTCACGTGTCGATCAACCAATTAACTAACTGGTAATTAACTGACTGATTGACTGCGCGGGCGTGCCAGTCACGTGAGTGACAAGTTTATTGTGCGCTCGTTCTGACCCGTGTCGGGCGAGAGTGAGATTCGGTCGGGACCAACAGTCCACCATACCATAAAGGCTATGGCGTTAATTACATCCCCCACGAGGAGGGAAAACCTTTGATTAATTGCCGAGATAATGTGCTGTCGAGGTCGGAATAAAGGATGCAGAGGATGCGAATAATCATGCAGGATGTTATGATCTACCATGCACGGTTTCTTAGGGCGGACCCTCAGTACGTGGCGAAGGACCTAGGCCCGAAGACCACCATCACGTGTGGCAAAAGCTTCCCGTCGGGCGTTGCCCGGCTTTCTGCTCATGTCATTTGATATACCGAGGGTCCGCGCACTCAGGCATACATCAATGCGGCATGAATGCTTAGACTAACACATGATGATGAAGCTATGAAACTAGCTAATTCAGGTTAGACAAATCAATTTATTCAATTTATTGACTACATGATTTATTTAATTCTGTTATTGACATTGAAAATCACCCCGAAGACGAGGAAAAGATTGAAACGGCACGACGACACGATTCGGAACAAAACCGACGCGATGAGCGTAGGCATAGAGTTTAAAACGGCGTGAGAAGCGTGGGTAAAGGCTTGAAACGGCGCCGCCTAACGTAGGTGTAGGGTTGGCCTGGAAACGGCGCGCCCCTCTTCCTGGCGCGCCGGGATAAGGCGCGCCGTTTTAAGGCCCGTATTAAGGCGCGCCGAGTATCGACGGCGCCAGTTTAGCCCTGTTTTGCGGAAACCGAGGTTTTATTGGTTATTTTGGGTTTATTAAAACATTTTGGGAGATTTTGAAAGTTTACTGAGTCAGTTATTCAACGGATCGGCCCCGGGCCATCCGAACGTCGAGTCACAGGCTCGCGCGAGGTTCATACTCGAGCGCGGCGATCGTTCCGAGTCAAACTCGTTCGAGTCGAAATTTCAGCAGTATCTCCCCATCCCGGAGGATTGTCGAGGAGAAGCGGGGAATACTCACGTGGCGGAGCAACCCCTAAAAGTCGGGTGACGCAACGGCGGCCTGTGAACCCGAACGGATAGGAGAACCCCGAGGGCTAGCCTACTAGGGGTACCAAGTACGTGGGTGTAAGGTAGACGGATAGCGTGACTCATAGCGGGAGCGAAGACCCCGAGGGCTAGCCTACGAGGGGCACGCGATCCGAGCAGGTACCACGTCTAAGTCGGGACGACCGATAGAGAGGGAAAACCCCGAGGACCAGCCTACGAGGGGCTCCCATCTCACGGCCACCACAAGGTCCATTAAGGACTGTGGATTTAGATCTGTTGGGGTCAACCCATATCAATATCCACTCGCTAGCCCATAGGAGACTCGTCACTAATAGACGGCTTCCTGTAGACAGAGTGATATCATAGTGAAACATTGGGGGATGTTCCCCTCTCCCCGGTCACCGAATCTGCTCGAAAGAATGGTAACACGGCGTGGATGTAGATCGTACTCAGTTAGCAAACTGATTATGATATCTATAGATATATATATATATATAGGGATTAGCAGGTCAACGGAGTGATTATCGAGCTAACGTTGGGAAGACCATGATGCAGGGAACCAAGCATTAAGCTTATAGGGGCGGCCTCATTTCCTTCTATTCATGATCAGGAGCGGAAGGGGGACAAGAGGACGGCCCCAGGATTAACCAGGGAGACACACATGCATACGTCTCTGGCGATGGAACCTTCGACATTCTAACGGAAAAGAACCCCGGGGAGAGGGGAGATTGCTGTAGCCCATGGTGTACCAGGGCGTATCCGGCGTCGGAGAAAACAGATACGAGAACAATATGTGCAGGGAGATGATTAAATACACGGACAGAGGAAAGATGAGTAATTGGGGAAGATGGGAACGGCACCGAGTACAACCACAGTTCATCCATTCGATGCACAGTGAATAGGGATATATATATATACACTTCCATTCCGGCACCGGCACTGTTGCACGGCGCCGTCTCACCAGCCACAGAAAGAAAACGCAAGGGGGGTTAAGAAGAGATGATGCAGGGGAAAGCAAACGACATTGATCCCTCGACTCATTAGTGCACTTGTGCACACCATTCATTCCATCAATAAGGAAAGATGCACAGATTACATACATCGGCGCCGGCGTTGTCGCACGGTCACCGTTTTCATTAACAGAGAAGAAAGAAGTTACAGAGGGAGAAGTCGAGAATCACAGAGAAGGTGAGAAAGGGGGGGAAGGAAACAGGGCTCATATCATCGCCTTCCTCCCCCCTTATCTCACTTACATTATATCGGAGGAGAAACCCGAACAGAGGGGGATCGATGGGGAAATTACAACGACCCACCTAAATAGACAGAAGCAGACGATCTTCTTCTACGGCACCGGGAGGTTCGCGCGGAGAGATGCGGCGGCCGTCGAGACGCTCAGACGGGATGTTTTTCCCTCAAGAAACCCTCCCCTTCGAAGCTCTGATTGGCCGTCTCAGAATTCCCTCTCTCTTCTGTTTTCTTCTGACTATTCTCTTTTCTTTTCTGAATGCTCTCCCCTTTTCTTCTGGTCGACGAGGGTTGCCTTTATAGCAACCAGCTAATCCGGCGCCATGAAGGGCGCGCCGGATTCAGTGGCACCGGGGGAGATGTCCCCCAATTACTTCTGGCGCGCCGGATTTGGTGGCGCCGGATAAAGTGGCGCCGGTGACCTGTTGTGCGCCGATTTAGCTTGTTTGCTCGATGCGGGCTAGCCGATGGGTCCGGGGATGATTTCGGAAGCTCTCGTCGACTCTTCCTCTCGCCATGGTCCTTGGAAAACCTTGGCGGGCGTTGACGAAGCTCTCGGCACGATGAATGGCCTCAATCCGAACTCCGTGTATGTTTGGCTCGATCACGCGGGTTTTCCGCTGATACGGCCTTCGGCATTGTGATTTGTACTTTCGGCTCGGCTTGACTCGTGCCTGGAGCTTCCCTGCGGGATGGTATGACATCCGGGATATTTCCGCCTTAACTGGCGATCATTCGGCCACTAACGGGCCCACTATGGCGAGAAGCCGAACCCACGTCGGGTGGTCGGGACCTTCTGCTGACAGAGCCTTCGGTTCCTTGTTGTGAAGGGCCGAGGACGTTCTTCCTCCTCAGGAGATTCTTCATTCAGGTGGCGAGCCACCGGGTAGACCGTCGTCCTTGGTCGGGCGACGGGTGTAGGGTAGTGGCACGACGGAGTCGATGCCGGATCATTAGGCAGGCTTGGTCGCACTGTCGGTCGGTTGTGGATTCATCTCGACTTTCCTGAAGCGAAGTCCCCGGTCATTCATTCCAGGTGACCCGAGGCCCTGGTAGCTTGAGAAGTCTTCAGCATATTGTTCTTCATCGGCTTCTTAGCTTCAGCTGGCCGTATCATTCGTCTTTGCGGCTTGGTCGCCAACGATCATATTTTGAGTGCCAACAAATGCCCCCCCAGACGTGGGTGTTGCAAGCGAGGCAGGAGTGCAGCAGGACCGACGGATGAGCTTCGTCCGGATTGATCTCTCAGAACGTCACTTAATTCCGACGTCGGACGCTAATCCGGTGCGGTTGGAACCTTGAACGACGCCATTTAAAGCGGCGCACTCTTGGCATTGTTGCTAAAACGGCACCGTATGAAACGGCGCGCCCTTTTTTTGCATTGGGTTAAAACGGCGCCGGGTTAACCGGCGCGCAAACTGGCTAAAACGGCGCGCTCTGAGGCGCGCCGTTTTAACATGGGTGGAGCCCCCCTATATAAAGGCCTTTTCCTTCATTTTTCTTCTTCACTGCTCATTTGCAAATTTTCTTTCTCTCTCCTCCCTTTCTCCTCCTCCCGCGACGCCGAGCGAGCTGAGGGTGTGGGCGAGCTTCTTAGGCGTGAGTGGAGTGTTGTTCTATTTGGGTTTTAAACCCGTTCTTCGGGCCCCGGGAGGCTTCTGGTAGGACTTGTCCTCGGAGCTAAATCCCTCGGGTGTCCCATTTGGCCTTGGCTTAGCGCCTATGGCTACTTTTAGGGGCCGCTCCCTTGGTGGACGGCTTCCACTTTTCTTTTGGCAAACCCCCGAGCTGGGGAGACTGCCAAAATTTTGTCAGAAGTCTTGTTTCAATTAACTGATTTCTGACTTTGCTTGTTCTCTTCTGGACGCTGCCTTGCAGATAACATGACATCCGGTCCTTCTTCCTCTGCATCCCGAGTTGCTGTGACATGGGGGAATGTCCACTCCCTTGATCGGGGGTCCAGGCGGATAGCCGTGGTAGCTGAGTCTTCGGACTCGGAGACTGATACCGTCGACACCGGCCGCCTGATGATCCTCGACGGTAATCATTTCAAGTATGAGCAAGAGGATGGCATCAGATTGGACCACCCCAAGGACAAACACTTGATGGCATTCCTCGGACGCTTCAACCTTCGCGGGAAGCACGATATAATTCTTGTCCGTCGGGCTGAGGGAGCTTTACTGGCGGACAGAGATAGTCTGACCGAATCGGTCATTCATGGCATGCCCATATATCTTACCGGTGAACCCAGAAAATGGGGAGCTGTTCTTGGCGTGCAGGAGTTATCTCCAGAGGCCGGGCTACTGACAAGAGCACCACAGTTCACGCAAGCCCGCTGGAACGAGACCGCCGGGCGTGTTGACTGAGAGAAGCCCGTATACGGTTTATTCCTCGCCCCGCTGCACTGGGGGTATCGAGATGAGCCCTTTCTCTTAGACTGCCTAGCAATCCGTTTTAAGCATCAAATCTCAGTGGGGTGGTTTGGAGAGCTCAAAGCCACTGATGCCCATGCCTTCAGACCGGGCGCTGTTGAATTTACAGATTATGTGCTGCGGCAGTACGCTCCAATCCTGGTGCATGCCGGCGTCTATCAGAGCGTATATGCTTCCCGGTATCGGTACCCAATCTCCCGAGGTCTGTGTTGCGGGATGATCGAAGTCTTCTGCCCGGAATACAACACTTTCTATACTGCAGAGGGAGAGACTTCGCTAGATCTCTGGAGTCTGTCCCAGTTGAGCGGCTTGCCGATAGATGGGGAGCCGTATGAAGAAGTTTGTTTCCCGGACTGGCTGAAGGACCAGACGGACAGCGAAGGTAAATACTTTACAGGCTTTGCCTATCGCTATTTAATGAAGGCGTACCGCACCCTGTTGCGCTTAACGCTCGATTCACGGGAAGCACGGAAGCCTGGTGAGAAGAGACGCGTGCGGATGGGCACGTGGCTTCAGTATTTCTTTGGTGGGGAGCAGCAATATGAAGACTTCCCCATAGTAGCTCCGACAGTAGTGAAGCGAAAGAAGAGGGCCCGTCGCCAGACAACCTATCCTGCCCCTTCAGGGAGAGGGCGACAAGAGGGCCCGAACCCTACAGGAGTCGACCCAGTCACACACTGTGCCGCCTACCTGACATATTGGCTTTGCTCATTCGCTCTTCCTCAGGGGGACGAGACAGTAATCAGACCGGAGGCCATTTACCCTGCATGTCTGATGGCCTGGGGGATGAAGCTGTCCCTGTGCCCAGTGACTTTATGACTCACATATAAGATGTTGGGGGACGTGCACAAATCGCGCATCCCCAGAAATTCACGGACAGTTGGTCTGATTCACTTTTTCAACGCCTGGGTCTGCACTTTGTTTCCTGAAGCAGCTCCCCGATCGATGCAGTCGGATCGTCCTGTGCCGAGGATGATCGAGTTTGCTAGTGCTGAGCCGTCTTCACTGGCGGATCAGCTTTTTGCTATTCGGGGGAAGTTGACCACAGTCCCGGCAGATTCCCCAGAAGTTTTGCATTTTGGAGCTTGGCAACTAGCTCCGGCCCCCTCGTCAATAAGATGCGGTAATGCCGCCTGTTCGAGACAGAGGAGTTTATCCATCCGCTTGCCGGCACTAAGAGTACAAGGCCAATTCTGGAGCCGGAACGGGTTGATTGGGCACTGGCCATTCGCCCCAGTGTCCTTGTCTTTAGAAAGATCGGCTTACTGTGGTTGGAGCCGTACTATCCCTTCCGCTTTGGCCGGAATTTTAGGTACAACCAGCATATTCCTTCTTCTTCAGCCCGGTTTAATCTTCCGAACAGGCATCGGGCCGGCCAGACGGCCACGGATGAAGCTCGCACATGGTGGGATTATTTCCATCGCCGGGAGGATGTGTCCTTCATGGTGCCATCCCCCGCTCGCCTGCCCAGAGTGACTCCGGAGTTTATCAAGTGGTGGAATGCACGAACGGGCTTCTACCGGAACTTTCGAAAAGACTGCTGGCATGTTGCCAAGCGTCGTTTCCTAGGTTCTCAGCGGGAGCCTGCTTTGGATGTCGATCCGTCTTATCTGAAGAAACTGAAGTCCTGGTCCAATACCGAGGTGATGGCATATCTAGAAGCCAGGAAGGTCGTGAAGAGTCGGTCGTCCAAGGCCGACCCGAAGATGCCATACATTCAGAAGGATGACTACGTCAAGACACTTTGGGGGCTGTGCCGGGTTAGCAGCGAACGGACAGTTCTTCAGACAATTCCCATCCCGGCGGAGGAGCCCCTTCCTGTAGCGGCGGGCTGGCGTCCAGAAGTTGACCGCCTTCATCCATATAGGACTTTCATGAGGAGGGAGGATAGGCGAGAAGACATGTATTCGAATACCCCCTGGATATTCGCCTTGCTTCATTCTCAAGGGCTTTCAATTTCCGGTCCATTAGAAGCCATTTTGGACCACCAGCTCTTAATATCTTTTAAGTATGCTGACGGTTGGGGGTTGGACCACTTGAGCCTATATTATCACTTATCTTCTTGCGGCCATGAAGATTTGGCACAGCTGATTGAGAAGAGTGAGAAAATAGGTGATGTGTGCTGGCTTGTTCGTGAGGTGGCTTCCCGAGACAAGGCGCCCGCATTGTTTTATTGGCCGCTCACTCCCCGATATACAGGGCCGCCAGGTATGCTTGTCTTTCCTTTCAGCCTTGAAGCTGCTTCTTTCATAGTCAGTATGCATCTTTCTCACCTATGCGTTTTTGCAGCTCACCTCTCTGTGGAGGTGACTCGGCATTACAGTGAGTTGATTTCTAAGGCACAGAAGCCTTCATATTTTGACATGCCAGAGCCGGCTCCGACCACGACGCCACTGCCTCCTGGTGATTCGCGGAAGCGAACCCGGTCCCAGGTCAAGGAGGCCATCAGCAAGGCTAAGAAGGCCAAGCAGGCGGACACCCGTGCTACACGAGCGCGCCGAAGGAGGGCTGCTGAAGAGGAACTAGTTGTCGCGCCTCCCCGGATCCCCTCTTTTGCTGAGTTTAAGGCCGCTCGGTCACAAGGGGCCAAAGATGAAGGTAACTTCTTGTTCCTGTATGGCTTGTTTGCTTATTCATGTCGCCTTGGCTGATCACCTTTTTGTAGCTACTGGCACTGTTTCTGCAATCGTCGGACTGGAGGCGGTGACGGGTGTGGTGGCCAGAGAGGGAGAGGAGGAAGCCCCTCCAGCTTTTGTCTAGAGGGATCTACCTCCACCGACACCCCATCAGGAGATGGAAGGTAACTTGCAGCTTGCCTGTAGAGCTCGGTGGTCCACCGTGCCTTTAGTCAGGTTCTGACTGTTTATTGTCTTTTACTTCCAGTCGATGTTCGACCAACGATGCTCCCCGAAGTTGAGGTCGTGGGAGAAGCTGCTGCTGGAGAGCAGGTGACTTCCAGGGAAGAATCCCAGGATGTTCAGCAAGCTGGCGCTCTTGAGACAGAAACTGTTGAGGAGGTTCTGGCTAAGGGAGCTACTCTTAGTAGCATGACACCTGCTCAGATGCTGGAGATTTGAGAGCAGGCCGAAGAGTCTTCCTCCCCCGAGCGGGTTGATTATGGTGGTGGCTCCAGTGACGACGAACTCCCACCGGCCGACACAGAGACTGATGATGCCGGGGCCTCTTCAGCTTATGAAAGTGACTTTTTGACATTTAGCCCCCCCGAGACTACTAGGAGTCGAGCACGGGCCATCATACCCGACTGCAGGAGGAGGGCCAGAACCTTCAGAGGCCACTCTTGGAGGCCTAAACATAGTGCCGGTCGAGGTAGGAAGCGTCCTGACACCCACTCGTAGCCCCTCTTTTTATTTCCAAGCAAGCTGGCTGACGTACATATATGTGATGCAGGACGAGGTGGTGCCGCCAACTGCGCCGGTTCGCATACCTCTTCCGGACTTAGGCATGGGCCAACCAATCTTTCCACCAGTTCTGCGGCCCATTGCCTTACGACTTCCACAGACTTATGCCGCAGCGGCGGCCTCAGAGGAGCCCGGAGCAATTGTAGAAATTGGTGGCTCGACCGAAGTTGCGGAATCTCAAGCCCCAACCGCCGGCAAAGAATTGCTGCTGGAGCAAAGTAGCTTTCCGGAGATAGAAGCGGGAGAAATTGTTGAAGAAGAGGTCAATGCTTCTAAGGCCTTGGCCGTCATTGAGGAATTCTCTTCTATAGAATCCGGTGAGCCTGTACACGAGGAGCGAGCATCCTCGGCTGCCGGGATGGCTATTACGGCTTCACCTCAAAGGGCAGGCAAGGAAGTTGCTGTAGTGGTGACTCCCTCAACTGCATCACCCGCCGTTGTCGAGTCTGGAGTTGGTGCCATGCAAACCATGCCGTTGACGTCCTCCAGGGCGAACGATGATATTTGGGTTGAGGTGGACAGCATGGTGGATTTTCAGCTCCCCGAGACTTCACCACTAGGTTTACAATTTTCTAGTGACATGGTGTGGCAGTCTCTAGACAATCTTCAGCGAGCCATATCGGCTTCTCCGGGCTTGACTTATGTGCAGCTGAGGAGTCTGATAGAACACCTATCCTGCTCGTTATTGGCATTCGGGTGCCCAATGGACGATTGGACCCCGCGGGTTACCATGTTGCTGAAGCATGCCAACAGGCGGGAGTACCTCAGCCGGGAGGTATTCGATCAGCTGGCGGCTGTGAAATTGGAGAAGGCTAATTGTCGAGCTGCTGCCACTTCATTGAGAGGGACCGTGGGGCTACTGAGAGATACTGCCAGCACTACTTCAGAACGCCGATCCTTCCTCACAGCGCGCATAGCGGAATTACGCGCAGAACTTGCCAGGGCTGAAGTAGAACTGTAGGAGACTGAGCGCCTGGAGGTTCAGACCATAGAGGAAGTGGACATGGCAGAAGGGCAACTCGCCTCCTTGGATAAAAAATTATCGCAGCTGTCGGCTACCGAATCTCGGTTGCAAGAGCTGACTCAGTACCCTTCCTTGGGTCTTTTGGCATTGGAAGACATCTTCCGGCGCCCTCTGCAGTAACTTCATCTTATTTCCATTTCTTCTTCTCTTTTTTTTCGCTCCTTTTTGTCTTCGGAGCTCATGTATCTTGGGGCATGCCCCGAACACTGATGTATTCTGACAACTCATATCAATGAAATGTCTTTATTGGTTGCCTCAATCGCGACTTCTTCTTCTTTTTTTTTCCTTTCTTTTCTTTCTCCTTCCAGTCGATTAGCTCAGTCCAGGGATGTAAGTTACTGGCACAGGAGAGCGCTCACGCCTTCAGCAAAGGGGTGAGGTGTTTGCTCCACCGCGGATTAACTATTCCCGGAATCGAGCTTTGACCAGGGTGGTACATGGGTAGAGTAGGTGGACGCGCCCCACTGATTTCACCGATGGCGATGAAAGCTGAGAGTGCGATTTATTCATCGACACGGTTCAAATGTCGAAGCAATGGTAGTTTGTCTATTAATGAGGACGGAAGGTCCCAGTTAAAGGATAGTTGACTGGGCTCGCCGATGGTGACGAGGGTCGAAAGGTGGCAACCAATCTTGTCGATGGTGACAAGGGTTGAAAGGATAGCGACCGATCTTGTCGATGGTGACAAGGGTCGAAAAGGATGGCCGATCTTGGCGATGGTGACAAGGACCGAAAAGGGTAGCGATCGATCTTACCGATGATGACAAGGATCGAAAAGGGTAGCGACCGATCTTGTCGATGGTGATAAGGGTCGAAAAGATGGTGACCGACCTTGCCGATGGTGACAAGGGTCGAAAAGGGTAGCAACCGATCTTGCCGATGATGACAAGGGTCGAAAGGATAGCGACCGATCTTGCCGATGGTGACAAGAACCGAAAAGGGTAGCGACTAATTTTGCCGATGGTGACAAGGGCCGAAAAGTGGTAGCGACCGATCTTGCCGATGGTGACAAGGGTCAAAAGGGGGTAGCGACCGATCTTGCCGATGGTGACAAGGGTCGAAAAGGGTAGATGGAAGTGGAATGATGAACGAGGGTAGCCTCGTTACTACATCATCATCATCATTTTTTATTTCATTTTTTTTCATTCATTTTTTTTATCACATTACTGACTCAAGCGCCCTTTCGGGTTTTCACCGAAATCAGCCCCCTCTTGCTTTTTCCCACGCGCCCTTTCGGGTTTTCACGTGGCCGGGTACCCAATTTTACCTGTAACGCCCTTTCGGGTTTTCGCCACAGCCGGGTTATAGCCATTTTTTTGCCCCTGTTCCGAATATAGGAACAAGTCCGGCGGGGTATCTCTATTTTTAACCCAATTTGTTTCTTTCTTTTCTCTTCTTTTTTATAACAGAAGGATGTTGAGAGAGTCTGCTAGGACATGGAGCTCTGCCCCGAGGAAAAGGGGTTTATTCGTTCGCACGAAGGCAATGCTAACGCAAAGGGTGGATTCGTGCCGATTCGGGCGTAAGGTCCGTAATGGCAAAGATATATAACCGTTGGCTAGGACACGAAGTCTTGCGCCGAGAAAAGGGGTTTATTCGTCAGCAAGGAGACAATGCTAACGCAAAGGATGGATTCGCGCCGATTCGGGCGTAAAGCCCGCAATGGCAAAGGTGTGTAAATGTTGGCTAGGACACGAAGTCTTGCGCCGAAAAAGGGGTTTGTTCGTTACCAAGGAGACAATGCTAACGCAAAGGATGGATTCGTGCTGATTCGGGCGTAAGGCCCACAATGGCAAAAATGTATATATTATGCGAGTTTGGCTAGGGCAGAGTACCACTAGACCGAGGTGTGGGTAGCTTGGTCAGGGCGGAGTGCCACTAGACCAGGGTAGCGGTAGTTCGATCAGGGCGGAGTGCCACTAGACCAGGGTAGCGGTAGTTCGATCAGGGCGGAGTGCCACTAGACCAAGGTGGAGGCAGCTCGATCAGGGTGGCGTGCCACTAGACCAAGGTAAGAGGTAGCTCGACCAGGGCGGAGTGCCACTAGACCAAGGTAAGGGTAGCCCGGTCAGGGCGGGGTGCCACTAGACCAGGGTAGAGGTAGCTCGATCAGGGTGGAGTGCCACTAGACCAAGGCAAGGTAGCTCGGTAAGGGCGGAGTGCCACTAGATCAAGGTAAAAGGTAGCTCGGTCAGGGCGGAGTGCCACTAGACCAAGGTGGAGATAGCTCGGTCAGGGCGGAGTGCCACTAGATCAAGGTGGAGGTAGCTCGGTCAGGGCGGAGTGCCGCTGGACCAAGGTGGAGGCAGCTCGATCAGGGCGGAGTGCCACTAGACCAAGGTGGTAGCTCGATCAGGGCGGAGTGCCACTAGACCAAGGTAAGGTAGCTCGATCAGGGCGGAGTGCCACTAGACCAAGGTGGAAGTAGCTCGGTCGGGGCGGCGTACGACTAGACCGAGGTAAGGTAGCTCGATTAGGGCGGAGTGCCACTAGACCAAGGTAACGGTAGCTTGGTCGGGGTGGAGTGCAACTAGACCGAGGTAACGGCAGCTCGGTCAGGGCGTAGTGCCACTAGACCAAGGTAAAAGATAGTTTGATCAGGGCGGAGTGCCACTAGATCAAGGTGGAATAGCTCGATCAGGGCGGAGTGCCGCTAGACCAAGGTGAGGTAGCTCGATCAGGGCGGGGTGCCACTAGACCAAGGTGAAAGGTATTCCGATTATTCAGGAACTACCGGTTGCGCCGTGTGATACAGCTTTATATGCTTTCCATTGAGGGGAGAGAACTGGACGACTCCTTTGTGGTCTACCAGGATGTAGGCACCCCCTTCATATACTCGGCGGATGATGTATGGTCCGACCCAGTTTTCGACCAACTTCCCTCTGGGGTTAGCGATCATCACTTCTCTTCTTTTGACCATTACCAGGTCTCCCTTCTGGAACTCTCGCCCTTTGACCAGCTTATCAAAAGCACGGGCCATGCGAGCTTGGTAGAGTTGAATGTTTTGTTGCGCACGGAGGCGCTTTCCTTCGAGCTCAACGAGCTCTTCCAATCTTCTTTCTGCATTGGTTTGTTCACCGCCGACTAGTCCATGCTGGATGGCGACTCGCAGCGAGGGAACTTCTAATTCAATCGGCACCACAGCCTCTGACCCATATACGATGGAAAATGGCTAACAGTCGGTTGGGGTTTTATAGACAGTACGCTAGGCCCAGAGCGCCTCATACATCTTTTCTTCCCAATCCTTTTTATTGGGCTTGACAGTCTTTGCCAGCAACGTGCATCGTGTTTTGTTGAAGGCTTCTGCAAGTCCATTAGCTTGAGGGTTGTAGGGGGACGATGTCCTCCAGTCAATCTTGTATTTGTCGGCTAGCCGGTAAACCTTCTGATTTCTGAAATGGCTGTTGTTGTCAGATATAATTCGGCTGGGAATCCCGAACCGGAATATTATGTTCTACCGGAAGAACCTTGTAACTAGTTCTCCCGTCACATCTCTTAACGCAACTGCTTCTGCCCATCTGGAGAAGTAATATGTAGCTGCTAAGATATATCTGCACCCTGATGAAGATGCTGGTAGTGGCCTTACCACGTCCGTGCCCCATTGAGCGAACGGCCAGCTTGGTAAGGTAGGATGTAGTGGCACTGGAGGCCTTCTTGACACATTGGCGTGTTCTTGAAACTTTTGACAAGCCCTGGCGAACTTGCAGCAGTCATCAAATATAGTGGGCCAATAGTAACCCAATTTATTTATCTCAATTTTTATCTTTGGGCCGGCCTGATGCGCTCCAGCTGATCCCGCATGGATTTCTTGCATCACCTGCCCAGCTTCTACTGAAGACAAGCAACGAAGTAGGACTTTTCTTCGGGCATCCGCCATTATTTGGAACAGGGTTCCGTTTCTCATCTCGTAAGAGTCTTTGACCCTCAGGAGTTTCATTCTCTGTTCTTTTTCTTTTGGGAGCTGCTGGTGTTGAAACCACCGCAGGAGATGTTCTCGCCAATCGGGCTGCTGAACCTCTTCGACGGCTACCACCTCAATCTCTTGTTCGTCGGCTAAGACCTCTGTTACACTGGGGACCTGCCAGCGGTTGATCACTGTTATATTCAGGCTTGTGTCTGGCAGGACTACCAAAGAACTGGCCAACTTAGCTAGGGCGTCTGCCCGAGCATTCTGGCCTTGGTTGATATGCTTGATGCTGATGAAGTAGAATCTTGACATCAGGCGGGTTGCCAGCTGATGGTAGGGGAGGAGCTCTTGCTTTCGCACATCGAACTCTCCTTCCAACTATTTTATAACTAGCATGGAGTCTCCGAATGCTTCCAGCATCTGAATTCTCATGGATAGAGCAATTTTCAACCCGATTATCAGGGCTTCATACTCTGCTTCATTATTTGTGCAAGGCTTGTTTATCGAGCAAGATGTGTGCACAACTTCCCCTTCCGGAGATTTCAGGACTATGCCTGCTCCTGCTCTGACCCTGGCTGATCCAGTGGCAGAGGTGTCAATTCTGGAAGCGCCATCGAAATATAGCTGCCACAAGGAGGGCCGCACCTGAGCGGCTTTCAGGGTTTCATCTTCAGGAAGCTCCGGTTCCAGCGGACAGTCCCCGGGTACTGGGTGCTCGGTGAAGAAGTTGTCAATAGCTTGGCCCTTGACAGCCTTTCGCGGCACATAGGAGATGTCAAACTCCATTAGGATTACTGCCCATTTGCCCAAGCGACCTTTGAGTGCCGGCTGGGACATAATATATTTCAGCGGGTCCTCTTTAGATACCAAGCTGATTTCATACGACAACATGTAGTGTCGAAGCTTCTTAACTGCGAAGACCAGTGCCAGACAGATCTTCTCAATATAAGTATATTTCTCCTCAGTTCTGACCAGTCTCCGACTGAGGTAGTAGAGGGCTTATTCTTTCCCCTCTTCATTATTCTGGGCCAGCATTGCCCCCAGGGAATTATGTGTGGCTGCTATATATAATATCAACGGCCGTCCTTTCACCGGTGCCCCCAGCACTGGAGGAGTCTTCAGATAATCTTTCAGCTTGTCAAAGGCTGTCTGGCAATCTTCATCCCAGTAAAAGGGAACATCCTTCATCATCAGTTTGTGGAAAGGCTGGCATCGCCCTGACAAATTGGAAATGAACCGCCGGATATAAGCCAAGCGGCCTTGTAGTGACCTCAGCTCGGAGAGATTTCTCGGTGCGGGTAACTCTTGAATTGCTTTGATCTTTGCGGGGTCTATCTCGATTCCCCGATATCTGACAATGAAACCTAAGAATTTCCCGCTCGATATATCATAGGGTTCATTTTTAATTTATACTGCCTCAGCCTCTGAAAGATGACTCGGAGGTCTTGCAGATGGTCTTATTTTCTTCTGGTCTTGACCACCAGATCATCTATATAGCACTCGACCTTGTGGTAGAGCAACTCATCAAATATTTTGGTCATTGCGCGCGGATAAGTTGCGCCAGCATTCTTCAATCCGAACGGCATCCTCCTGTAGTGATAGATGCCTTTAGGGGTTCGGAAGGCGGTGTGGACCTGGTCATGTTCCGCGATCCATATCTGGTTGTAGCCGGATGACCCGTCCATGAATGATAGGGCCTCATGACTGGTTGTTGCATCTATCATGACCTCCGTTATTGGCACCGAAAAGTCATCCTTGGGACAGGCTTTATTCAGATCTCGGAAGTCAACACATATCCGGATTTGTCCATTCTTCTTTTTCACGGGGACGATATTCGCCAACCATGTGGTGTACTGATTTTCTTCGACAAATCCCATGTCAATGAGCTTGTCGACTTCTGTACAAATTTGGGTGATGAGCTCCGGCCTCATGCGCCGCGGTGGTTGCTTCACCGGCTCGGCTTCAGGGCTGATCGTCAGCTCATGTTACGAAACTGCAGGGCTCAGACCTGGCATTTCTTTGTAAGTCCAGGCAAAGCAATCCCGGTACTCTTACAGCAGCTGGTGTTGGGAGAATGTTGTGCTCAAGTTGGGCATGTGTGGAACGTGAGTGTTTCTATTGTTTTGATGATGTCCAACTATGACTCAACTAATGATTGGTTCTATTGTTTTGATGTGATTCCAACTATGACTCAACTATGACTCATTTCTAGTGCTTTGATGATGTATGTCCTTAGAGTCATTTTACTATTTATTGTGCTTTTGCTATGCATTTGATAAAATCCATTTGCATACATTTCAGGTCATCATATTGCCAATTCAACATATCAAGAATGGCTTGCAACGCTTAACCAATTGGTCGCACAGAAATCAAGATAGATCCAAAGGCTCCAAGATCACTCAAGATGCAACATGGAAACTCATGATGCCAAGTGCACTTGCAGATCAAGAATGGCTTGCAACACACAATTCAAGCATCAACTGAAGCCATTCAGTCATCTTCCAAAGCCAATGAGTTCCAATCAAGCAAGGATTTCAAGAAGAGCTTAAGGGAAGACTGTCCAAGTGAAGAGCTTAGTAGAGACATATGTGAAAGCTCAATGTTGCGCCCTCTCACGCGGATCGACCTGCCCGGTCAGGTCGCGGGGGTCAAGGGGGCAGCGCCCCTTGCGGGGGTTTCCGGGGGCGGAGCCCCCGGAACAAAATTCTGATTATAGGAATGATATAATCAACAGAATTCTTCAAGACAATCAAGGGTGATGCTACAAACATGCACGGGCTGCTAATGGAGTTTGAACGAGACTTAACGGACCGAACCGGAGACTCAACGGACCGACCCGGGCCAACCCGGGCCTTGCCCAGCTGGCGGTCGACCGCCAGCACAGGGGCGGTCGACCGCCCCAGCCAGCAGCTGCCAGACTGCATGAGTCTCAGTAGCGGTCGACCGCCAGCCAGTGGCGGTCGACCGGAAATCCCAGGGATCGCCCGTTTTCAAGTTTTACAGTAGCGGTCGACCGCCAAGAGCTGTAGGTCGACCGCCAGCCCCGAGCCAACCTTATTTGACTTCGAAATCCACCTCGTGGCCAGCCCCTTTCCATGGTTTTGTTTAATCAAACCTCCCCTAACTTCCCATGATTTGTGGATCTGGTCTGGGGCTTGTTTATAGACCATTCAAAGTCTATAAAACCATGACAAGAGGGTTAAAAACCCTAGTTGATAGAGTGAATCAAGGGAGGCCATTTCGAGAGCACTGTAGCACCTCCGTGAACAGTGTTTCGAGCAGAACATCTTCATCCTTCCAAGAGATTCAAGCCTAGATCTGAAGCTATCTCAATCTCCAAGGAAGCAAGAAGCATTCAAGGCTCTCAAAGGTGATCAAAGCTGCATCCATAAACCGCTTCATCAACTCAAGAGGATCAAGAGAAGATCAAAGCTACATCCAATATCCTCTCCATCAACTCAAGGTGATTCAAGCTCATATCTCAATCCAGCATCCTCCAAGAAAGAGTAGAAGCAAGTAAGGCTAAGAGGGAAGATCAAAGGAGGCTTCAAAGGGGTGTTCAAAGCAAGAGGAGTTCGAGTTACTGTTCACGTGAACAGTACTCCGTGAAGAACATCTTCATCCAATCCAAGGTATTCAAGCTCATATCAAAGAGATCATCTTCCAAGATCTGTGAAGAAGGAAGCAAGGATCAAGGTAGCATCTATTCACTTCTTCATCCATTCAAAGAGATCAAAAGGAAGATCAAAAGAGGAGGATTGGAAGAACAGTTACTGTTTACATGAATAGTACTCCGTGAAGAACAATCATCCATTCAAGGGTGATTACAAGAAAATTGATTTGCAAGAAGAAGAGATCCCTGCTGCTGATCAACAAAGCATATCGATACAAGGGCCAATTCCTTCTTACTCAATCTCTTGTTTTAATTCCTTCACATCTGTTTTACTTTCAATATTGTTAAACATTGAAGTTGTGATTCGTCCCTACCAGGTGGTTAGTAGGAAGGTAATTGGAGGGTGTTCCAATTTGCGGTTGACGTCCCTACCGGTGGTTAGTAGGAAGGCAATCGGGAGTTCTCCGATTTGCGGTGTAGCCGTCCCTTCCGGCTTTGTGTGTAGGAAGATAGAAAGAGAGTTTTCTCTATTCTGTGGTTTGGGGCGTGTCCCCGGGTCAAGCTGTGAGTCAGCAAGGAAGCCTCACCGGGTTTTGGTGAGGGGTGGACGTAGGTTGCGGGGTTGCAACTGAACCACCTTAAAAATCCCTGTGTTGTGGGTTGTTTATTGTGTGTGATTGATCTATATCTTCTAACCCCATTCGCAGGTTCGTGTGCTTCCACACTTGGTTATATTGCTCACACACATATGCACTTTGAGTGATCAACATAGCATACACACACACACACACGGTTGTTGCAAGCTATTGTATGTTCATCTATGTGTTATGCTTTGTAATTCACTTAAAGAAGTGTGGACGTTTCATAGCTTACAATTCAAGTCTTTTCATTTGAGCCACTCTACTTAATTCCGCTGTGCATCGTGCCTAAGTGATTCATTCACTTAAAAAGAGTGGTTTAAGTTTTTGTTAGCTAAGAGTTTTAAATAGGCCAAAGTTTCTGATAGGATCTATTCAACCCCCCCTTCTAGATCCATTTACACCTCACGGGACACAACAAGTGGTATCAGAGCTAAGCTCTGTCATTCCCAGATCCAACGATCTGCAGGGAAAGATCCCGGTGTTTGTTACTTAAATGGATTCACATGCTACACTTGCTTCGATGGCTTCTCCACCCATTTATGATGGTTCAGATTTTTCTACATGGGTTGGAAGAATGTTCATTTATGTTAGCTCCATAGATCCACAATTGTGGACTCTTATATACAATGGTCCTCATGAGCTTCCATCAAATTCAATTGATTGGTTAGCCGAACATGAGACCAAACACAATGATAATCGTCTTGCATATAACTTAATTACAGCTGCAGTTGATCTAAGACTAACTCATCTTGTGTCTTCTTGCAGCATAGCCAAGCAAGTATTGGACAAGTTGGTGAAAATCCATGAAGGGAAGGAACAAGAACAAGAATGCTTCATGGCCGACCGTGCAGAACAGTCCAGCAATGCATCCTCATCACAGGTAAATTCTGATTCTGAGGAATTCACTTTTGAAGAACTTATGGAATCCTATGATGAGTTGATTACTCAATACAAAAAGGTCAAATCAGAAAATAAAAATTTGAAAAAGGATCTCAAGAAAATAAACCAAAATGAAAGCTCGATTTGTAAAAAGTGTTCTATTTTTAAAGAGCTCAACAACACTGTCTCAGTTGATCTAGTTACGCATAAACAAAGCATTGCATGTCTAAGGGAAGAAAATGAAAATCTTCATGATGAAATCACTAGATTGAAAGAAATTGTAATAAAACTTCAAAACCAACCTAAGGCAATCTCTAATGATCAAACTATGGCCGATGGACTTATTCATGATGAGAGGTTGATTGAAGAAAATAAAAATTCTGTTTCATGCTCTGCTAATTTTGCATGTGAAAAATGTTCATTCTTGAGAAACATAAATGCTGGTCTCCATGATGATCTTGAATGGCAACAAAAACTGATTGATTCTCTAAAAGAAGAGAATATAGAGTTGTTGGAAAAGAAAATTGAACATGAAGAAGTTGAAGAAGAATTGCATGAAAAACTGGCTGCACATGAAAAAGGCAAATTTGTTATTGAAGATCACTCTGAAACTTTACATGCTTTAGAACAACAAAATCAAAATCTTAAAGCAGTAAATGCCATGCTCAATGAGCAATTGGCAGCATGTGAAGAGGGCCTTGTTGAATCTAAACATCACATTTCCTCACTTGAAAATGAAATTCAAGGTTTGAATGATTTCCTGTCAATGTTTGCCCAAATCCAAGATTCTAGTTCACCGGAAGCCACCACTTCCTGTGGTCACCAACAAGGGCATATTGCTCGAAAGAAAAGCAAAACTCAGCATGCTCATCCAAACATGCACCATAACATGTCCAATGCTAAATACCATGCCTTCCACAAAATGAATGTCAATTGTTATTATTGTGGTAAACATGGTCACACTGTGCATGATTGTTTTATCTTGAGAAATAATGAGCTTAGAGCAGGAGATCAAGTGAAAGAGCAAGGAAAGAAACAGGTCAACATTGGCAGAGGGCTTGCTCAACAGAATTCTGTACAAAACCACATGGAGAATCAGAAGTGTCGACATTCCTATCCAAACAGGTCGACACTCCCCATGGCCTTCAAAAGAAATGCTTCTCTTTGCTGCTCTCATTATGGTAAGTCGGGCCATACTGTTCAAGAGTGCTGGCACTTGAAGGGAAAGCATCACCCTCATACCATGAAGGGTAAGAATCATGCTCGCCCACAAAAGTATAGTCCACATGCACATGCACATGAACATAAAAAGGATCATCAATCTTTTGTGCGTTGTTTCTACTGTGGTAAAAATGGGCATGAGATGAATGGTTGCCATACAATGAGGGAAGATGATTTGATTGCCTTGAAAAAGATGAGTCAAGATGCTAAACCTGTTGCTAACCCACAAGGACCCAAGCAAGCTTGGGTACCTAAAAATTCCAAATAAGAATTTTGGGTGCATGATACCTTGGAGCTGAACAAATGAATGGTCAGATAAATAAAAGCTCAGGGCACAGGTATGTACATAAACCTTTTAATTTCAATCATCTTGCATGTTTAGTCCTAACATGTAGATAGTGCATCATAAGTCTGCCAAATGTCATTAAATTCTGCAAATTGAATTGCTCTTTGAAATGCAAAACCCCCATGGTGTGAGATGAACTTTTGAGCTAGATAATTTGCTCACACCATACTTGATTTCAGCTATTTAACTCATGAAAAACTTGTTATGCTGATGAAGTTGATGTGATGATGAGTTGTTTGCTACCTGATATCAGCCACTTGCAATTCTTGGACTTTGGTTTTGATGATGCGTACCATGGCTACTTTTTCAACTCATTATTCATGTTAGCACTGCTCAAAGGGGGAGTCTATTGGCATCATCATCATCATATTGCATTCAGTTCAAAATCCATTGTGAATGATTTGTGTTTGCATCATCTCATAATCACACATACCTTAATGCACATCATGTTTAGAAGACAAATGATAATGCACAATCATTTTACAGCATCGTCATTGCATTGTGTATTCACATAAATCTTAGGATGCATAGTTCATTGCCAACCCTTGCATGTATTCAGGGGGAGTCAACATCAACCTAGCTTGAATCACTTTACATCATATCATTCGTGCATGACCATGGTATATCAAATTTTGATGTATGGAAGGGCAGGTTATGCTTGCCTTGAAGCACTCAATATGCGTGAGGTTTCACCTCCGCCAAGTACCATGCGTCACTGTCGCATATAGGCCATATAGCTAGGGGGAGTTGTCTTCTTGAGGCATTCGTGCATATGGTTCATATTCATTGTTGCATTTAATAAGTGCTATATACCTTGAGTCGGGTCATAGCATTCATGCACATTTCTTTTTGCCCATCTCATGAGTGATCTAGCAATTCCATGCACATTCTAAGGGGGAGTCTTTCAATCTGAACATTCTTGGGTAATTATCTGATAACGGTGTACGAGTTTTCTATTATATGCACTGATGATTATCCATCAAATAACAATGGTTCAGATTTAATGATTTCTTTGAAATTCTGATAAATATGTTTTTGAAATCATCTATGTCACGTAGTCTTTAATAGACTTTAACTAGAGGTTGCATGTTGTGATTTGAATAATCTTTCTGAAATCTGAAAATTCAAATGTCATAGTCAAGTTGGTTGAGTTGCTACAGTCTCGTATTGTTTTTAAACAACTTGACATATTGGAATTCATAAAGGCAAAATTTTTAGACAAAGCAATGACATTAGGTCACTGAGAAACATGTCTTCTCATCAAAGAAATGAGGATAGATATGTCATGAAGTGCCTTTGTTATCTTTGTTATCTATAGCTTAGACTCAAGGCAGAGCAATGGCTACATTGCTGAGAAATATATCTCCTCATCACAGATATGAGATCGGGTATGTCATGAGGTGATTCAGCCATCTCTGTTCAAATCTGAAGCATAACAGTCAGTCTTACCAAATACCTAGGAATACTGGCGTCTAAACAGCGTGTATTCTTATGGCTAGGCGGTATGCACTAGACTCGCTTGCTCGTAAAATATGGGTCTAATGATATGAATGTCATTGAAAAGGTTATATGGGAAAAGGTGCTGCAACATAGAAATCATTATAATTGTCATGGTTGTTTAACCTCAATACAAGTTGTGCTTTTCCCGATGACGATTATGAATATGGCTGTGTAAGACAATGGAGGATTACCATTGCTAGAGCATGCACTTTTGGTTCACTTCTATTAAACCATGGATATAGCTGTTTTTTAAATTCTCTTGTAAATTCAGAATTCATTAGCTTTGAACCATACATATTCATCACGGCATGTTTCTAGTTGCTTATAATGGTTTGCTCTATACTCCTCTTTCCCTCAGCTTCCTACATAATTTGTTCATTCATTTAGATAGGAGGAGAAATGTTGCATTCATTTCTATAGGGGGAGAAGGCTTGGTGACTTGGTGAGTCATTCATCATACAGGGGAAGAATGTTTGCATATATTTGTGAGCGACGTCACGCGGTTCGGAGTTCGATGGAGCGGGGAAGAGGATGCAGAGAGCGCGCGGGCTCCTCTTTTTGTTTGTTTTGCTGTTTGCTGCAACACAGAGATGAGAGAAGAGAGAGAAGGGGCCACCACGGGAGATTGCTCCGGCGGGGCGAGCGGGACAAGTATAATATAGCAAGATATGGGGTTCAAACGGCCATAGCGGGAAGTGACTCGCCGCGACCTCGGGGGGACGGGAATGGTGCAGAAATTAAATAACAAGAATTGAAACGGCCATTGGGGAAGTGACTCGCCGCGGCCTCGAGAATATGAGCAGAATATAGCAGAATATAAAAGAGAATATAAGAACAGAGATTTAAACGGTCATTGGGGAAGTGACTCGCCGCGGCCTCGAGAATATGAGCAGAATATAACAGAATATAGAGAGAGTATAAGAACGGAAATTTAAACGGCCATTGGGGAAGTGACTCACCGCGGCCTCGATGATATGAGCAGAATATAACAGAATATAGAGAGAATGTAAGAACGGAAATTTAAACGGCCATTGGGGAAGTGACTCGCCGCGGCATCGATGATATGAGTAGAATATAACAGAATATAGAGAGAATGTAAGAACGGAAATTTAAACGGCCATTGGGGAAGTGACTCGCCGCGGCCTCGATGATATGAACGAAATATAACAGGATATAAAGAGAATATGAGAACAGAAATTTAAACGGCCATTGGGGAAGTGACTCGCCGCGGCCTCGATGAAAAGATGTGATCGCCAGGGGCCGAAAGACCCCAAAATAAGAAAGTGATCGCGCCTACCTCAAGAGCGGGAGATGGCGGGTTGCTTCTTCCTCTCCTTCCGGCCGGCCGACGGAGAGGGCTTTCCTCGGCTACCCTTGCAAAACAACGACAAACAAATGACAAGTGGCTTACAAAGATGAATGTGTAGTATTCATATCCTTGCAATAAAAATGACGAAATAACGGGAAGACACACACCTGGTTGGTGTTATCTTTTAAACCCCTCTCGGACTCGAGTAGGAGGAAAATGAGATGATGGATGCGAGATGATGAATGCAAAAGAACTACGAAGAAAAGGAAAGAGTTGGCTTATTGGATGTGCCGGTGGTGAAATTCGGCGGAGCTCCGGCAGCGTGGGGACGACGTAGAAGCGCGGTGGATGAAGACGACCCTCCTCTCGCGAGCGTGGGCACCCGAGAAGCCGGCAGAACCTCCACCTACAAAAGACCCCACGGGTTAGAAAAATGACTCCGTAGCCTCTGGGCTCCGGCAGCCTATCGGATCACTGCTTAGCTCTCCTAGAACTGAGGGGGTGGGCCTCTATTTATAGAGCTCCGGAGGGTGGAGGCGTCCAGGACCCTGGACACCTCCATCAGGGCCGAAATAATATTTTATTCTATTTTTATTGATTTTTTTGGAATACTTTTGTGGGGGCGTCCAGGGTCCCGGATGCCTCTAACATCTCCACCGAAAACCGACGACGGCCGCACGCGGTTTGGCACAACGCGTGGTTTTGTGAGCGGCGCCTCGTGATTCAGAAATGGGCGCGTCCAGCTGACTGGACGTCTCTATAATTTGGATTTTTTCACAAACGACAAACCGTCGTTCGGTGGCCGGCGCCCGTGAGTGAGTTGATGGAGGCGTCCAGGGGCCTGGACGCCTCCAAAAGTTTATTATTTTTTTATTTTTCTTTTGTCTTTTATACAAGGGCTGGCATTTTAATTTTTTTTATTTGTTTTTATGGAGGCGTCCAGGGGTCTGGACGCCTCCATTAATATGTATTTTTTATTTATTTTATTTTTTTATGCCAACTGGCATTTTATAAATATTTATTATTATTAGTTTTTATGGAGGCGTCCAGGGTCCTGGATGCCTCCATTAATATATATATATTTTTATTTATTTTTGGGCCCTGAGAAAAATAATAAAATAATAAAATAAATTAAAAAGATGGGGGCGTCCAGGGGCCTGGACGCCCCCATTAAGACCCACCCGGGTCCTCAAATCAGGCGTCGGCGGCCGCCCGGTAGACCCCCTTCTTGATTCCGGAACCTCTTGATGCGTCCGACTGGTGTTGATGCCGTCCGAATGCCGTGACGAGACGATTCCGGATGCCGAAAAAGGCAGAAGAAGACCCGAGAAAAGGAAGCACTCGAGTGATTCAGAATGCGTAAGCCGTTGCGGGGCGTTGTATAGTAATATGAGACTTTCTCAGGAGGCGTCAAGAATGGCGTGTCTACAGCTGCCCCGCCTTGGCGTTTGCTTTGCAAGGGAGCGACACGTAGTGGAATGGTATCGAAGTGGAGTGGAGTGAAGTGGGAGCGGACTGATAAGTTGATGCCAAGGTGTGATGAGACACGCTTTTGACGTTACTGTTTGGAATCTTTCCTGGAGTTTCAATGAGGCGACCTTGAAGAAGGTCTTTCAAACATTGACGATTGCTTGGACGGAGATCAAATAAGGGAGGGTGAGATGTGCGCTCAGGCACGAAACAAAAGGAGACCAACTTCACGGTGTGGAAGTATCTGGGTCATAAACCGGAGGTTTCACCTTTGGGGAGCGGTTACCAGCCAATGTGGAAGTGCTGCGGCCAAGGTGGGTCAAAAAAGGTAAAGGAATATCTGAGGGTCTGTCCAAACAAGGGTCTCCTTTGGAAGAGCAGTGTAGGGCTGTCTCAAGGAAACTCAGTATTTCATTCGGAGTGGAATATCTCATATTTGTGGGAATTGGAGCACAACGGCTTTCACAATCGAATCACTTGAATGATCTTCTGCAATAAATCAAAGTCCTATATGAATGCATGCTGGGTTCAAAGAAAAATTTAAAACAAACAAAAATAGAAAATAGCCAAGGATAATATTGTCAACTTGTGAAGAACGGGTCAGGATACCGACCCGGTGAGCTGATACTGGGCTGGGGCCCGTTTATCCGCGCACCAACTCACTGAATGGAACCGTCGTCCCCATTCTATCACAAATTGACGGCCTATCCGTACAACCCAAACTCTTCCAGGATCATCACCGTTTTTGTTGAAGGGGAACTCAAATCCTAGATTCGTTCGGGCCGCAAGGTCCTTGACATGTTCTAGTAGCGTAGGTATCATATACTATGATGCATGACATGGTGGGACCAACCAATGAAAGGTGGGACAGGAGATAGGACAAAGACGTCCGTTAGTAAAACCTGCACAGGCCAGCAAAGGTTAGCAACATCAAAAGGTAGCAGAATCGCACCACAGTTCAAAGGAGATCCAGACAAAATCTTGACAATGACCACTGATGTGACATGTTCTGTCCTGTAGCACCCTTCCCTTCCTATAAGAACTCCCCTTAGGCTAGTTCATTCAAATGCACCAAGGTGGGTTTTGGAAGCTCAGGAGAGGAAGGAGAGGAGAATCTAGAGATCTTCAGGATGGAAGGAGAGTCTTCCTGCGTTATGAAGAGGAGCAAGCCTAGCAGCGAGATTAGGCGACTTTCCGATCTCGAGGGTCATCTGAGTGGGACGATCATGTCGCATATGGTAAGCCGACTCTTTTCAAATTTCTACACGTGAACCTTCTTCTTACTTCCTTCATTTCTTCTTCTTTCCTCTCCCAGCCATATCCACTCTTCCCAGGCCCGAGGAAGTTTTCCAAGCTGCCATGGCTTTCAAAGCTGACTTCCAATATCTCCATTGGCATGAGGGCCATACTCTCGAAGTGGCATCTGCAGGGGCTCCTTATTCACGCCAAGCATTACGAGAAGATTCGTATGGACTGGGCGGCTATGGGCGCGCTAGTGGAGGTCTGGCATCCCCAGACCCACACTTTTATCTTCCCGACCTTCGAGGTGACCATCCTCCTCGAGGAGGTGGAACTTCTGCTTGGTCTGAAGAAATTCAAGAGTGACGGGAAGGTGAAGGCTATGCGGATGCTGACACGGGGTACTTCTGAAAGCGTCCTTGGAAGCTTCATGCCGCCCGACGCAGCTAGAAAGGTCCGTACTCAGAAGGGGATCGATCTCCAAAAGCTTGCGGAGTGGGTCATGAACGCCCTGAGAGGGTCACCAGACGATGACTATTTGGAGAGAATCATGAAGGGGTTCACTATCTGTCTGGCGGGTGCTCTCTTGTTTCCTTATATCGACAACATAGTGGAGGAAGACCAACTGAGTGCTATCTGCGGGATTTGGCGTGGAAAGAGGGTGGGACCCGCTGTCCTCGCCTACCTGTATAGTGGCCTTACTGCCTCGAGCATGGGTAAGCCTCCATTTGGTTGTGCACTTGTCTTAAATTGCTGGCTGGATTTGCATTTCAAATTCGACCACCGCGAGGGAATGCCAACCGCTTCGAAGCTCTTCCAACAAAGCCCGCTTCACCACATAGCCGACGTGTTAGGCTTCGGTGGTACTGTAGTGAACCGCGTTCCGTGGCTGAAGAAACGTGAGGACTGGCGGTCTCACTTCCGCACCGTGACACAAGGCTTCTTTACTTGCGCACCGGCATGTTTGCTTTTGCTAGATCTCCTCATGAGGTCTTCCCCCGAAGTTGATCTTCAACTGATCGGCGCGACCGAGTTCGTCCTTTACAGTGCGCATCGGTGCTGTCTCCAGATTGGCATCCCACGCCATTCGTTCCCGCCACCGACTGGCATTGTTCCTTTGAAGAAAAGGGAGTTGGGCACTGAAGCGGACGCGAAGGAAGCGAAGGCCATTAAAGCTCCCTGGAAGACAAGTGTTGCGGGAAAGGCCTTAGCGCACGTGGTGGAGGAATGCGAGCCGTGGAGGGCTTATGTAACCGAACTGGGGAAGTTAAGGCCTAAAGCGCCTAAGCCCCTGATGTAGTTCACTCTGCTTTTCTGATGGAATAAAATTTGGCATTTGGATGTTTCGGACCCCCGTCCCCTTAATTATTATCTTTTTTTATGGTTTTCCTTTTTCTTTGTATATATATTTTTTTTATTTTGTTTGGATTATATACATATTCTTATATAAATATATTTTTTTGAAAATTTTTTATTATTGGGGCGTCCAGGAGCCTGGACGCCCCTAATTTTATTTAATTATTTTATTATTTTTTTTGACAATTTATTTTTGGGGGCGTCCAGGGCCCTGGACGCCCCTATTTTGATTTTTTTTATTATTTTTATTATTTATTTTATTTTTTGGGGGCGTCCAGGGTCGTGGACGCCCCTATTTTGATTTTTTTATTTTTTATTTATTTTATTTTTGGGGGCGTCCAGGCGCCTGGACGCCCCTATTTTTTTGAATTTTTGAAAAAAAAATAAAAATTGTGGGGGCGTCCAGGCGCCTGGACGCCCCAATAAAAGGTGATTCTATATATAGGGGGGGGCCTCCCCCCTGTTCACTTATACTGTTCATTCCGACCGTCCAGCCACTCCAAACGACCCATTCTTAGTCCCAATGGAGCGAGGAGGATCGAGTCAGGGTCCAGAGAAGCGGAAACGACTGGCTCGTCGTGCGAGGAGGTTGAGGGATGATGCCGAGGAGGCCGCAGCAGAGGAGGTTGCTGCGGGGGAGGAGATAGAGGTGCCTCTCCTGGCCGCGGAGGCCGCTGCGGATGCTGGTGACGCGGGAGAGGACGATCACGACCCGGTAAGTACCTCGGAATTCTCACTTTGTGGTTCAATAGGCTAAAACGGGTGTGCGAGAGGCTGTGAGAGAAAGGCGGGTAGTGAGAGAAGGAGGCGTCCAGGGGCCTGGACGCCTCCACGTTTTCTTGTTATTTTTGGTTATTTATTTATTTATGAAAAGTAATAGAAATATAATAATAATAATAAAAATAAGGAGGCGTCCTGGCTCCAGGACGCCTCCATGATAATATATATATTTTTAATATATTTTTCTTGTTTTGGCTTTGTTTTTTTTTTAAAAAAAAACAAAATAAAGGGAAAAAAGAGGAGGCGTCCAGGGGCCTGGACGCCTCCACAAGAAAATATAAATATTTTTAAAAATATAAAAAATAAAATAAAAGAATAAGTAGTATATATACAGTGTTATTGTTTTATGACTGTTCATGATGCTGATGTGTTCTTTGTTGGTTTTGTGGTTTGCAGGGCGTGATGAAGGGCTGGATCAGCTGGTCCTTGGTGGTGGCAGCATACCGTGGGCTGCCGGATTTTCAGAGGGCGCGTGTGGACGCCATGGGCTTTGGAGCTTTCCTTAGGATCGAGCCCTTCCGGCTCGACCTTCCTCTTATCCAGGCACTGAGGGAGCGGTGGCACGCACCGAGCCGGGCGTTTCTGATGCCCTGGGGGCACATGGTACCGTCACTGGAGGACGTGGCTCGGATCACCGGGCTACGAGTTGACGGAGAGGCAGTCAGCGGGGTCACCTACCCCGACTACCGAGAGAGTGCCCTGGACCTGCTGTGGTTAGAGACGAGCGTGACTGATAGAGACAGCAGGGTAGTCGGCCGAGTGGAGATCATGGAGGCGCTCGGATTCGTCGACCCGCGTCAGCGGGTTAGCGAGACTGGAGCGGAGTTCTTGGCTCGACTGGAGGGGGATGCTCGTGCAGCTTTCACCCAGGATCCGAGCGAGAGGGAGCTGGTGGATCTAGACCTTCGGAGGTTCTTTTCTTCTTCCTGGGCCGCCTTCTGCTGGGGACGAAGGGGGATGGCATCCACTGCCGTTTCCTCGGGATCTTGGCGGATCTGGACAGAGTGGGGCACTATGCGTGGGGAGCGGCTCTGCTTGCCCATCTGATTGCCGATCTCTCCCAGACTTCGGAGAAGGAGACGACAGTCAGCGGCTTCGCACCTTTCCTCCAGGTAAACATTTTATTTATGCATTCCCACAGTTAAATATGCAATTATTGTACTAATGATGTATGATGGATGCAGGTGTGGAGCTATTACTATTTCCCGATGGGGAGGGCTAGGCATGGGAACAGGAGGGCCGTGCCTCTGGCGCGGCAGTGGAGGCCGGTCGTGGTTGCAGCACCCCACGGCTACCAGCTGGCGTCACTTCGTCGGGAGCTGAGCGAGTATCCTGAGGCCATGGTATGATGCGTATGATTTTTTTTGTGTTTATGCATGTGACTGAATGGTAACTAACATGATGTATGTATGGTGATGCAGGTGGTGTGGAGGCCCTACCTGGGCATGGGCGATGCTGGCCAGCCCTGGGTTGTAGCGGGTCTTCCTCGCTTCAGGCGGGACGTGTGGGTCCATTGCCTGAACGAGATTGAGCCGCTGCGGCTTAGACTGGTCATGAGGACGTTGGGGCTGGCCCAGGAGTGGGTAGACGTAGATGCGCCGGCCCGCATTGGGCGGAAGACCAAGGGGAAGGTGAAGATCGTGGACTGGCGTACGCGCTTCCCAGCACAGTACCAGGACTGGCAGCAGGGCGGGGTCCCAGTGGTGTCCCACGTACAGGACAGCACAGACTACATGAGACGGTACCGAGCTACGTACGGGGACCGCCTCTCCTTGGGTGGTATGGCAGGGGTAAGTGAAATGAAACTGCTCCACCTTTCTATATGTATATGCATGGGATACTAACTTATGTGTAATGCAGGATGCTCGTGATACCATGATCGCCGACCTGCGGGCCCAGTTGGCGGACGCCAGGCGACAGTTGGTGGCCATCCGACAGGAGTTGGAGATCCTGGTGAGTTTATGCAATGCATTTTTTTTGTGACCTGGATTTTTGATGCTTAGCCTTTGACTGACGTTTGCCCCGTGTTTCAGCGGGCCCACCAGACAGCGGCAACCGGGATGGCTGGTGGAGCGGGTTCCAGTTCGCGGGGCCCTCCTCCGGAGGTTTCTGCCCTCCAGGAGCAGCTGGCGTACGCGGTGGCTCGGGCTGAGGAGGCCGAGCGTGACCGCGAGGCTCGAGTGAGTGCTTGCTTGGCCGCGACCCTTTTCTAGCTACTTTCCTTCTATCACTGTTCTCTTACGGTGCATGCGTGCCTTGACAGGTGGCCGAGATCCGAGAGGCCCTGGAGCGTGCTGTTCGTGCCGAGCAGGAGCGCGACGCTCGGGTGGCGGAGCGTGACGCCCGGATTGCGGAGCGTGACGCCCGGATTGTGGAGCTGGAGGAGGAGCGTCGACGAGAGGCTGAGGAGCTCCCTCGTGACGTGCTGGATCTGCGGATCGCCCTCGAGTTGTCGAGGAGGGAGGCAGTGAGAGAGAGAGAGGAGAGGGAGAGAGAGAGGGAGGAGCGACAGCGGGATCAGACCGAGAGGAGGGCTCTGGAGGCCCAGCTGCTGGAGCTCCGATTGAGTCTTGGCAAGGCGGAGGGGAGGCTTCGGGAGAGCGAGGAGCGGTACCAGAGGGCGAAGGAACGCGGGGCGCGACTTCGTCAGTCTGGTTCTTTTTCCATGGGCAGCTATCTGGTTTCTTCGGCCGAGGAGCGTCGTCGCGCCTTCGAGGCTGGAGTGCCACCGCAGGGCGAGGCGAGCACGGCTTCTCAGGGTTCACAGAGGTCGCGGAGGCCCCCTAGGGATCTCCGTCAGAGGAGGGAGGAAGGAGATGACCAGGAGGGTGACGGTGAGAGTTAGAGAGTTGCTTGTACGTCACCCTTCTCACTGTATGATGTACTTTCGGCTATTATATGAAATGGAAATGGCTTTTGTGTTGTGTGTACTTTTCTCTCTCCCACACTTTCTTTTTTGCACTGAGTTGTCCCTTGAGGCACGCTCCGCGAGACCTTGCCCTGAACAGCGGGGAACTATGCTTTGCACGGGGGGATTTTGTTTCCTTTTCCCCCTTTTGGGCGCGTCCAGGCGCGAGGACGCGTCTTAATCCTTGATTTTAAATTTAAAGCGACGGGTGGTCCTTTCTTCTCCCGTGCCTTACCCGCAAACGAGCCCGCCTTCCGCCGAAACGCGCTTGCCCCTTTTTCGTCTTCCTCCTCTTTTGATCGATGGAGTTCGGTGGGCCCGACCGTGGTGAAGGTGGAGAGGGACGAGGAAATCCTCGCCCAAGGAGGGACGCGCCCGAGCACGGAACGGCGTCCATGGAGGAGGAAGGGCCGCTTCGGGCCCCCGAGGGACCCGAGGGGCCCGATGGCGTGGGAGGAGGTGAACACGGTCCGGTAGGTCCTCCGATCTCTTCCTCTTTTAATTCATTTTGGGTTTTGAAGCGAGCCGCGCGAGGAGGAAAGGGTTCGGCGAGTGTTGCACTCAAATGATGGACGCGTCCTAGACAGGGGACGCGTTCCTTTTGACTGATATGGGACCCCTTTCTTGGTGCAGGACATGGCAAGGACCCTGGGCCTGGCCGATGAGTGGGCGAGTGCGGACGAGCCGAGCCGCGTCAGGAGGGAGAGTCGCGGCAAGGCGAGGCTCGAGGACTGGCCCGTACGTCTCCCTGGACAGCAAGGGGGTGTACTGGTGCAGGACAGTGCCGACTTCCTGCGGCGGCAGAGAGAGAGTTACGCGGTGCTTCCCCAAGCTGGGGACACGCGTGGCATCGGCGGCTCGCGCGCCCAGCTGTCAGAGACTAGGCGGCAACTGGCCGTCGCTCAACATGAGCTGTCGCTCCTGGTAAGTTACGTGCCGCCCTTTTAACTTCAGGAACAAAATCTGAAGTAGGTGGTGCCTCTTCCAGCTTGTGGATTCCCACCTCAGAACTTGACTCGCTTCATGAGCAACTTGCTCACGCCACGCAGCGTGCTGCGGAGGCAGAAGGGATGCTCCGTATACAGGTAAAAGTTTCAGCGTTGAGTTCTCTTTGTTTACGCCTTATCGCGTATCTGAGATAGTACACTCGGCAGGAAAAGGAGACGGAAGAAGCGCTTGCCCAAGCTGCGCAGAAGGAGGCTAGGATAGCAGAATTGGAGAGGGAACTGCGGCGTCATCCTGGTGACGACTCATCCAGGGATGCTATGGAACTGAGGATCACTCTCCAGTTAGAGAGGGAAGACCGTGAGAGAGAACGGGCAGAGAGGGAAAGAAACGCAGAGAGAGAAAGAGCCAACAGTTTGGCTGAAAGGGAGGAGCGAAGGGCCATGGAGGCCCAACTATTCGAACTCCGAATCGGCCTTGGTCTTGCTGAACAGTGGCTGAGAGATGGTGAGGAGCGCTACCGAAAAGCACGAGAGCGTGGCTTTCGTGTTGGTAGCTTCTCTGCTACTTCCGTGGATCAACGCCGGGATGTGGGAATAGGAAGAGGAGTACAGAGCGGCAGGAGTACCGCTTTTCGTAGTTGGGTAGCACCTTTGAGAGTGTTTTGCCCGGAGAGTAGTGGGACGAGTAATGCAGAGAGAGAGGGCGGAAGTTGATGTAAATTTTTTTTGGTTTTTTTAGAATAAAACACAAGGTTTGGTTTGTTTGTTTTTCACCTTTGCTTCAGTTACCTGAATCCCTGCACATATCACTGAAACAAACAAATCAGAATTTCTGTTCTGACTTGGCCCCTTGCTCAATAAGCAAATGGTCACTATGACTGTCCTTGATAACTGGTCAAGGGGCCAAGCCTTTATTTAACGAAGGCAAGGGAAAGATACGGTGATGATAAATGCGACAGGCAAGCACACGAATGCAAGCGGTATTTAAAAGAGAGATGCTGCACGCAAATATAATCATGCAAAATTGATTTGTTTTCTTTTTATATTTGACATTTTTTTGTTTTATCATAAAAAGATTTTTTTGTTTGCAAATATGTACATTTCTCTTTTCCATTTTTTTTTTGCTTTTATCATTTCAATTTTTATTGCTAACGCCCGGCAAGCACCCAAATGGCACCTAACCTACGTGAGACAGGGGTTTCTTACTAACCTCCCAGGTATCCTAAGTGCACATCTAGGTTGATTTGGGCCTCTAGACCCCTCGAATGACGATCCCGCCGGCTAAGACTTACCCTGATGACAATACCGTCATGCCATGCTTAGGCTCCCAGTTGCTTCCGACCACAGGGATTCACCCAAAAGGTGTTTGAGGTAGATGATTTGCCCGGCCCGGGTCTGTTTCCTCACAACTCTAGATGGTATAAGATGGAACACCCTGGAACCCTAACGACCAACCGCGCGACGCTGACCCGGAATCAGACGCCGTCGCACCCATAGGTGACGCGCTTGCATTGGCCTAAGCCCGAGGTTAAACAAGAAGACATCAAGGTGGTAAACAGGGGTCTTGACCAGCCAGAAACACGGAGACTCCTTCGCAGCGATAGCTTTTGCTTTTTTCAAAGTAGGCAACCAAAATGTGTATATTAAAATAAGGTTGCAGACCCTGGGCAGTTTTCACCTTTCAGAAACTCCATCGAACCTTCATCTTTAGAGGGAGAAGGAAGAGTGTAGGGGATAAACCTCCTGAGAGGACCGGCAAAGCCGTTAACCCGGCGAGCGAATAAGGGCCCATTAACTCTTTCCTTTCGGACAACTTCGGACCAAATCTCGAGCATTTACATTCCACGGCCCCCCTTTGTGGATTCAGATTTTTACTTTGAGGGGTTCCGTTTATCGCACCAGGCACGGTCACGACCAGGCTTTTCTCTTGATTTTGACTTTGTATATTTTTTTGTGAGGGAGATATAGTCGTTTGACGTTTGTGGGCTCCCTTTTCGTATGCCTGCGGGGACACTGCCCTCTTCTCGTGCTCTGATCGATGCTCGAGGAAATGGATCCTACTCTTGTCCTTGGGGTTTGAGTTTCGGTTTCTCATGCTCAGCGTTTTAAGGGCGCCGACTGTCTCATTTGGTCGAAGAGAAAAGAATAAAGATTACAGCTTCCGGAGATCTTCTAGGTGTAGCCCTACCGTAGGTGATGCTACCGACTTTTTTTTGAATAAAATACATAAGTGAGCACATGTTAGCTTCCTTCGAGCGAGCATAGGCCGACGTGGCCGGACAGGGATCTCCACGGTTCTGGCAAACCAAGACCCGGTGCCTACCAAGCCTTAATGGGCCCTATCCTAACATGAAGGTTAGATGCAGGGACTTAACTACATGGTGCCTGCCAGGCATCGGCATTTTGAATTTTCCATATTTTTAGTGGTTTTCAATATTTCCTTGTTTTTGATGTTTTTTATCTTTTCATCATTTTTTTGTTTTGTGCTAAGGGTAGTATTTCTTAAGATAAAGCCCATTCCAAGGGTGGGATAACTCGGTCCCTTCGGCGTTGATTAGCTTGTAGGCGTTGCCAGGGTACACGGCTTGAATTACAAATGGTCCTTCCCAATTGGGTTGGAGCTTAGAACGCGGCCCTCCAGGTTTGACAAAAATTCTTTTTACGACCATCTCACCGACTTTGAATTTTCTCTCAACGACTTTCTTTTGGTAAAAGCGAGCGAGTCTATTTTGATACACACGCGCGTGTTCGGCGGCGGCCAGCCGCTTCTCATCCAAGAGTTCCAACTGGGCGAGGAGTGAATTACGACGATCGTCGAGGGGAAATTCCTCCTCCAATTGTACCCTGAGAGAAGGGATCAGAGTCTCGTACGGGACTACCGCTTCCATACCATAAGTGAGGGCAAATGGAGTCTGCCCGGTGGGGGTACGGATTGAAGTGCGATAGGCCCATAGGGCTTCGATAAGCTTTTCTGGCCAGTCTGAAAACTTACTAGACTCGCAGGTTTTTTTGATGATTTTGAGCAATGTTTTATTGGTGGCCTCGCTTGGCCGTTACCTTGTGGGTAATAAGGCGATGAATGATGCAATGCAATTGCGTACCTTTTGCAGAGGTCCTGTAGGTCCTGAGAAATGAATTGTGGCCCATTGTCGGTGACGATCGTGCTTGGGACGCCGAATCTGGCGAGGATGTTCTTCATGATGAACTTGCAGACTGTTGATGCCTTGATTTCCGCGTAAGCTTCGGCTTCGGCCCATTTGGTGAAGTATTCCGTTGCAGTAAGGATGAAGGATTTCTGCTTGGTGAGGGAATTGGGATCACCTAGGGGACCAATGATGTCGAATGCCCACATGGAGAAAGGCCATGGGGAGGATATTGGATGAAGTGAGGAAGATGGTGAATGGATTTTATCGGCGTGAAGTTGACACTTGACACACCTACGGACGTAGACAGCACAATCTTCTTCCATGGTGGGCCAATAAAAGCCTTGACGAATGATCTTCTTGGCGAGCATCTGACTATTCACGTGGCCACCGCACACACCCGAGTGCGTCTCTTCTACACATTTCCAAACCTCATCGTCATCAAGACATCTTAACAGAATACCACTAAGGCTCCTTCTATAGAGTAGACCTCCAACCAATGTATATTTCTGAGCCACCCTTCTTATGGCTTTCTTGTCCTCTGTGGTGGCCCCTTCAGGATAAGACTGATCTTGGCAATATTTGACAATTTCATAGAACCATGGTTTCTCTTCATCAGCCAGTTCTTCTTCGGCCTCTGCCAACATGAGCTCCCTCTTCTCAAGGATATCTTCCTGCAGGATCTTCCTTGCTATCCTGTCTTTGATGTTTACGTAGGAAGCATCATCGATTGCAGGAGCATGAAGTTTATAGATGGAAATGGACTTAAACCATCTTCCTAGAGGGAACCTTATGGATGATGCCAATGAGGCGAGGGCATCGGCGAGAATATTCTGATGACGAGGGATATGAACAAAGATCAGTTTGTGAACAGTTTGGCAAAGGCAGCAGTGAGTTCTTGGTATGGCTTGAGTTTGGGATCGCGAGTGCGATACTTAGTGAGTACCTGGCGAAGGATGAGTTGACTATCACCTACGACTCGCAACTCAGTGATACGAAAAGAATGAGCGAGTCCTAGGCCAGCTAGAAGAGCTTCATATTCGGCTATATTGTTGGTGACTGGAAATTTGAGCTGGTATGCCAATGGGAATGTGAGGCCTTCAGGTGACAGGAGGGCGATGCCGATTCCTCTCCCTTGAGAATTCAGAGCTCCATCAAAATATAGTGTCCACATTGGCTCATCTGATTGGTTGATGGACATTAGTTCCTCATCTGGAAACTCTGATTGGACGGGATCGAACTTGGGAAGAGGATGGTGAGCGAGATGCTCGGCTATGGCATAACCTTTAATCGCCTTTTGCTGGATGTAGGTGATGTCGAACTGAGAGAGAAAACTTTGCCAGCGTGCTAGCCTATCCGTAAGGACGGCTTTCTCCAGAAGGAATTTGATAGGATTCATTCGAGCAATCAAGTGGACTTCGTGAGCCAAGAAGTAGTGCTTCAATTTCTGCACTACCCAAACGAGGGCAGCACAGGTTTTCTCCATGCCGGTGTACTTCTGCTCACAGGGATTGAGAAGTTTGGACAAGTAATAGGTTGCCCGTTCCTTGCCTTCTTCATCAGCTTGTGCGAGGACGGCTCCCACGGAGTCATCCAAGACTGAGATGTAAAGGATCAGAGGTTTTTCTGGTTTAGGTGGAATGAGAACGGGTGGACTAGCCAGATATTCCTTCAACCCTTCAAAAGCTTTCTGACATTTAGAATTCCAGTGGAATTCTACTCCTGGCTTGGTCAACTCGTAGAGAGGTCTACACCTTTGTGAATGTTGAGACACAAACCGACGAATAAACTGCAGCCTGCCGATTAAACCTCGGACTTCCCTCAAATTCTTGGGAGGCGGCATATCCCTGATAGCCTTGGCTTTGTCGGGATCTATCTCGATCCCTCTTTTACTCACAATGAACCCCAGCAATTTACCTGACGACACACCAAACACACACTTTTTCGGGTTCATTTTCAATTGGAATTCTCTTGACCTTTGCAAGACCTTAGCCAAAACTTCTGGATGTTCCATCCTGGTCCTTGATTTCACCAATAAGTCATCCACATACACTTCCAGATATATGTGCATCATGTCATGAAATATGGCCATCATCGCTCTTTGGTAAGTAGCTCCAGCATTCTTTAACCCAAACGGCATGACCACGTAACAATATGTTCCCCAAGGGGTAGTGAATGACGTCTTTTCCTGATCCTCTTCTGCCAAACGAATTTGATTGTATCCTGAAAATCCATCCATGAAAGAGAGGGTTTCAAAACCTGCCGTGTTATCAATCAACACATCAATGTGAGGTAAGGGAAAATCATCCTTTGGACACGCGCGGTTAAGGTCCCGGAAGTCAATGCAAATCCTGACTTTCCCATCTTTCTTCATGACCGGGACAATGTTCGCCACCCATTGAGGATAAAGAACGACTCTAATGAACCTGGCTTTGTGGAGCTTATCGACCTCTTCTTTCATTTTCAAAGCCATCTGAGGGTGGAAACGCCTTAACCTTTGTTTTACCGAGATGGACCCTGGTTTTAGGGTTAAACGGTGTTCGACCAAGGTTGAATCCAAACCCGGCATATCCTCGTAGCTCCATGCAAACGTGTCCTTATATTCCTTGAGGACCTCAATTAATGCCTCTTCTTCAGAGGGTGGTAGGTTGTCACTTATGAGGATGATCCTAGGGTCTTCCTCAGTCCCCAAGTTGACTTCTTTGGTGGATTCTTCTACGGCGGTTGACGGCTCGTCGAATCTCCTCATTCCGCTAGCGTATGCGCCCGCCGCATCCTCATATTCTTCACCCTCATCTTCAGTGGGGCATTCTTCATTCGTGATCTCGTAGACTCCATACCCTTCATCAGATGCACAGTCGCCCTCGCATTCTATTTCGGGTAGCTGGATGGGATTTTCTAACAACTGGGGGATGGCAAGAAGGGCCTGACACCTGGCGGCCAAATCCAGAAGGAATCGACGAGGGATCTGCCTACCCTTGGATTTCTTCCTAGGTACTACCCTTGGCCTATCATTCCTAGATTGACTGACAATATTTACAGAAGAAGAGGAAGATGAGGAGGATGGTGTAGAATGTACAGGAGAAGACCCCTCAGAGGAGGGGTAGAAAAGGTCGCTCATCGGACCTCTGACGGGTGGTCCGCAAGGCGGTACGCACCCGTGGGAGATGTAGGAGGTTTCCTCAACGAAGATGTGTTGTTGGGGAGTTTGAAAATTGACGTTTTTTTTTCGTTTTCATTTTTAATGACAAAGCAGTGAAAAGAGATTGGAGGTGAGAGAAAAGGGGTTATGGCTAGAGGATTGTGAGGCTCATAGAGCAGATCATGGTTGAAGACCTGACGCGGGTTGAAAAGCCCGCGTAGGTATGTAAGCAAAGAAGGGGACCTGGGAAGATCATCAGACAATTGTCTGGCCCAGGAAGAAGATATCAGCAAAGGCTGAGACGAGTGGATGGAGAGGATGGCGGCTAATGAGCCGTCGACGGCAATGTTGAGGACGGACGAAGATCCGTCGATGACAGAGTCCTTCTGGCGAGGACGAGGATAGTTTGGAACCTTGGCAAGAGTGGTAATATTCTCTGGTATTTCGGAGATCAGTGGTGGTCCTTCAAGCGGTGGAGACGAGAACATCCTTTCCAGTGCAACGGAAATGTCCCGTATGTCGAACCATTTGTCCCACTCGCATTCCGGATCTTTGATCTTGCCTCTTTTGGTGATCCTCGGACATTTTTCAGCCAAATATACAGCATGTGATCCCCATGTGCTTCTCGTGGGTGATCTCCCATCTGAACAACGGGTCCTCTGTTGAAGTGGTTTGATAGAGTCCACGTGAGGGGCTTCCAATCTGCCTTGAACGGTCCTTTGAAGCCTAGGCCAAACCTGCGATTCGGCCTAATTTCCTTTGGCGGTTTGAGCATACCCTGTGACTGTGCGCCCAGACCCTTTCCTTGTTGATAGCCGATGTTCCTCATAATCTCCCAACCTTTGGAGTGAAAAGGGAGACATGATGTTGCGGTTGCCCTGACCGGCTCCTTTGGTGCTAGTGGAATGTGAGATGGATCACGCACGTCCAGCAGTGATAATATGGGCCGATGAGATGGCCAAACGGAGGGCAGAGAGGTGTTGATAGCATCCACTGTGTGAAGGACCGGTGTACTGACCACTTTAATAATTCTCCCATTGTAAGGAAACTTCATGCACTGATGGTTGGTGGATGGCACAGCGTCCATGGCTTCGATGTAAGGGCGACCCAGTATAGCCTTAAATGTGGGGTCCATGTCGAGGACATGGAATTCCGTGGGGATTGCCATGGGGCCTAGTTCTGCCTTCAGAATAATCATCCCCTGCGGCGGCCTTTTGCTATTGTCATAAGCCGTGACCGTGATCGAGGAAGGTCTTATTTGTTCCTCGCCAACCCCACACAACTGAAGAGTGCTCATGGAGATCACATTTATGGACGCACCCGTGTCGACAAGACACGGGTTTATGGATACCCCATTAATTTTTATTGAAATGCACAATGCATATTTCCGAGATTCCTTGGGAGCGAGCTCGTAGTTGTGAAACATGATGGCTGGTTGTGTGTCTGTTGGGGTTAGGACGGTCGAAATCTTCTCCACGGGGAGGTCTTCATTAACCATGACCTTTTGAAGATATTCCATCAAGGCCGCCTGGTGGGATGTGGATCTTTGAAGTAGCTCTAGGATGGAGATCCGGGCAGGCGTCTTGTCCAAGTGTTTCAGTAGATCATACTGTGTTCCAGGGATAGCTCTTTCTGGTTGTTCTGCATCATCCTTCTCTGGCTGAGATTGCTCGGGATTCTGACTGTTGTGGGGGAAAACCCTGTGGAAAATCCTTCCACTCCGGAGCACCATTGCCTGCGGCTTTGTACCTCTGTGGGGGTAGCAGTGGGTTTTAACAGGGGTTTGAGGGGTAGTAGTGGAGGAATGGTTGATGAAGCAGGGGTGATGACGGGAGCAGGGATTCTGATGAGGGGTTTGTTAGGTGGAGGCATGGCGGAGGTAGAGGGGATATCGCGCGGATTATGAAGGATAAGGGGTTTGGAAGGTGGAGGTGGAGGTAAGGTTTGAAACGGGTAAAGGTTTTGAGGTGGATGGTGGGTGATGAGTGGTTTTGAAGGCATTAGTGGTGATGTGGTGGAGAAAGACGGGGTTATGTATGGTGGACGGATGATAAGGGGTTTAGAAGGCGTAGGGGTAAATGTGGTAGAGGTGGATGGTAAAGTGGGGGAGTGGGAGAAGGTGAGAGGGTGTGAAGGCGTAGTAGAAAGTGTCGGTTGATAGGAGGTCGGGGTGCGGATGAGAGGGCGTAATGGTAGTGGAAATGGTGAAGGCGATACCGATGCGGGTTGATGAGAGAGAGGTGCTACCCGGGCAAGGTGAGGGGGTTGCATGACGATAGGGTTGGAGGTATAAAGAATGGAGGTACTTTCCTGGTGCCACACCTGCTCTCTCCCGACTTCCGGGAAGGAGGAGATGGGGTTAACCTGATGATTGGGCTGTTGGTGCTCCGGTAGTGGATTCTGGATTATGCCCATGTCGGGCTGTTGTTGTGGGGCCTGCTGAGGCTGCTGTTGTTGTTGTGGTTGCTGCTGCTGCTGCTGTTGTAACTGCTGCTGTGGCCTCTGAGGAGGTCTCCTAGCCTTGAGAGCCGCGACGTACCGTCTCATCTCATCCCAATCTATTTGATGTTCATCATTCATATCATGGATGTAATCTTTGAAATGGAAGCAGTAATCCACTGTGTGTCCCGGCTGCCTGTGGTAGACGCAGTATTTGGAGGTATCAACATTGGGGGGCCACGCGGGCCTTTCTCTGGGTAGGGCGAGTTGGTTTGATGCCATGAGGGCATTAAAAATATCTGCTAAGGTTTCTGGCAATGGTGGATAGTAGGCTCTCTTAGGACCGAGCGGCCTCCTTTGTTGCTGTTGGGGACCATAGTTCCCCGGGGGTGGAACTTGGTTGTACTGAAGCGGTGGTTGTTGTTGCTGAGGTTGTGGTTGTTGTTGCTGGGGTTGGCGTAATGGAGGCATATTATCCTGGGGTGGATTATTTTGGGGTGGAGGACGGAGAGGGAAAGGACCTGATTGAAGGGGTAGTCGGGGCATTTGTTGAGGCCTTGGGTTGACTGCATAGTTGGCATTGTTGACCGCACTGACTTGCTCATTTGTCACGACCCCTTCTGTGGCTCCGCCCGGGACACCAGCGCCTGTCTTTCTGACCACTTTGGGCTTCGGCGACTCAAACATGTTCATGATGGGGGAGTCTTTTAGCTGGGTTTGGATGTATCGGGCCCTTTCATAGAGTTCCTCCATTGTAGTAAGTTTATTCATGGCGAGGACGTGTCTGAACTGCGGGGTTGCATTAGACACAATCATTTTCACTTGTTCGGGCTCGGAGAGGGTATCCCTTATTCTTTCCGCCAGAGACCTCCATCTATCAGCATATCGGACAAAATCCTCGTCGGGTTTCATCTTTTCGGCCACTAGGTCGGTAATGGAGAGTGAGGGACCGACCCTATCCCTATATTTCTGCAAGAACCTTCTCTGCACTATTTCAAAATTCTCGGCCTCGCGGGGCTCCAGAGAATAGAACCACTCAAGCGCGGGACCATCCAATGATCTCCGAAAGAGGTATGCCAGGGACCTCTGATCGTTTTGCCAATAGGAGGACTCATACATGAAGTCCTTGAGGTGAATGAAGGGGTTGCCGGTACCATTGTATCTGCGGTACGTGGGCATTTCGGAGGGAGGAAGATGAATGACGGGGAGGATTGGCAAAGCAACCTCCGGGGTGGCTTTCACGTCCACCATTCTTCTCAGATTTTGAAACTGCTCGTCCATGCGATTGAACCTATTGAGGAGCGATTGGGCGAGCTCCTCTGGGGGTGAAGGTGGCACTTGCCATTGGGGGAGAAACTGTCTCCCGGAGACTTGAGGGGGAAACCCGGAATGAGATGGAACTGTCGGACCACCGACAGTTGGCCCTGGCTGAAACGGTGTGTGAGGAACACCGGGAGTTTGAGATTGTGACGGGAATTGGAATGAGGGAGGTTGTTGGCTCGCTTGTCCTTGAAGCGAGGGAGACTGGATGGCTTGCGCCAATGAAGGAGATGGAATGGCCTGCACGGACTCGTGGAGAGGTGCGATAGCCGGAGTTGACTCCTGGGGCGTGGGGGAAACAGATTTCCCCTTTAGAATGGCCTGGAAGGCCCGGAGCTGTTCAGAGGTAAGCTCCGTGTTGGCGAGGACGCCTAGTAAGGAAGTGATATCCTGTGGCGGGGACGTGTCCCCGGCAATAACCTGCACCTCATGCGAGGGGTCATGAGAAGGACCCGAGTCCATAGCATAGACTCGCGGGTCGGCTGTCAAACCACGGCTAGGGTGGTTCTCCTCAGAAGACTCGTGAGACATGCTCACAGTTCTCCCAGAACGCAAAAACATACACTAGCAAGTAGGTAGCAGAGATTATCAAACAAGTGGATGCCTTTACGCCCTTTTTTTTGTTTTGATTTTGATGATTTTTTTTGTGTGTTTTTAGCGAGATCCGAAGTTCACACAAGATAGGGACCCTAGTTTATTTTTGTTTCACCGCCGTGTCAGCTAGGGTCTCTCGTCTCACCACGAATGAAATGACTAACTTCGGGGAACTTCAATGGTACAACCAGCCCAGTGAACGAAGAGGAGATTCTTCGATGTCGGGGACTTACGGAGGTCCCAGTGTAGGAGATTCTAGTCCGTTGAGAGGAATTCCCAAACGGAGAGTCCTTCCTTCACCGGGAAAGGGTGATCCTCAAAAAAAATGAAAAAAAGGATAGAAAAGAGGAATGGATGTATGCAATGGAATGCTGACAGATATATGGAGTGGGAAAACAACAGAAATAACAAACATGTAATAAACAAAGAACCAATCAGAACTGACGGTGCTGCCGTGAGCACAACGGGGGCGCGCGCGGGCGCCAAGGTGGAGAGGCACGGGTGGTGCCGAACTTGCAAGGGTAGCCGAAAGGAAGCAGTAGAGGTCCCACCGTGATCGCCAATCTGTGAGCGACGTCACGCGGTTCGGAGTTCGATGGAGCGGGGAAGAGGATGCGGAGAGCGCGCGGGCTCCTCTTTTTGTTTGTTTTGCTGTTTGCTGCAACACAGAGATGAGAGAAGAGAGAGAAGGGGCCACCACGGGAGATTGCTCCGGCGGGGCGAGCGGGACAAGTATAATATAGCAAGATATGGGGTTCAAACGGCCATAGCGGGAAGTGACTCGCCGCGACCTCGGGGGGACGGGAATGGTGCAGAAATTAAATAACAAGAATTGAAACGGCCATTGGGGAAGTGACTCGCCGCGGCCTCGAGAATATGAGCAGAATATAGCAGAATATAAAAGAGAATATAAGAACAGAGATTTAAACGGCCATTGGGGAAGTGACTCGCCGCGGCCTCGAGAATATGAGCAGAATATAACAGAATATAGAGAGAGTATAAGAACGGAAATTTAAACGGCCATTGGGGAAGTGACTCGCCGCGGCCTCGATGATATGAGCAGAATATAACAGAATATAGAGAGAATGTAAGAACGGAAATTTAAACGGCCATTGGGGAAGTGACTCGCCGCGGCCTCGATGATATGAGCAGAATATAACAGATATAGAGAGAATGTAAGAACGGAAATTTAAACGGCCATTGGGGAAGTGACTCGCCGCGGCCTCGATGATATGAACGAAATATAACAGGATATAAAGAGAATATGAGAACAGAAATTTAAACGGCCATTGGGGAAGTGACTCGCCGCGGCCTCGATGAAAAGATGTGATCGCCAGGGGCCGAAAGACCCCAAAATAAGAAAGTGATCGCGCCTACCTCAAGAGCGGGAGATGGCGGGTTGCTTCTTCCTCTCCTTCCGGCCGGCCGACGGAGAGGGCTTTCCTCGGCTACCCTTGCAAAACAACGACAAACAAATGACAAGTGGCTTAGAAAGATGAATGTGTAGTATTCATATCCTTGCAATAAAAATGACGAAATAACGGGAAGACACACACCTGGTTGGTGTTATCTTTTAAACCCCTCTCGGACTCGAGTAGGAGGAAAATGAGATGATGGATGCGAGATGATGAATGCAAAAGAACTACGAAGAAAAGGAAAGAGTTGGCTTATTGGATGTGCCGGTGGTGAAATTCGGCGGAGCTCCGGCAGCGTGGGGACGACGTAGAAGCGCGGTGGATGAAGACGACCTCCTCTCGCGAGCGTGGGCACCCGAGAAGCCGGCAGAACCTCCACCTACAAAAGACCCCACGGGTTAGAAAAATGACTCCGTAGCCTCTGGGCTCCGGCAGCCTATCGGATCACTGCTTAGCTCTCCTAGAACTGAGGGGGTGGGCCTCTATTTATAGAGCTCCGGAGGGTGGAGGCGTCCAGGACCCTGGACACCTCCATCAGGGCCGAAATAATATTTTATTCTATTTTTATTGATTTTTTTGGAATACTTTTGTGGGGGCGTCCAGGGTCCCGGACGCCTCTAACATCTCCACCGAAAACCGACGACGGCCGCACGCGGTTTGGCACAACGCGTGGTTTTGTGAGCGGCGCCTCGTGATTCAGAAATGGGCGCGTCCAGCTGACTGGACGTCTCTATAATTTGGATTTTTTCACACACGACAAACCGTCGTTCGGTGGCCGGCGCCCGTGAGTGAGTTGATGGAGGCGTCCAGGGGCCTGGACGCCTCCAAAAGTTTATTATTTTTTTATTTTTCTTTTGTCTTTTATACAAGGGCTGGTATTTTAATTTTTTTTATTTGTTTTTATGGAGGCGACCAGGGGTCTGGACGCCTCCATTAATATGTATTTTTTATTTATTTTATTTTTTTATGCCAACTGGCATTTTATAAATATTTATTATTATTAGTTTTTATGGAGGCGTCCAGGGTCCTGGACGCCTCCATTAAAATATATATATTTTTATTTATTTTTGGGCCCTGAGAAAAATAATAAAATAATAAAATAAATTAAAAAGATGGGGGCGTCCAGGGGCCTGGACGCCCCCATTAAGACCCACCCGGGTCCTCAAATCAGGCGTCGACGGCCGCCCGGTAGGCCCCCTTCTTGATTCCGGAACCTCTTGATGCGTCCGACTGGTGTTGATGCCGTCCGAATGCCGTGACGAGACGATTCCGGATGCCGAAAAAGGTAGAAGAAGACCCGAGAAAATGAAGCACTCGAGTGATTCAGAATGCGTAAGCCGTTGCGGGGCGTTGTATAGTAATATGAGACTTTCTCAGGAGGCGTCAAGAATGGCGTGTCTACAATATTCTTGTAAGTGTTTGCATTGTGATGCTGTTTGCATTGTGGTTTGGTGAGTATCATATATAAGGGAAGAAGAACGAGGGGTAGCATGTTTTCATGATTCATGTCATAGCATAACATGTTCATCTGTCATTGCACAGCATGTGTAAAGCATGTTTTCATGATTCATTGCAAAGTATGTGTCGAAACTTCAAAATTCATTGCCATTGCATAGCATGGTTTCATTCATTTAAGAGCATATCCCACATTGCACTCTTTGCATTCACATGCTCTACTTCATCTATGCACATCTGTGATCACTTCATGCATACATAATTGGGAGAAATCATTTTGTGCTCATGCATACATATTTGCATTCTCATTTTTTGATCATCCTTGCATTGCACATATGTCTTGCATCTTGCATTCCCATGTATTTCTTTGAAAATCCTAAAAACATAAAAAGCTAAAATCTTGAAAACCTCTAAAAATTGAAAAATCTGAAGTCAAAATTACTTTATGACTGTCTTGTCTATCTCTTCTATTGGACCATGTTGGCATACTTCATCTCATTCATTGGTCTCACAAATGCAAAAAAAAAAGGGGAAAAGATTTGATTCCTTCTTGCTGCTCCCTTCTTGATGATGACAAAGGGGGAGAAGATTTGGTTGAGCCATATGGCGATTTGGTTGAGCCATATGCATGGGTTGAGCCATTTCAAAGATTTTGGTATTCTTTGTGTGGAGTCGATTTGGTTGAGCCATATGCATGTCATAGTGTTCTTGAATATTCTTGAATCTTTTTATGACTCATAGTTGCCATCATCAAAAAGGGGGAGAATGTTGGGAGAATGTTGTGCTCAAGTTGGGCATGTGTGGAACGTGAGTGTTTCTATTATTTTGATGATGTCCAACTATGACTCAACTAATGATTGGTTCTATTATTTTGATGTGATTCCAACTATGACTCAACTATGACTCATTTCTAGTGCTTTGATGATGTATGTCCTTAGAGTCATTTTGATATTTATTGTGCTTTTGCTATGCATTTGATAAAATCCATTTGCATACATTTCAGGTCATCATATTGCCAATTCAACATATCAAGAATGGCTTGCAACGCTTAACCAATTGGTCGCACAGAAATCAAGATAGATCCAAAGGCTCCAAGATCACTCAAGATGCAACGTGAAAACTCATGATGCCAAGTGCACTTGCAGATCAAGAATGGCTTGCAACACACAATTCAAGCATCAACTGAAGCCATTCAGTCATCTTCCAAAGCCAATGAGTTCCAATCAAGCAAGGATTTCAAGAAGAGCTTAAGGGAAGACTGTCCAAGTGAAGAGCTTAGTAGAGACATATGTGAAAGCTCAATGTTGCGCCCTCTCACGCGGATCGACCTACCCGGTCAGGTCGCGGGGGTCAAGGGGGCAGCACCCCTTGCGGGGGTTTCCGGGGGCAGAGCCCCCGGAACAAAATTCTGATTATAGGAATGATATAATCAACAGAATTCTTCAAGACAGTCAAGGGTGATGCTATAAACATGCACGGGCTGCTAATGGAGTTTGAACGAGACTTAACGGACCGAACCGGAGACTCAACGGACCGACCCGGGCCAACCCGGGCCTTGCCCAGCTGGCGGTCGACCGCCAGCACAGGGGCGGTCGACCGCCCCAGCCAGCAGTTGCCAGACTGCATGAGTCTCAGTAGCGGTCGACCGCCAGCCAGTGGCGGTCGACCTAAAATCCCAGGGATCGCCCGTTTTCAAGTTTTACAGTAGCGGTCGACCGCCAAGAGCTGTAGGTCGACCGCCAGCCCCGAGCCAACCTTATTTGACTTCGAAATCCACCTCGTGGCCAGCCCCTTTTCATGGTTTTGTTTAATCAAACCTCACCTAACTTCCCATGATTTGTGGATCTGGTCTGGGGCTTGTTTATAGACCATTCAAAGTCTATAAAACCATGACAAGAGGGTTAAAAACCCTAGTTGATGGAGTGAATCAAGGGAGGCCATTTCGAGAGCACTGTAGCACCTCCGTGAACAGTGTTTCGAGCAGAACATCTTCATCCTTCCAAGAGATTCAAGCCTAGATCTGAAGCTATCTCAATCTCCAAGGAAGCAAGAAGCATTCAAGGCTCTCAAAGGTGATCAAAGCTGCATCCATAAACCGCTTCATCAACTCAAGAGGATCAAGAGAAGATCAAAGCTACATCCAATATCCTCTCCATCAACTCAAGGTGATTCAAGTTCATATCTCAATCCAGCATCCTCTAAGAAAGAGTAGAAGCAAGTAAGGCTAAGAGGGAAGATCAAAGGAGGCTTCAAAGGGGTGTTCAAAGCAAGAGGAGTTCGAGTTACTGTTCACGTGAACAGTACTCCGTGAAGAACATCTTCATCCAATCCAAGGTATTCAAGCTCATATCAAAGAGATCATCTTTCAAGATCTATGAAGAAGGAAGCAAGGATCAAGGTAGCATCTATTCACTTCTTCATCCATTCAAAGAGATCAAAAGGAAGATCAAAAGAGGAGGATTGGAAGAACAGTTACTGTTCACATGAACAGTACTCCGTGAAGAACAATCATCCATTCAAGGGTGATTACAAGAAGATTGATTTACAAGAAGAAGAGATCCCTGCTGCTGATCAACAAAGTATATCGATACAAGGGCCAATTCCTTCTTACTCAATCTCTTGTTTTAATTCCTTCACATCTGTTTTACTTTCAATATTGTTAAACATTGAAGTTGCGATTCGTCCCTACCAGGTGGTTAGTAGGAAGGCAATTGGAGGGTGTTCCAATTTGCGGTTGACGTCCCTACCGGTGGTTAGTAGGAAGGCAATCGAGAGTTCTCCGATTTGCGGTGTAGCCGTCCCTTCCGGCTTTGTGTGTAGGAAGACAGAAAGAGAGTTTTCTCTGTTCTGTGGTTTGGGGCGTGTCCCCGGGTCAAGCTGTGAGTCAGCAAGGAAGCCTCACCGGGTTTTGGTGAGGGGTGGACGTAGGTTGCGGGGTTGCAACTGAACCACCTTAAAAACCCCTGTGTTGTGGGTTGTTTATTGTGTGTGATTGATCTATATCTTCTAACCCCATTCGCAGGTTCGTGTGCTTCCACACTTGGTTATATTGCTCACACACATATGCACTTTGAGTGATCAACATAGCATACACACACACACACACGGTTGTTGCAAGCTATTGCATGTTCATCTATGTGTTATGCTTTGTAATTCACTTAAAGAAGTGTGGACGTTTCATAGCTTACAATTCAAGTCTTTTCATTTGAGCCACTCTTCTTAATTCCGCTGTGCATCGTGCCTAAGTGATTCATTCACTTAAAAAGAGTGGTTTAAGTTTTTGTTAGCTAAGAGTTTTAAATAGGCCAAAGTTTCTGATAGGATCTATTCAACCCCCCCTTCTAGATCCATTTACACCTTACGGGACACAACAACTGGATGTACAGCTCCCGTTCTTCTGAGGATAACTGGGCGCTGAGGAAGGTAGGCCTGGGGTCTTTCTCACTTCCCAAGTTGACTTCTATCAGCTCGTCGACTGTAGCTTGGCCTCCGTCTTCTATCTCCGGAGGTGCCGATTGTAGGTCGACGAAATCTGGAATATCATCTTTAGGGTCGAGGACCTCGCCTTCCCCATTTGACGTCATCAGAGCTTCTCGAAAGTCCTCTGCTTCATTTAGTAGCGGCCGTGCATATTGCTCTTTCAGCAAATCTACCGCCGTTGTAGTCTCCATGGGCAGGAGAGCAGCTTCAGTCTTTGCAGACGGGGTCGTAGTCGTGACCGACTGGTGGCTGCTTGCTGTTGGGCTAGAACAGCATCCCAGCCTTGTAGCAGAGGGTGAGGAGGTCTCGCCTTCTGGGGCAGTTGTATCTTCAATAGAAGTGGCATTCCCCTCCTTGGCAGTGTATACCTCTCGGTCGGGGCTGGTCAAGGCTTCCCCGATCGGCACAAGAGGTGCTGAGGTCATCATCAATGGGATTCTGCTGGAGGGAGCGGTCTCGGTCTCTTCGACACCTTCGGCTTCGCTACTGCTAGCCGTATCAAATTCGGCATGAAGGGCCGCCTCTTCAGAATGGACCTGCTCCCAACATCGGCAAGGAATCATGGTCCCTGCTTCTTGATCTCCGGGCTGAGCCGGCTCAGCATATTCAGCTTCCGCTGGGTATTCATCAAAAGTTTCCCCCAGTGGACTATCTTCAGCAGGGTAGAAGGCGGAGATGGTATCTACCTCATATCGCCCGCTGTAATAATATTCATCCAGGGTGAAGCCCAACCCTGTATGTTGAGAGATGCGTCTCAGTTCCTTATCCAGACTCGCGGGATACCACATTTTCTGGAAAGTTTCCTTGCACTTTTGAGACTGATCGGAGGGGATGTGCTGTTTTTGAAACATCTTGGGCATCCGACTGGTTGTGAATGCCAGACCCTTGACGGGGACCGACGAGTTACTTATGTCTTCGGGGAGGCCGCAGTCTGTGTCTTCCCAAGTAGGGTGCTCCCCAGCCGTATAGAACAAGTTGCTGGGTCCATCTGCATGTGTCACCTCCCAAGTTTTGAAAGGCTCGACAGTGGAGTCATCGAGGCCGATAATCGACTTGGTGAGGCCGTTCGGGACTCCAATGTAGTTGTGCTACCGACCGACCTGCACTTCATTAGCTTCAGGGTATAATGTTGGGGGTGTTATTCTGCCCACATCCCCGGATGCTGTGATATGAGAGACCACCTTGGGCTTGACATATCCGCGCGGCGGTGGTGCGTACCAATTGTCGCCGGATGTGCCTCTCGATGCCCCCGCAGGGGTCTTAGCTTCAGAGGTCTTCTGGGAAGGCCCCGCATATAGGTTGGCGTTCGCCAAGTGACATTCAAATACCTCAAACGGGTGGGGGTCAGCAAATATTCTCTCCTCCTTCCCTTGAAGACTGTATTTAATACATTGGTGGAGCGTAGAGGGCACCACCATATTTTCATGTAGCCATGGGCTGCCGAGCAATGCTTTGTACGATGTGCGGGAGTCGATGACATGGAACTGCACCGTCGTAGTGAAATTCACTAGGGTAAGGGTGAACTCTGCCAGCCCCATCGGCACTTCACATTTTTGATTGAAGCCGACGATACGGATATCCCCGACTTTCTCGAGATGCACGTTGAAGTGGTGCCTCTCGTATATTCTATAGGCAAGGATGTTGACCGCTGCATCGGGGTCAACCAGAATCATGTTCATCTCCCTTCCATTTAGGTGCCCCTTCATATATAGCGGCATGTTGTGGCTGATGGTAGGCAGCATCATGTCCTCTGGAGTGAAGATCATGCTAGCTTCCTGCATTGCTTCAGCCAGGCAGGTCTCAAAATGAGCAGGCGTCTGCAGAGCAGTGATGATCGCCTGTCGAGTCTCTTCACTCAAAGAGAGGATCTCCCATATGGTAAATCGAGCAGGGAGCTTCTTGAGTAGCTTCATTATTTGGCTCCCAGCTCGGACATTGGAGAGCTTCATCTCTTCAGCCCACCTGGGCTTGGGAGAGTCCCGAGTTGCGGCCCCTGACGGACCTGCTTCATCTGCCTCGGGCTCGACGCCTTTCTGGTTAGCACTGGATCCTTGATGTTCTTCATTAGCTGCTGCGGGGCAAGCTCCATCTATATTTGGAGCTTCGACAGATTGAGCTGGTTGCGGGTGAACATTCCCGGGTGCAGGGTTAGCCTCCTGGCAAGGCTGCTTCCCCTTAGACATCTTCATGAATTCAAGAAATGAAGGGACCGCCTTGCCCCCACTCTTGTTATATAGGCCTGGCGGAGGAGGGATCTGGGCTCCCTTGATCTCCGGCGGAGGTGTTTTGTAGGGCTGCTCTCCCCTGAACATGATGTTGTGGTTGGGTGGTGGCTGGCGCCCCCATTTCTGGCCTGATCGGGTTGCATGTGTAGTAGTTACGGCCTCAACCCTGCCTCCCCCAAAAAGGGGTGTGAAGCAAATTTCCTCTTCTTCCTCCTCTCCGGGTAGGTTGAAGAGTGCTGATAGAGTATTGCAGGAGATAACCTGGACTTTATCAGCCTTAGCGGCCCTTCTCTTCTTCTTTTGTTTCTTCTTCTTCTTTGCTTCAGCAGACGCCTGCCCCCAGAATAGACTGCCCTCCTTATCGGATGCTGCATCGGCTCCCTCCTTTTGCTCAAGTGAGAGCTGCTCCAGCTCTTGCCATGAGACATGGTCCCACACCAACAAGGGCTTCAATTCGGGCTGCACATACTCATCTAGCCCTTCAATGAGGTTTTGTAATCGGCGGACCCCAGGATTGGTTTCCTTGACCACCGACAGCGGAGTTTGTCTCCTCCGATTGTGTGTAGGTATCCTGATAGTTGCAGGTGGAGTGATCCACACGGGTGTTGCCATCGACGGAGCAGGTCGGGGTGTAACACCACGGATATGTGCCCCCACTTTCGGGCGGGGTGCTTTCTTTCTTTTGTGCTTCGCAGGGATCTGCTGCCATCCCTGCTGTTCCTTCGCGGGCTCCAAGAAATGAGTTTCATAAATGCTCCGCGTACTTGTTTCAGAGATCTCCTCGGGCAGTGCCTGGTATAGAGAGATCATGTTGACTTCTGCCCTCCTCCGAGGGGCTTCATGCGATTGAGGAGGGTCCACTTTGTACTCTCTCAACTCGATTTTATTTTTCTTCACCATCCCTTCGATGATGTCCTTGAAAACATAGCAGTCTTCGATTGGATGCCCCAGCATCTGGTGGTAGGGGCAGAATCTTGGGCTGTCTCTTATCTTTAGGTCCTCCGGCCTCTTTGGCTCTGGCAGGGTGACCATGCCATATTCCGTTACCCAGTCGAACAGAATCCGGGTCTTATCCTTTGGAAATGAGTAGGCTTTCTTCATCTTGTCCCATAGTGAGGGGCCTTCTTTGCCATCTGGGGCTTCTGCAGGCTGTGGGGTGACTGCCTTCTTGCCTTCATCTTTCTGTTGTTCGAACGCCTTGATGTCAAGAGCGTTCGCTTCTTTAGGCGACGAGCGCCGCTCCACTGCCTTGCCCTTCTGGGTTGTGCTGGCAGCTGATGTAGGGACAGGTCTTGCCAGAAAAGCTTCTACCTCAGCCACGACATTGTTCAATCGGTCAAACGACCATATTTCCATTCCGATCGTCTTTTCTAAAACCTCTCTCCTGAGGTTCTGTTTGCATATTTGTACAGTGTCCTCCTGATGCGGGGGCCGCTTGCACCTCATTCTGAGGTTCCTCCACATTTTGATATAATCGGGGGCTGTCTCATCGGCCCTTTGCTTTGTTGAGTAGAGTTTGGCCACTGTGACCTCCCTCTCTGTAACATGGAATCTCTCCCTGAACTTTCTCTGCATATCCGACCAGTCGCTGATCGACCCGGTCGGGAGGCTGGAGTACCATTCAAATGCGAGCCCCGTCAGCGAGGACCCGAAAAACTTTAGCAGGTATGACTCATTGGCGGCCAAATCACCCATGATAGTCATGTAATATGCAACATGTTCCTTCGGGGATCGCTTCCCGTTGAACTTGTCAAACTTGGGCGGCTTGTTGACCCCCGGAGGAAGCCGCTTGGCAGCATGGTGTTGCGGGTAAGGCACCCGATAGGCATCAAATGCGATGTAGTCGCCTTCACTCCTCTCTGCGAGCTTTAGCTCGATCATTCTTTCCACCATCATCCGGTTCATGACCGTGGGGTCAACTGGCTCCGGGTAGAAGTGTGCTGGCTGCAGGTACGGGGTGACCAGAGTGGTCGCCGGTGGCGGACGCAGCAGCGGGGGTGTCTGGTGCACTTGAGGGAGCACCGGTGGCATCAGCGGCTGGGACTGTGGTGGCCGCTGCTGAGTCATCACCATGCTCGGCTCTGACGACTGAGGCAAGGTGCAAAGTGGCGGAGGGTCGACATGACGAACCGCTCCCAGGGATGATTCACCCTGGACTTCGGGCGGCTTGGAAGCTGACGACTGTTCAATCTTTTCCATCAGCTATTTCTTCAGCAAGTCTATCTCTTGCCGATATCTTTGAAGTAGCATCAGGACCGTTGGGTCCATAGTTGCAGTGCTGGGAATGGCTTCTATTGTTTCTCTGGACGTACCCTTGGGCAGGATGTCGAGGAGGATGTCACCTTCTTCCTCCGCCGTTACCACATTGGCGGTTAAGACAGGAGCCTCATCATCCGACTGGTGGTAGACCAGGGGTTGTTCTCCTTTAGTTGTCACCAGGAGCTCCCTTGCTGCTTCTGCTCTGCGAGTATTCGGCCCCTGCTGTGAACGTGTCACGTGGTGGACTGAGAGAGAGAGATGGGGTTTCTCCCTCTCTGTGAAAGAAAAAATGATGAAACGCGTGCGTAAAAGGGTGGTGAAATAGAAAAAAGTGGAGAGTACAACCTGTAGTAGGAATATTGCAGACCTAGACTTACCGAACTCTGGTACGTGGCGGAGATAGGGATCCGAAAACCCTCTCGCGTAAACTAAACTCCTTTCCCAGTAGGCGTGGCCTACCGTTCCGTGAGTAGTTTTTTATATACCGGGTGCGAGCCTGGGACTCTACGTAGTAGAAATTAGCGGACACAAAGACACACGTAGACTCGGAATTTGGAACGGCATATCACTCCTCACACAGTTATAATAGCAAAAATATAACAGAGAGTAAACAGACCGTCGCGGGACATTGATCTTGCAGGGTTTTAACAATAATATAACAAAGTACAGAAAGGAAATGCTGAAAGTAAATGACCACAGTGAAATGACTCACCGCGACCGATTATAGTACAAACAGACCCGTGCGGGATTTAGCTATCCGCGGGTAGTATAGACATAAAGTAAAATTTACTACAAGCACGCGTTTGGTGGTGTGATCGCCAGGGACCGTGGGTCCCGAACTGGTTGATCGCTTTTACCTTTGACGCGAGAATTGCGTGGGTTCCTTCTTTCTCTCCGTTCGACTGGCCGAAGAAGAGGGCTTTTGAGCGGTTACCCTACAAAATGAACAAACACAGAAATAAAATTAAGTCAAAAAAGTGATATAATATGATAACAATTCGTGGGATAAAACACTAATGACTGGAGAATAGAGTAAAAATATAATAAAATGATAAAAGTAACAAACAAAGCCGCCGATGGCAACGCAAGCACGGGGGGCGAGCGAGCGGTGGGATGAAACGGCTTTCCCACGGGAACGGGAGCACACGGGAGTGCTGATTGGGCCGAGGGCCGTCTTTTATTCCTGTACAAATTTAAGAAGGATTAAACATATATGCATGTAAAAAAAAAAAACACACACACACACATATATATATATACATATATACATATATATGCATATATATCTAAAATATACACTCTTATTGATAGATATATGTATAAATATATACAAGTATATGTATATAAGTATGTATATAAGGATAAAGGAAGGTTAACATGCTAATAAAATAAAGCTAATAAGCTATCTACGTGGATGGTGTGTGCATGAAAGTGAAAAGGGTGAATAGCATGAGTGTGTGCAGTGTGAAGGTGAAAGAGTGCATATGTGTGCAGCGTGAGGGTGAAACTATGTGCATGTGTGTGTACGTGAATAGGAAATTAGGTGCATATGTGTGACTGTGGGTGCGAACAGAGAAAAGGAGAGAGAAGCAGTGTGAGGGAGAAAGAGAGAGAGAGAGGGAAAGAAAGTGAGAAAGAAATAATAGAAGAGAGAAAGAGAGATCGTGTGAGGAGGAGAAAGAGAAAGATGAGAGAGAGAGGCAGAGAACGCGGGAAGGGGAGAGAGTGAGAAGCAGGGAGAATAAAGGATCGAGAGGGGAATAAAAAATAATAAGAGAGGGAGATCGAGAGAGAAAGCAGAGAGATAGGTAGGGAGAGAGAACGTGAGAAGATAAGGGAGGGGGGAGATTAAAGAAAGCAGAAAAAAGAATAAAGGATGGGAAATAGAGAGATCAAAAGAGAGAGTTAGAGGGAGATCGAGAGAGGGTGAAAAAGAGGAAGAAAGAGGAGGAGAGAGAGAATTAAAAATGAAAAAAAAAAGAGAGAGAGGAAGAGAGGGATCGAGAGGTCACGGGAGGGGGAGGTGAGAGAATGAGAAGCAGAGGGAGAGGGGGGAAAAGAGATGATGGGGAGTAAGGATAAAATAATAAAAAAAATAAAAGAAGGAGAGACGGGCGAGTGAGACAGGAGGAGAGAGGGCGAGAGGGGGAGAGAGGGAGAGAGAGAGAGAACGGCGGAGGGAGCGAGAGGGGGAGAGAGGGAGAGAACGGCGGTGGGAGAGAGGGAGAGAGATCTGCGGTGAGTAGAGAGAGAGGGAGGGTTAGCGCGAGAGGGGAGAGAGGATGAGAGAGAGAGAGAGACGCGACAGGGGGAAGATGAGAGAGAGAGAGAGGGGGGAGAGAGAGATGAGACGGGAGAGAGAACGAGAGGGAGAGAAAGAGAGAGAGGGCATCCACGGCGAGCTCGTGTAGGGAAGGGGGACGCGGCGGACGGGCGACCGGTGGAGGGTGGTCGCGACGGCTCTGCGGCAAGATTGTGGTTCACAGTTGCACCGACGGTGAGGGGCTCGCGGCGGTTAACGCGAGGGTGGGCGACGGTGTGCTGCCGGTGGCGTGACAGACGATGCAGTGGGGAGCGGCGTCCGGTGAGATGGGAGCTTCACGGCGTGCTCGCGTGGGGCTCACGATGCATGCATGGCGGAGGGTGCTGCGTCGGTGGAGGTGGTGGCGTCGGCGTGGGCGGTCGGTGGAGTGAGGGGCGGCGTACAGCGCGTGATGGCTTCACGAGGGTGGCTGGTGATGACGAGGTTGGTGCAGCAGCCAGGCAGCGAGTTCGGGGACGTGGTGGCTGGCGGTCTGACGGCGGACGGGTGAGGAGCTCGGCAGGCGTGGCCGAAGAGCTCGGACGGCAGCGGCAGTGCGGTGTTCGTTGGTGTCCGGTGAGGTGGGAGCTTCACGGTGGCTGGCGTGGAGGCTGTCGAGGGCGACGTCGGTAGGGTGGCGGAGGTGTCCGGCAGAGGAAAGGAGGGGAGAGGATGTGTGAAGGTGAGGGAGGGGAGCTCGGTGGTGGAGTCGCATGCGTGATGTTAGGGAGGAATGGAGAGAGGTGGAGCGGGTTGGCGGTGTTTTTTTTTGGAGAGAGTGGAGGGAGGAGGTTGCATGACGAGGCTTGGGTTTAGACTCAGGGTGATCGTGGTTAGCTATGGGAGAGGAGAATCATTGAAGGAGATAAGGGAGAGGGTGTTAGGTGGAGTGTCAAGAGGATAGTTGTTGGGTTGTGGGGGAAGGAAACAAAATGGGGAAAGTAAGAAAAAGAGAGGTGTCGGAAGGAGAGGGATGTGAGAGAGAATTATTAAGAGTGTAGGTGTTTAGTGAATAAGAAGGGTGTGAGGAGAGGGACAAAGATAAAGACGTGAAAGAGATGTATGGGTGGGAGAATAGAATGCGATATGGGGAGAAAGAAAGAGACGTAGGGAAATCATGAGAGATTAAGGAGGTGGGATAATATAAACAAGCTCATAAACTAATACATTAATCTATGATTAACTTATGTAATAACTACCATATATATATATATTTACAATTACAATTATGTATATATGTTTATTTTTGGGGTTTTATGTTTATTATTATTTATTTATATATGTTTTTATAGCTTTTCCTCAATTTTTTTGTATTTTTATAATATGACCTTTTTGAATTTTTAATAACCTTTTTTTGATTTTTTTTGTATTTTCTTATAACCCATTTTTTACTTTTATTTATTATTTATTATATTTTTTTTGAATTTTCTTATAAGCTCTTCTTTTTTTATATATAAGCTTTTCTCATCCATTCATTTTTTATCTTTTTTATTTATAATCTTTCTCTTTTTTTGCATTTTTCTAACCTTTTTTTTATTTTCATATAAAACCCTGAAAAATGACTAATCACCCACATAAATCAATCGTATAAGCCACTTTGGAGCATCGTGGTGTAATATGAGATTTACTCGCGAAAAATGTGAAAACGGCGTGTCTACAGCTGTCCCGCCTTGGCATCTGCTTTGTAAGGGTAGGACATGTAATGGAATGGAATTAAATGAAGTGAAGTGAAAAGCGGATGGCAAGGTGTGATGAGACACGCCTTCATTATTTTCTTGATGGGAATCTTTCCCAAGTTTTACTGAAGTAACCTTGTAGAAGGCTCTCCGAAATCAGCCATTGTTTGGATGATAACAAACAAGGAAGGACAAAATGTGCGCTGGGGCACAAACAATTAAAAGAGGACCAACTTCACGGCGCGGAAGTACCTGGGTCGTAGGCCTGCAGGTTTCACCATTGGAGAGCGGTTACCAGCCATTGTGGACGTGCTACAGCCAAGGTGGGTCCGAGGGGAATAAAAAGATGAACTGGAGACAAATCCAAACAATAGTTTCTTCCAGAGAAACATCCCAAGGCGACCTCAGGAAAACTCAGTACTCGACTCGAAATGCAATATTTCATATTTCAGAGTGTTTAAACACAGTGGCTTGCACAAGCGACTTAGGTGAATGATTTTGGCAATGAGATCAACTGGCCAAGGATAATATTGTTAAGTTATGGAGACTGGGTCAGGACACCGATTCGATGAGTCGGTAATGAGCCGGGGCCCGTTTATCGACACACCGAACGGAACCGTCGTCCCCATTCTAGCACAACTTAACGACATGTCCGTATGCTTCGAACTCTCCTGGAGTTATCAGAGTCTGAACTCAAACTCCAAATTCATTCAAGACATACGACCCTTGACAAATTCTAATAGTGTAAATGTGATACAACATAGTGCGGAAATGATTTACAGTGGGACCGTGATGGTCCGTTCTCTTCTTCTTCTTTTTGTTATCTTTCATTTTTTTTACTTTTTGCTTTTTGTTTTCATCTTTTTTTTCTTTTTTTAGCCTGCATCCATCAATAAACAGAAATATTTCACAAGAAATAAACACTCAGATATACAGAATATCAGTCACAACAATTTCACACAAGCAAGGGAAACATAGAAAACAGAGTTTATCTGGCAAGGCACATGTGGCAACTTATTTGTTTTTGTTTGTTTTATCCTTTTTCTCTTTTTTATGTTTTGGATTTCTAGTGTTCAGTCATTACTCGGCATTTGTTCCCTTTCTTTTCAGGGTGCCCAGCATGTGGCAAAGGATGGCCGACATGGCCTTTTGGTTCCTAAGCTCCTCTTTTGGATGTTATGTCCTTCCAGAAGCAAGTTCCTGGCACAGTAGCTTGTGCCGAAGGGGCCGAGCATGAGCTCGCAGTTCAGGTGAGTGTGATTCAGCTTCAACTACACAGTTCACCCACTTTTCCTGACCTTGTGGGATGATTGAATGTGGAAGGCAGTGGAAATCCAGGGCGTGTTAGCTCTTGTGGTCTGAGCAGAGAAGGAATGTGTCGCTCGATCGGAGCGTGGTACTCGAACAACAGAGCTGGAGGAGGTGTGACGACGACATGTCGTCGAGGAGCTGCCCCGAGACGTCCTAGAGCTGAAGGTTTCTCTCGGGATGGCGAAGAGAGAAGTAAAGCAAGAGATAATGGAGAAAACGGCAAAGACAGAGCAGCACAGGAGGCCCAGGAGATGGAGCTCTGAGAGAAAGAGCGTCCAAATACGTCACTTGCTCTGCAGATTAGAGGGAATTAGAGCTCGCGGCAGAGAAGCTCATGGAGCTGGTATAGTCTCCATCGGCAGAGCAGAGGATAGCTCAGCTAGGGGCCTTGACTTCAAGAGCTTCGCGGCCATCGGGGTCGCGAGAGAAGCTGGAGGACGACGAGGAGCACCGCCAAAGAGCAGGTGGGAACGCATGGTGCGGCAAGGCGATTGCTGCGTCACTGAGCTATAGAAGGCTTCTTAGGGACTTCCGTCCTAGGAGAGAGAAGAGATGTAACCAAGAGGGTGATGAGGGTTTCGATAAGTTGCTTGTACCACCACTCTCTCCTCATGACGGGCACAAATATGGGTTGGTATGAATGCGGCTTGCTTGCCCTTGATGCGTTCCTTCTGCTCTACGACTATAGGTGCCCACATAACATACTCGACGAGATGTCTCTTTAAAACATGGAGTGGTGACTCACCATAGCCATGATTTTCAAAGGGAATCTGCCATCAGACTTTAACAATATCGGCCCGTGGTGCTCTTTTCCCACGTGAACGTCCCGCATTTCCTTGTTTGCGCTAAAAGTAGTCGCAATAGGATAAGGGACACGGGGAATCTTTGGACCGAATAAGAGTGACGGGTCAACAAATCACAGCTCGAGCAATTTACTTCATATGGCAAAGTGGCACGCGAGGGTACCGAGGCCATGATTTCAAAGGATCTACCGCCAATTTCAACAACTTCGGCCACTGGTCCTATTTTCCCGCATAAATGTCCCCCATTTTTTTTTGCGCTAAAAATAGTTGCAACGGGACAATAAACACGGGGAATCTTTAGACTGCATCTAGGGACGACGCGTCAACAAATTACGCCTCTGAATCAATCACTCCAGATGGCAAAATGGCTCGCAAGAGTAAAGGGGAGGGTGACTCGTCGTAAGGGCTGTTGCTAGGGGTGATGGTGATAGATCCAGATCACCTCTTTTCTGATCATATAAATACCTCCCCTTTCGCTTGACTTAGAAATACCAAAGTCGTGAGAGCTGATTTGAAGAGTGAAAGTTTGTAGAAAGGGGGAGGTAGTGAGTGTTGCTCATTTTTCAGGATGGAGGGTGAATCTAGTTTCAGAGCAGAAGGTGAGTCTTCCCGCTCCTCAAAGAGGAGCAGATCTGGTAGCAGCTCCAGGAGACTCTCAGAAGTCGAAGGGCAACTTAGTGAGAGGACCCGATTACAGCTTGTAAGTGGATCCTTTCATTCCTTCCTTCATCCTTTCTTCTCTTTTCTTCCTTAACAAAGCTCCCCTTTCTCACCTCTTGTGTATGTGCAGAGCATGATGCGATCGCACATCTCGTGGGAGCTGGTAGTAGCGGCATATCGAGGTCTCCCGGCCTTCTAGAAGGCGAGGCTAGACGTAATGGGGTTCGGGGCCTTTCTGAGAATCGAGCCGATCAAGCTCGACCTTGCCCTGATCCAAGCACTACGTGAAAGATGGGACCCAGTGAGTCGTGCATTCCTGATGCCCTGGGGGCACATGGTGCCCAGCCTGGAAGAGATGGTCCGGATCACGGGTCTCAAAGTAGATGGGGAGGCAGTGACCGGCGTCACTTATGCGGACTACCGAGAAGGTACCCAAAAGCTGTTGGGGCTGGAGCTTGACGGTCGGAAGAACAGGTCAGTAGCTAAGGCATCGATCATGGAGGCGCTAGGGCTTACTGACATTCGTCCACGGGATGACGAGTCCCTGGAGAAATTCATGGAAAGGGCCGAAAGAGGAGCCCGTGCAGTATACTGCGTGGATGCCAGCAACTGGGAGAGGACCAACATGGACCTGAGGAGGTTCCTCCTCTTCTTGTTAGGCAAGTTACTATTGGGCTCGAAGGGAGACAACATACACTGCCGTTTCTTGAAGCTGCTCGTGGACTTGGAGAGAGTAGGACAGTACACCTGGGGAGCTGCCGTGCTGGCACATCTGTTTACAGGTCTGTCGCAAAGGACATGCCGAGAGGTGACAATAAGTGGATTTACGCCCTTCATCCAGGTAAAAGATTTTTTTGTTGTTTTATTTTTATGCTTTTTTTTTGTATTTGTTGATGCCAATGACACATGCTGGTGTAGCTATGGAGCTACTATTACCTTCCGATGGGGAGAGCTCGACACTGGCGGCCAGTGACGATCCCGTTGGCTAGGCGATGGCAACCCATCATGAGTACAGCACCACTATCCTACCAACTGATGGTATTGAGACGGGAGCTACAAGAGTTCCCTGCAACGATGGTAGGATACTCTTTTCTATTTTTTTTTCATTTTTTACCATTTTTGTATTTTTGAGTAACTAAGAAGATATGTACAACCCAACATAGGTGAACTGGAGGCCTTACTCGAACATGGTCGATGTCGACCAGCCATGGGTAATTGGAAGCCGTGCCCGGTTCGGACGGGACCTCTGGCTCCATTGTTTGAATGAAATTGAGCCACTAAGGCTACGATTAGTCATGAGGACCCTAGGGCTTGCCCAGGAATGGGTGGATATGACCACATCACCCAGCGTCGGAAAGAAGACGCGTGGGCCGGAAACCTGCGTTGATTGGAGGGTGCGCTTCCCCGAACAGTATGAAGACTGGCAACGGGGTGGCACGCTCGTGGAATCACAAGCGCAAGACAGTGAAGATTACCTACGGCTCTACAGGGTAATGTATGCGGAGAGGCTCCAGCTTGGAGGGCTTGTGGAGGTAAAGTAAAAACACCATTTTTTATCTTTTACAATTTTCATTTTTTTTTGATTTTTTTGTGAACTCAAGAGCCATAACTGTAGGATGCGCGTGACACCATAATAACGAACTTACGAGCTCGTTTGGTAGACACAGAGCAAGAGTTGAATGGCACCCGAGCGGCTCTGGGTTCATCAGTAAGTGTTTATGTACACACTCCTGGTATGATTTGAGATTCATGGGCCTAACCACTTAAATGTCACCTCATATGTGTCGCAGCGTGCCCAGCTCGATGCAGTTTCATCGGCAATGGGGGCAGACGGCGTTTCTTCCAGTCTATGGATTCCTACTTCAGAGTTAGATTTACTACACGAGCAACTTGCTCATGCCACACAACGGGCTGCGGAGGCAGAAGGGATGTTTTCTGCACAGGTGAGGGTCTCACCGTTTAATATCCTTTGTTCAAACCTTGCCATATGCCTGAGATGATATGTATGGCAGGAGAAAGAAACACAGGAGGCACTTGCGCATGCCGCGCAGAAGGAAGCTAGAATAGCCGAGCTAGAAGAGGAACTACAGCATCGTCCAGGTGAGGACTCTTCTAGAGATGCTGTGGAGCTGAGGATCACCCTTCAGCTGGAGAGGGAGGGCCGAGAGAGAGAACGGGCCGAGAGAGAAAGGGACAGGGAAAGAGAGAAGGCCAAGAGATCGACCGAGAAAGAGGAGAAGAGGGCCCTGGAGGCCCAATTATTTGAATTGAGGACCAGTCTCGGCCTCGCTGAGCAGTGGCTGAAGGATGGCGAGGAACGCTACCGAAGAGCACGAGAGCGCGGCTTTCGTGTTAGTAGCTTCTTTGCTGCCCCCGCAGATCGACGTCGGGGTGTGGAGATGGGAAGAGGAGCACAGAGCGGTAGAAGTACCGCTTTTCATGGTTGGGTAGCACCCTCAAGAGCGTCTGGCCCAGAGAGTGGCGGGACGAGTAATATGGAGAAAGAGGGTGGAACCTAATGTAGACTCTTTTGGTTGTTGTTTATTTTCAGTTGGGAGTGGAATAAAATATTTTGTGCTTGATTCTCTGCTTCTTTCTTAGTTACTCAAATCCCTGCGCACATCTAAACAAACAAGTCAGTATTTCTGTTCTGACTTGCCCCTTGCTCAATAAGCAAGTGTTTTGAACTATCCTTGATAACGAGTCAAGGGGCAAGCCTTTATTAATAAAGGCGATAATAAAAGACGATGATGAATGCGGCACACAAGCACACGGATGCAAGTGAAAATTTAAAAGTGGAATGTAGCATACAAATGCCATCATGCAAAGATGTGAGTTTTGTTTTTTTGTGTGTTTATTTTTTTTGTGTTTTGTTGTTTGTTTATCTTTTTTGGTCTTTTACATTTCCATTTTTTTTGTGCATATACATTTTTCTGCTTTTTTTGATTTTTTGGATTTGTTGTTGTTTTATTTATTTTTGGTTTATTTATTATTTTTTTTTATTTTTGCATGATGACCAACCCATATAATATCTAACTTGCATGAGAATAAGGGTTTTTTACTAACCTCCCAGGCATCCTAAGTGCACATCTAGGTTGATTTGGGCCTCGAGACTCCTCGAATGATAATCCCGCCGGCTAAGACTTATCCTGATGACAATACCGTCATGCCATGCTTAGGCTCCCAGTTACTTCCGACCACAGGGATTCACCCAAAAAGTGTTCAAAGTAAATGATTTGCCCGACCCGGGTCTATTTCCTCACAACTCTAGATGATATGTAATGGAACACCCTGGAACCCAAATGGCCAACCGCACGACGCTGACTCGGAATTAGACGCCGTCGCACCCGTAGGTGACGCGCTTGCATTGGTCTAAGCCCGAGGTTAGACTAAGAATACATTAAGATGGTAGGCAGGGGTCTTGACCGGCCATAAACACGGAGACTCCTTCGCGGTAATGGCTTCTGCTTTTCAAGATGGACAACCATATGTTGATGTTAAAAGGATGTTGCAAGCTTTGGCGATTTTCACCCTTCAGGAACTCCATTGAGCCTTCATATTTAGAGGAAGAAGGAAGAGTATAGGGGGTAAACCTCCTGAGAGGTCCGGCAAAACCTTTAACCCGACGAGCAAGTAGGGGTGCACTTAACTTCCCCTTTCGGATAACTTCGGACCAAATCTCGAGCATTTACATCTCATGGCCCCTTTTGTGTAGAATTTGACTTTCAGTCAAAGGGGTTTATCTAGTGGAATCAGGCACGGTTACGACCAGGCCTTTCTTTTGACTTTGATTTTTTGCTTCTTTTTGATAAATTTTTACGAGGGACATAGTATTTTGACAGTGTGAAATCCCTCTTGTATGTCTGCGGGGACATTGCCCTCTTCTCGTGCTCTGATCCATGCTCGAAGAATTGGATCCTACTCTTACCCTGGGGGGTTGTGTTTTTGTTTCCCATGCTTAGCGTTTTAAGGGCGCCGGCTGTCTCATTCAGTTGAAGAGAGAGAGAATGAAGACTACGGCTTTCTTGGAGACCTTCGGGATGAGGCCTCACCATAAGCGATACTACCGATTCTGGATAAAACACGTAAATGTGTACATGTTGACTTCCTTTGAGTGGGCATAGGCCGGACTGGCCGGAGGGATCTCCACGGTTCTGGCAGACCAAGACCTAGAACCTACCAAGTCTTAATGGACCCTATCCTAACATGAATGTGAGATGTAATTACATGATTGCATAGTGATCTCCAATCATTAGCATTTTGAATTTTCTATTTTTTTGGTATTTTCTTTTTTATTTTATACACATATTTTTGTTGTTTTCGTTATTTTTTATTATTTTTATTGTTTTGTTTTCAATTTTTGACACTATGTACACCTATCTAAGGGTAGTACTTCTTAAGATACAGCCCATTCCAAGGGTGGGATAACTCGACTCCCTCAGCATTGACTACCCTATAGGCGTTGCCAGGATGCACAGCCTGAATCACGTATGGTCCTTCCCAATTGGGTTGGAGTTTAGAACGCGGCCCGCCAGGTTTTATAAAAATTCTTTTCACTACCATTTCACCATCTTTGAAATTTCTCTCAATAACCTTCTTTTGGTAAAAACGTGAGAGTCTATTTTGGTATACACGAGCATGCTCGGCAGCGACCAGACGCTTCTCATCTAAGAGTTCCAACTGGGCAAAGAGAGAATCACGACGTTCGTCGAGGGGAAGGTCCTTGTCCAATTGTACTTTGAGAGAGGGAACCAGGATCTCGTATGGAACTACCGCCTCCATCCTGTAAGTAAGGGCGAACGGAGTTTGCCCGGTGGGGGTACGGATTGAAGTGCGATAGGCCCATAGAGCCTCAATGAGCTTCTCTGGCCAATCTGTAGATCTATTAGACTCACAGGTTTTCTTTATGATTTTAATCAGGATTTTATTAGTGGCCTCTGCTTGGCCATTGCCTTGTGGATAATATGGTGATGAATGATGCAATGCAATCTTATACCTTTTACAGAGGTCCTGAAGATCCTAAGAAATAAATTGGGGTCCATTATCGGTGACGATAGTTCTTGGAATGCCGAACCTGGTGATGATGTTCTTCATGATGAACTTGCAGACTGTGGATGCCTTGATTTCCGCGTAGGCTTCGGCTTCGGCCCATTTGGTGAAGTACTCCGTTGCAGTGAGGATGAAGGATTTTTGTTTAGTGAGGGAGTTTGGATCACCAAGAGGACCGATGATGTCAAACGCCCACATGGAGAAAGGCCATGGGGAAGACACTGGATGGAGAGAGGAAGATGGGGAATGGATCTTATCGGCGTGAAGCTGACACTTGACACACCTACGGACATAGACAGTACAATCTTCCCCCATGGTGGGCCAGTAAAAGCCTTGCCGAAGGATCTTCTTAGCAAGCATTTGGCTGTTTACATGGCCACCGCACACGCCTGAGTGTGCTTCCTCTACACACTTCCAGGACTCATCATCATCAAGACACCGTAGAAGAACACCCGTGAGGCTTCTTTTATATAGCAATCCTCCAACAAGTGTGTACCTCTGGGCTACTCTTCTTATGGCCCTCTTATCTTCTGTTGTTGCCTCTTCAGGGTAAGACTGATCTTTGCAATATTTAACAATTTCATAGAACCATGATTTTTCCTCATCAGCCGGCTCTTCCTCTAATTCAACCAACATAATTTCCCTCTTCTCAACAACTTCCCCACCTTGGGCCATCCTTGACATTTTTTCCTTGACCTTTAAATAGGAAGGATTGTGAATAGCAGGGAGGTGAAGTTTGTGCATAGAAATAGATTGAGCACTTCTACCCAGAGGGAACCTTAATGATGATGCCAACGATGCAAGGGCGTCAGCCAGAATGTTCTGATTGCGAGGGACATGGACAAAGACCAACTTAGTGAACAATTTGGCAAAAGCAACAGTGAGCTCTTGATATGGCTTAAGCTTGGGATCGCGTGTGCGATATTTGGTAAGCACCTGGCGAAGAATAAGTTGACTATCACCTATGACACATAATTCAGTGACCCAGAAGGAATATGCAAGATTCAGACCTGCTAGAAGAGCCTCGTATTCAGCCACGTTATTGGTGACTGGAAATGAGAGCTGAAATGCCTCTAGGATAGTAACACCTTCGGGCGATAGAAGGACAATACCAATACCTCTCCTTTGGAAATTCAAAGCTCCATCAAAATATAATGTCCGCATGGGGTCATCTGATTGAGTAATGGACATTAGTTCCTCATCTGGAAACTCTGATTGAACAGGATCGAACTTGGGGAGAGGGTGGTGAGCAAGATGCTCAGCTATGGCATAGCCTTTAATTACCTTTTGCTGGATGTAGATGATGTCAAACTGAGATAGAAAACTCTGCCAGCGTGCTAGCCTATCAGTAAGGACAGATTTCTCCAAGAGAAATTTGATAGGATTCATGCGAGCAATCAAGTGGACTTCGTGAGCCAAAAAGTAATGTTTCAATTTCTGTACTACCCACACGAGGGCGGCACATGTCCTCTCCATGGCTGTGTACTTTCGCTCACAGGGGTTGAGGAGTTTGGACAAGTAATAGGTTGCCCGTTCCTTGCCTTCTCCATTGATTTGTGCCAGGACGGCTCCCACAGAGTCGTCTAAGACTGAGATATATAGGATCAAAGGTTTATCTGGAATAGGTGGAGTGAGAACAGGTGGGTTGACCAGATATTCCTTTAATCCGTCTAAAGCATTCTGACACTTAGAATCCCAACAGAATTTAGTCCCTGCTTTGGTCAACTCATAGAAAGGTCAACACCTTTGCGAGTGTTGAGACACAAAGCGGCGGATGAACTGCAACCTCCCGATTAATCCTCGAACTTCTCTCAGATTCTTTGGGGGTGGCATATCCCTAATCACCTTGGCCTTGTTGGGATCTATCTCAATGCCCTTTTTGCTCACAATGAAGCCCAGTAACTTGCCCGATGATACACCAAACACACATTTTTTTGGATTCATTTTTAAGTTGAACTCACGCGATCTTTGCAACACCTTTGCAAGGACCTCAAGATGTTCTGCCCTAGTTTTAGATTTTACCAACAAATCATCCACATACACTTCCAAATATATGTGCATCATGTCATGAAATATTGCCATCATAGCCCTTTGATAAGTGGCTCCAGCATTCTTCAGTCCAAATGGCATGACCACATAACAGTAAGTTCCCCAGGGAGTAGTGAATGACGTTTTCTCCTGGTCTTCTTCTGCTAGACGGATTTGATTGTATCCCGAAAATCCATCCATGAATGAAAGGGTTTCATATCCTGCCGTGTTATCAATCAACACATCAATGTGAGGCAGAGGGAAATCATCCTTCGGACACGCGCGGTTAAGGTCCCGGAAGTCAATACAAATTCTCACATTTCCATCTTTCTTCATGACCGGGACGATATTTGCCACCCACTGAGGATAAAGGACGACTCTTATGAACCTGGCTTTGTGGAGCTTGTCGACCTCTTCCTTCATTTTCAAAGCCATTTGTGGGCGGAAACGTCTTAACCGTTGTTTCACCGAGATGGACCCTGATTTTAGAGTGAGACGGTGTTCAACCAAGGTGGAATCCAATCCCGGCATATCCTCATAACTCTATGCGAACGTGTCCTTATAATCCTTAAGGACCTTAACTAATGCCTTTTCTTCAGATGATGGTAAATTATCACTTATGAGGACAATCCTAGGGTCTTCCTCAGTTCCCAAGTTTATCTCTTTGGTGGACTCTTCTACAGCGGCTGACGGCTCGTCAAATCTGCTCATTCCACTAGCATAGGCGTCAGCCGCGTCCTCAAATTCTTCATCCTCTTCTTCAATGGGGTATTCCTCATCAGTGATTTCATAAACCCCATATCCTTCATCAATTGTGCAATCATTTTCACATTCTATTTCTGGTAGTTAGATTGGATTTTCTAACAATTGAGGGATGGCTAGAAGAGCTTGACACCTGGTGGCTAGATCCAAAAGGAACCGACGGGGAATCTGCCTACCCTTAGATTTCTTCTTGGGCACTACCCTTGACTCATTATTCCTAACTTGACTGACATTATTTACCGAAGAAGAAGAAGAAACTGAAACTGAAGAAGATGGTAAAGAATGTACAGGGAAGGACCCCTCAGACGAGGGGAAGAGAAGGTCACTCAGGGGACCTTGAATGAGTGGCCCGTAAGTCGGGGTACACTCGTAGGAGATATAGGAGGTTTCCTCAAAGACGATGCGTTGTTGAGGAGTTGGGGAATTGGCGTTTTTTTTCATTTTCATTTTTAATAACAAAACAGTGAAAAAAATTGGAGGAGGTGAAAAGGGAATTACAGCTAAAGAATTGTGTGGCTCATAGAGCAGATCGTGATTGAAAACCTAGCGCGAGTTAAGAAACCCACGCAGGTATATAAGTAAAGAAGGGGACCTGTGAAGATCATCAGACAACCGTCTGGCCCAAGAAGGAGACAGCAACAAAGGCTGTGATAGGTGGGTAGAGAAAGTGACGGCTAGTGAGCCGTCGGTGACAATGTTGGTGACGGATGATTACCCGTCGATGACAACACTCTCCTGACAAGGAGGATGCAGAGTTCTGGCAATAGTAGTGATATCCCCTGGCATTTCGGAGATTAAAGGTGGCCTTTCTAGATGTGGAGGTAAAAACATTCTTTCCAATGCAATGTATACATCTGGTATGTCAAACCATTTATACCATTCACAATCCAAGTGGACAATCTTTCCTCTTTTTGGGGTTTTTGAACATCCCTCAGCTAAAAACATGTCCCGTAATCCCCCATGTGATTCTGATGGAGGATCTCCCATCTGGACGATGGGCCCCTTCTTGAAATGTGAGGACAAAGTCCAAGTGAGGGGTTTCCCGTCTGATTCGAACGGGCCCTTAAAACCCAAGCCAGCTCTACAGGTTGGCTTTGTCTTCTGCAATGGTCTCAGCCTTCCTTGCAGTTGTGCCCCTAGACCTTTGCCATCTTGGTAGCCAATATTTCTCATAATCTCCCATCCTTTGGAGCGGAAGGGGAGACGTGAGTTTGGCACAGGAAATGGCTCTTGTTGTGTGAAGGGGGCACGACAGGGATCATACACATCCCACAAGGATAGTATGGGCTGATGAGTCGGCCATACCGAGGGCAAAGAGGTGGTGATAGCATCCACTGTAGAACAGAGGGGCATGCTCATTACCTTGATAACCCATCCTTTATATGGAAACTTCAAACACTGGTGGTTGGTGGATGGTACAACATTCATAGCTTCAATGTAGGTACGGCCTAGTATAGCCTTGAAAGTGGGATCCATATCAAGGATATGGAATTCCGTACAGACTGATACAGGGCCGAGTTCTACATTCAGGGTAATCATGCCCATTGGCGGCCTTTTACTGTTGTCATAGGCCGTAACTGTGATCGAGGAGGGTATGACTTGTTCTTCATCAACCCCACATACTTGGAGAGTACTCAGGGAAATCACGTTTGTAGACGCGCCCGTGTCCACCAAGCACGGGTCCACAGACACGCCATTGATTTTCGAGCTTCCTTGGGGGCAAGCTCGTGATTGTGGAACATGATGGGCGGTTGTGTATCCATGGGCTTCAAAACTGCCGAGATTTTCTCGACAGGAAGATCCTCATTCACCATGACTTTTTGAAGATAGTCCCTTAAAGCTTCTTGGTGAGATGTGGATCTTTTGATCAACTCAAGGATGAAGATACGGGCAGGCATCTTGTCCAGATGTTTTAGCAAGTCATACTGGGTCCCAGGGATGGACTCTTCTGACTGCTCTTCCTTATCTTTCTCCGACTGAGACTGTTCAGGGGTCTGACTATTCTGGGGAAATACCCGGTGGAACATCCTTCCACTCCGAAGCACCATTGCTTGTGGGTCTTGCTGCACCTCTATGGTATTGGATGTAGATTTTAACAAGGGTTTGAGGGGTAGTGGTGGAGGAACAGTTGGTGGTATAGGAGTGATGACGGGTGTAGGGGTTTTGATTAGAGGTTTATCAGGTGGAGGTATAGTAGAGGTAGAAGGGACCTCAGGTGAATGATGGATAATAAGAGGTTTAGAAGGTAGAGAAGAAACAGAAGTAGAGGTAGAAGGGACTTCGGGAGAATGGTGGATGATAAGAGGTTTGAAAGGTAAAGGTAGATTAGAAGTAGAGATAACTTCAGGTGGATGGTGAATGATAAGGGATTTAGATGGTGGAGGAGTAGAGGAAGTAGAGGAAATCTCGGGTGAATGGTGGATGATAAGGGGTTTAGAAGGTGGAGGGCATATAGTGGAAGTAGAGGGGACCTCGGATGAACGGTGAATGATAAGAGGTTTAGATGGTGGAGGAGGAGGTTCAATGGGGATAGAGGTGGATGGCGTGTCATATGGGTAATGGGCGGTAAAAAGGTTAGAAGGTTGGGGTAGAGATGCGACAGAGGTAGGTGGTAAATTGGAGGGATAAGAAGTGACGAGAGGGTTTGGGGGTAAAGGAGATGTTGTAGATGGTATTTGGTGGTAAGCTGATGGTGAATTGACGGCAGGGGAACGAATAAGAGGGCGTGATGGTTGTGGAAAGGAAGAAGGACCAAATAGGGGTTGTGAAAGGGTTGAGTGGTGAGAAGATGTTGTTCAAAGAAGACGGGGAGGTTGATTAGTAACATGGCTGGTAGCAAGAACAGAGGTGCTTTCCAAATGCCAGGTTTGCTCTCTTCCAACTTCCGGGAAGGAAGAAATTGGATTAACCTGGTAGTTGGACTGTTGGTGCTCCGGAAGCGGATTATGGATGATGCCCATATTAGGCTGCTGTTGTGGGGCCTGCTGAGGCTGTTGTTGTTGTTGTGGTAATTGTGGCCTAGGCGGAGGTCCCCTGGCTTTCAAGACGGTGATGTATCGCCTCATTTCATCCCAATCAATTTCACCATGATCATTCATATCATAAACGTAATCTTTAAAGTTGAAACAATTCTCCACCGTATGTCCCGGCTGCCTGTGGTAAACACAGTACCTAGAGGTATCAGCATTCGGGGGCCATGCGAGCTTTTCTTTGGGCAAAGTAAGTGCATTGGCAGCCATAAGGGCGTTGAAAATATCCGGTAGGGCTTCAGGCAATGGTGGATAATAGGCTCTTTTTGGACCAATGGGCCTCATTCGTTGTTGTGGTGGGCCATAATTTCCTGGGGGTAGAACTTGATGGTATTGAGGTTGTGGTTGTTGATGTTGTTGCTGAGGATGGAAGGGTTGAGGCATATTGTTTTGGGGGAAGTTATTCTGAGGTAGAGGACGATAGGGAGGTGGACCCTGCTGAAAGGTGGTGGACCCTGCTGAAAGGGTGGCCGTAACATTTGACGAGGCCTGGGGTCAGCCGGTTGGTTGGGGCTGCCAAGCACACTCACTTGCTCATTTATGACGACCCCTTATGTTGTTCCCCCTTGGACACCGGTACCCATCTTCTTAAACACTCTCGACTTTGGGGGTTCAAACATATGTATGATGGGGGAATCTTTTAATTGGGTCTGGATATACCGAGCCCTCTCATAAAGTTTCTCCATCGTGGTAAGCTTATTCATGGCTAAAATGTGTCTAAACTGCGAGGTTGCATTAGACACGATCATTTTCACTTGCTCGGGTTCTGAAAGGGTATCATTTACCTTATCGGCTAGAGACCTCCATCTATCAGCATACTGGACAAAATCTTCGTCCGGCCTCATTTTCTCAGCAACTAGGTCGGTGATAGAAAGAGAGGGACCGACCCTATCCCGGTACTTCTGTATGAATTTGGCTTTGACAACGTCAAAATCCTCAGCCTCACTCGGCTCTAGTGAATAGAACCATTCTAGAGCGGGACCATCCAATGATTTCTGAAAAAGGTAAGCCAGGGATTTTGGATCATTCTGCCATGAGGAAGATTCATACATGAAATCCTTGATGTGAATGGAAGGATTACCCGTGCCGTTATACCTACGATATGTAGGCATTTCGGAGGGAGGGAGGTGAAATGTAGGAAGATTTGGCAGGGAAATGTAAGGGGCAGACTTCCCATGTGCGTCTTTCTTGAAATTTTGGAACTCCTCGTTCATTTCGTTGTATTTGTTGAGGAGGGACTGGGTGAGCTCCTCGACAGGTGAAAGCGGGACCTGCCACTGATGCTGAGAAGGCCTCACAGGGACCTGAGAAGGGAACCCTGAACCAGAAGGGTATGGTGGCCCACCAGTGGACGGACCCGTTTGGGGTACCGTATGAAGGATGGCAGGGGTTTGAGATTGTATAGGGGGGAATTGGTAAGAGGCGGGCTGTTGACTCGCCTGTCCTTGAAGCGAAGAAGAGGGAGCGACATATGCATGTGATGGAGATGCAGTAGCCTGGAGCGGCTGTTGGTAAGATGTAGGATCCAGAGTTGACTCCTGAGGAGGGGGAGAAATAGATTTCCCCTTTAAAATGGCCTGAAAGGCCAAAAGTTACTCATGGCTGAGCTGTGTACTGGCGAGGACACCCAACAGGGAAAAGATGTCCTGAGGCGGGGCTACTTCCCGTGAAATAGCGGGGACCTCTTGTGAGGTCTCACGAGAAGGGCCTGAGTCCATTGCATGGACGCGTGGGTCAACTGACTGACCACGACCTGATTGGTTCTCTTCGAAAGAGTCGTGAGCCATTCTTGTAATTTTTCCAGAACATAAAAGCATACACCAACAAACAAATATCAAAGATTAGCAGACAAGTGGATGATCTTACGCCATTTTTTTTATTTTTTTTGTTTTAACTCTTTTTTTGTCCTTTTTTTAACAAATATAAAAAATTCACACAAAATTTGTAAGAAAACCTAGTTACACCTTTGTTTTACCGCCGTATCAACTAGCGACACTCATCTCACCATGGATAGGTAACTAACTCTGGGGTACTTCAGTGGTACAACCTGCCCAGTGAACGAAGAAGGAATCCTTCGATGTCGGGGACTTACGGAGGTCCCGATGGAGGAGATCCTAGTTCGTCGAGAGGAATTCCCGACGGAGAGTCATTCCTTCACCGAGAAAGGTTAATACTTAGAAAAATAAAATAAAGGGGCACGTAGATGCATGAAATGCAGTACTGAATGAAAGATATGTAACACAGAAATATGACAGGGATAAACACACAAATATAATAGAGATAGCAATGATATAACAGATATAACAATAGTAAATAGATAGAGTAGGATATAACCGTTCTTCTTTCCGAGACACGCAGACCACTTGGAAAAATAGAAATGGACTATAAGAGTGCACGTGGTGCACGAGGGGGATGACGTGGCGCACGCGGGCACAATAAGGAAGGGCACACGTGGGTGCCGAGTAGAGGGGGCACACGTGGGTGCCGAATGAAGGGGAGTGCACGTGATGCACGAGACAACGTTAACCTCTCAAGTAATCACAAAGGACCGGGGGGAGTGCACGAGGTGCACGAGGGGAGTGGGCGCACGTGGGCGCAATACGAGGGCACACGTGGGTGCCGAAAGGAGGGACACACTGTTGTGCCCCTATGGTCACTTGAGTTCATATGGTCACTTGGGTCATTCGACATCATTCTATGGTCATATGAGTTCTAATGTATTCTTGGTTTTGATAATGGCTAAACACTATTAGTCATTGATGTTTTTCACCTTCATGTGATTGACATACGTGATGTTTTTGTTCATGACAGGTGCGCCAATGAATGGACAAGGAATCAAGTGGAAATGGTGAACGTGAACGCTGAATGTTGCGCCCTCGCACGCGGATCGACCTGCGCGGTCAGGTCGCGGGGATCGACCTGACCAGGTCGTGGGGGTCAAGGGGGCAGCGCCCCTTGCGGGGGTTTCCGGGGGCGGAGCCCCCGGAACAAAATTTGATTGAAGACTCAATAATAAAATCTTCAAGACAGTCAAGGAAGATGCCACGGACATGACCGGGCTGCTAAAGAAGTTGAACGACGGAGCTGACGCGGATAACGGACCAACCCGGGATGGGCCGGGTTCTGCCCAGCTGGCGGTCGACCGCCAGCACAGGGGCGGTCGATCGCCCCAGCCAGGGATCCCAAGTCTGCACGTCTTTCAGTGGCGGTCGACCGCCAACCAGTGGCGGTCGACCGGATTTCCCAGGGATCGCCCGTTTGTAGGTGTTTCAGTGGCGGTCGACCGCCAGGAGCCTTAGGTCGATCGCCAGCCCCGATGCAGCCTTGTTTGACTTCGAAATCCACCTCGTGTCCAGCCCCTTTCCATGGATTTGTTTAATCAAACCTTGCCTAATCTTCCATGATTTGTGGATCTGGTCTAGGGGGCATCTATGGACCATTCAATGGTTATAAAACTAACACATGAGGGGTTAGAAACCCTAATGCTTCAAGGGGCTTCTTGTGAGATCTAGGGTGGCTGCAAGAGAGCTTGGAGACGAGCTACTGTTCACGTGAACAGTAGTTCGTGAAGGTGTTCTTCATCCAATCAAAGGGGAATCAAGCTCAAATCAAAGCCAGCAAACCTCAAGGAAGATTACATCAAAGCAAGGCTATCAAAGTGATCCAAGGAAGCTGGTTTGATTCAAGTTCTTCAAAGGAAATCATCTTCATCCATTCAAGTTCTTTCCACCTCATTCAAGGTGATATTTCAAGCATTCAAACTCCTAGAAGCTAAAGAAGCAATCAAGATTCAAGGTAGCTTCATCATCTCCTTCATTCATTCAAAGAAGTTCAAAGAGAAGATCAAGAGAGAAGAATTGAAGGAAGAGGTACTGTTCACGTGAACAGTACTCCGTGAAGAACATTCATCCAATCAAGGGTGAATCAAGAAGATTGAGTTGAAGCCAAGAGGAGCCTTGTTGCTGATCAACATTCCATACAAGGGCCAATTCATTTTCACTCATAACTCAATCTCTTGTTTTAGTTCCTTCACATTTGTTTCATTTTCATTATTGTTTAAACATTGAAAGTGTGATTCATCCCTACCGGTGGTTAGTAGGAAGGCAATTGGAGGTTGTTCCAATTTGCGGTTGACATCCCTACCAGGTGGTGAGTAGGAAGGCAATCGGTGGTTTCCGATTTGCGGTTCTGTGCGCTGCACAAGTGAAGCCTCACCGGGTTTTGGTGAGGGGTGGACGTAGGGCTGAGGATTCAGTCCGAACCACCTTAAAATCCTGTCTAGTGTGGTTTGCTTGTGTGATTGATTCGTTCTAGGTGCATGCTTAGGATCGAATTGTTATATATCTTGCTTATCTTGCTAAGCAAATCATAACGCACTTGGAAGCTAGTTTCTATTCCGCTGCAATTCATTTCAACTAGCTATATAGAGGGCCACATTGCGAAAAGTGGGGCTGATCTATTCACCCCTCCCCTCTAGATCCGCTGTCCACTACACAACAAGTGGTATCAGAGCCTAATCTCTCATTATGGGGTCCAACGACCTTGAGGGAAATGGTGGATCAGCGTCCAAGGGTTTTCTACCCGAAGGACATGCTGTGAATAGGCCTCCTTACTTTACTGGAACTAACTATCCTTATTGAAAACATCGCATGCAGGTGTTTATTCGCGCCCAAGACTACGAACTTTGGCGAGTGATCAGCAAAGGTCCGTATGAGCTTACAGATAATGAGGACTTGTGGACTAAAGAACAGATACGGCAATCCACTGTCAATTGGAATGCTAAACACATCATGCAATGCTCACTCCATCCAGTAGAATTCTCAAGAGTGGCTACCTGCGCATCTGCAAAACTAATGTGGGATAAGTTAGAGGTAATCTACGAAGGAACGTCTCAGGTACGAGAAACAAAAGCCAATATTTTAGTTTCTGAATATGAAATGTTCCGCATGAAGCCTGATGAATCAATTCAAGATATGTATGCTCGATTAACTGTGCTTACTAACAGTTTGACTGATTTGGGAAAGAAATATTCAGAACAGGAAATTGTAAGAAAGATTCTCAGATCACTGACTCCAGCATGGCACACAAAGGCTACCGTGGTTGAAGAATCAAGAGATCTCGCAACTACCAAGGTAGATGAACTCATTGGGTCATTGATGACCTATGAGATCAACCTCAAGAACAAAGAGGCTGAGGCACCTAAGAAAAAGTCCCTAGCTCTTAAAGCAGGACCCAGCCGTCAAGGCTCTTCCGATGAAGGTGAGGATTCGGCAAGTGAGCAAGAAGAGGATGATGTAGCCATGCTCACACGTAAGTTCAAGAAATTCCTGAGAAAGGAAGGTAAGAGCTTCATGAGAGGAAGGTCAAAGGTAAGAAATGGTTTCAAATCTAATTCTGAAAACTTTAAGAAACCTGATAAAATCATTTGCTATTCTTGCAATAAACCAGGACATTTCAAGAATGATTGTCCCGACAGATTCAAAAAGGCCGACAAATGGAAGGGTAAGAAGAAGAACAAGGCCATGGTGTCCACATGGAGCGATGAAGAGGAAAGTGATGACGGAACTAGCTCCTCGGACAAAGAAAAAGAAGATTTCTGCCTTATGGCCAAAGGTGATGAAGAAACTGAGGTAAATTCTCCATTTGAAGATTATACAATTGATGATTGGGAGGATGCATATATACAACTCATGGAAAAATATAAAATGTACAAAAAGGAAAATAAATCATTGAAAAAGAAAATCAATTCTTTTGTGCATGATCATGACAAGGATGATAAGAATGCTCTACTTGAAACTGAAATTGAAGATCTTAAGAAATTGATTGAAGATTTGGAAGAAGGAAGAAAAGAAATGGCTGACTTGGAAACTGAAAATGAAAATTTGAGAAATGAGATTGATAGCATAAAGCTCAAAATGCAAAGCTATGAAAAAGATAGTAAATTGAGCAATGAAAAGTATGAAGCTGTCAAACAAGTCAACATTCAACTTCTTCAAAATATTGAAAACCTACAAAAAGAGTTGAAGGATAAACAACAATCTCTAGAAAAATTTGTGGATGGAAGAGAAAACCTAGATACATTGCTAGGTACTAGAATGAACTTCAACAAGGAAGGGTTAGGTTTTGAACCTACAAACAAAAGGCCAATTGGGTTAAAAACTGTCACATTTGTTTCATCTTCCGAAGCTTCCACCTCAAACACAACTCCCACTCAAAACCAGCAAAAACAAAAGGAGAAAGGGAAAGAAACGATTGAACAGGCAGTCACCAACATTCCCAAAAAGCATGTCCAAAAGTCTAAGATAGGTCGATCTTCCCCACATCATAGGTCAACACTTCCTTGGCCATTGCATGCTCAACCTTCCAGATTTCACCACAATTGAATTGCACACTCATATAGGCCAGAATCACCATATCTTTGAGACAATTGTGATTTCTGTGATCATCAATCCCATAGGTGGCAAAATAATTACTTTCAACCCAAGAACAACCAATGGCCACAATGGGTTATGAAGCCAACTTCATCAAACTTTCACAAATTCCTACCAAGAGCCTCCAAACATAAAATGAATGTCAAGGTTGAAAATAAAAACCAAATCCCTGCTCTAAGCAAACAAAACATGAATGTTAGAAAGGTTTGGATTCCAAAACAAATGGTTTCATGTTTTGAAATTTTGAAAAGTTTGAAGGGACCCAAATTTGGTTGGGTTCCAAACACCATTGCTTAAATGCTTGTGCAGGAGTGTCTTGCAGCCATGCATAACAGGTGGTACCTTGATAGCGGCTGTTCAAGACACATGACTGGAGACAAATCAAAATTTTATCTCTTGGAGGAAAAGGAAGGAGGACACGTCACATTTGGAGGGAACAACAAAGGAAAGATTATTGGAACAGGTAATGTAGGTAAGAATCTCTCCAACTCCATTGGAAATGTGTTGTTAGTTGAAGGTTTAAAGTACAACTTGCTCAGCATAAGTCAATTGTGTGATAAAGGTCACAAAGTATTGTTTGATTCTCATGAATGTAAAATCCTTGAACCAAAATCTGAAAAGGTAAAATTTTCTGGTAAGAGAGTCAACAATGTTTACATGATTGACTTAGATGATCCTGCTTATTTAAACCTTTGTCTTGCTGCACCAAAATCTGAAATTGCTTGGTTATGGCATCGTAGACTAGGACATGCTAGCTACAATGTCTTGCATAAACTCTTGAAGCATTATATGGTGAAAGGTTTGCCTGAACTATCCTTTAAACAAGAAAATAAATTGTGTGATGCATGTGCCCTAGGTAAACAAACTAGAAAATCATTCAAGGGAAGATCTGAAAATACTTCATCCAAACCACTCGAGCTAATTCATATGGACCTGTTTGGCCCAACCAGAACCGCTAGCCTAAGTGGTAGAAAATATGGATATGTCTTAGTGGATGACTTTTCTAGGTTCACATGGGTTTTCTTTCTCACACACAAAAATGATGCTTTTGATGAGTTTCAGGCACTCTACATGAAGATAAAGAAGGACGGTGAGTTTAAACTTTCCAAAATTCAATCTGATCTTGGTGGTGAATTTGAAAATGTTAATTTCTATAATCTTTGCAGGGCTGAAGGGATTACACACCGATTCTCTTCACCAAGAACGCCGGAGCAAAATGGTGTAGTTGAAAGAAGAAACCGAACACTTGTAGAGATGGCATGAACCATGCTTGCTGAACGGCAACTTCCAAGGAGATTTTGGGCTGAAGCGGTAAACTCGGCATGTTATATTATCAACCGCTCTATGGTAAGGCCACACACCAAAAAGACTCCTTATGAGTTGCTAAAAGGTAAAAAGCCCTCTCTCTCACATATGAAAGTGTTTGGATCGAAATGCTTCATTCACAACAATGACAAAAGAGACTTAGATAAATTCGAGCCCAAGAGCGATGAAGGTATATTCCTTGGATATTCTGATAGATCTAGGGCTTATAGAATTTACAATATCAAAAATCAAACTGTGGAAGAATCACCCCATGTTTCCTTTGATGAATATCATGATTCTAATAATGATAACTCTTGTAGGAAAAGCGATGAAGATGGGGAATTCCTAAGCATAAAGGACAAGTGTGATCCTCCACAAGAAGAAATAAAAGAAGATGGTGACCTAGCCGAATAAAGCAATGCAAGGGATCAAGCTCCAGGAGAAGGTAACAATTCTACAAATACTAGAATTCTTAAGGATCATCCCTTGGAGAATGTCATTGGTAGCTTGAATGACCCACCTAGAACAAGGTCACATTTTAAAATTGTGGAAGAATTAGATCAACTTGCTCTTGTCTCGCAGCATGAACCCAAAAATATTGATGATGCTTTAAAAGATGAAAAATGGATAAATTCCATGCAAGAAGAGTTAAACCAGTTTGAGAGAAACAAAGTTTGACATCTTGTTCCTAGACCATCATCACAATCTGTCATAGGCACTAAATGGGTTTTTAGGAACAAACTAAGTGAGAAGGCAAGATAATAAGAAACAAGGCTAGATTGGTGGCTCAAGGGTATAATCAAGAGTTTGGGGTCGACTTTGATGAATCTTACGCCCCAGTTGCTAGACTCGAAGCCATCAGAATTTTACTTGCCTTTGCATGCTCCCTTAGATAAAGCTTTATCAAATGGATGTCAAAAGTGCTTTCTTGAATGGCTTGATCAAAGAAGAAGTCTATGTTGAGCAGCCCCCTGGCTTTGAGAACTCTAACAATGCAGATTTTGTATACAAGCTAGACAGGGTGCTTTATGGACTTAAGCAAGCACCAAGAGCTTGGTATGAAAGGCTAAGCTCATTCCTCATTGAAAAAGGGTACACACGAGGTAAGGTAGATCAAACACTCTTCACCAAGAAGCAAGGTAAGAACATCTTGATTGTTCAAATTTATGTTGATGATATTGTGTTTGGTTCTACAAAATCTGAAATGTGTGAGGAATTTGCTAACCTCATGACTAGCGAATTTGAGATGAGCCTAATGGGAGAACTTCAATTCTTTCTCGGTTTGCAGGTCAACCAAGGAGACGATGGCTGCTTCATAAGTCAAGCCAAATACATTAAAGAGCTATTGAAAAGATTTGACATGGCAAACATCAAAATCATTGCAACTCCTATGAGCACCTCAACTTCACTGGATTCGGATGAAATGGTAAATTGGTGGATGCAAAGGTCTATAGAGGTATGATTGGCTCTTTGCTTTATTTGACTGCATCCCGATCAGATATCCAGTTTAGTGTATGTCTTTGTGCTAGATTTCAAGCTAGTCCTAGAGAATCCCATTTGACTGCCGTCAAACGTATCCTTCGATATCTTGCCGGCACTCAAGATTTGGGATTGTGGTATCCGTCATCATGTGATTTATCTCTTATATCTTATTCTGATGCGGATTACGCTGGATGCAAGCTGGATCGTAAGAGTACTAGTGGCTATTGCCAGTTTCTAGGCGGGTGTTTAGTTTCTTGGGCCTCCAAGAAACAACACTCGGTTGCCCTCTCAACCGCGGAGGCAGAATATGTTGCTGCGGGGAGCTGTGGCACCCAAGTGTTGTGGATTAAACACCAACTCCAAGACTACTTGGTGGATCTTGGTTGTGTCCCGATTCTGTGTGATAACACTAGTGCTATCAACCTTGCAAAAAATCCAGTCCAGCACTCTAGGACTAAGCATATTGAGATTAGGCATCACTTCATTAGAGATGAGGTCGGTAAGAAAAACTTTGAACTGCATTTTGTTGATACATTGAATCAGATTGCTGATATCTTTACCAAGCCCTTGTGTAATGACAGGTTTTCAACACTAAGAAGGGAGCTTGGTCTTTGCCGACCTCAGGCCAACAAGAATTTGAATTGATAATCATGTTCAATTAGTTGTGTGTTTTGCATTCATGCATTGTTTATATGTCAATATGTCTTTTTGCATATGGTGTCGCATTGCATGTAGTTGCATAATAATGAATTGAGTTCATGTTCATAATGCATTGTATGGTTTGTGTAGCATCATTCTCGCATGGCCATGGTATATCAAATGTTGATGTATGGAAGGGCAAGTTATGCTTGTCACGAAGCACTCAATATGCGTGAGGTTTCACCTCCGCCAAGTACCATGCGTCAATGTCGCATATAGGCCATATAGTAAGGGGGAGTTGTCCTTGTGCAACATTCATGCATATATTTCATCTTCATTCTGTTGCATTTAATAAGTGTACAACCATGGGTTGGGTCATACATTTCATTTCTGGCACCTTCATGAGTGACTAGGCCAACCTCATTTGTCATTCAACTTGATTGCAAATATAACTCCTTCGCGCATCCATTGCATATCTTTAGGGGGAGTTTTGCTGATTCTCTTAACCTCTTGCAATCTACTTCTTGGCTTATAGTCTGGTTTGAGCTCCTGAGAGTGTCGAATATATGGTGTAAGAGCTTTCTATTATATGCCCTCATGATTGTCCAATCAATGAAAATGGTTCAGATTTAATGATTTCCTTGCAGCTCTGAAATATTCGTTTTGAAATCATCTATGTTCTATGGTTTTAATAGACCTTAACTAAAGATTGCATATTATGCTTTGAATGACTATCCTGATATCTGAAAATCCAGACTTCATGACAATCTTGGTGATACTCTAGAGCTTAGTATTGTTTTTAAACATCTTGATGAGCTGGACTTCTTGAAAATCTATTTGCAGAGCAATGATATTGTTGCACGGAGAAATATGTCACGTCATCACATCAAGTGATGAATGATATGTCATGATGTGCCTCTATTATCTCTGTCTTACTTCTATTTGGACTCTAGGCAGAGCACTAGCATAATTGCTGAGAAATATATCTTCTCATCATAGAAATGAGATCGGATATGTCATGACGCGACTCTGCTATCTCTGTTCATTCTGAAGCATTACAGTCAGTCTTGCCAAATACCTAGGGATATTGGCGTCTAAACAACGTGTATTCTTACGACTAGGAGGCATGTACTAGACTTGACTGCTCGTAAAATATGAGTCATGTGCCTTCATATACTACAGATATTGAAAATTAAAATATGAAACCTCTTGCCTCAATCATACAATTCCATGCTCTAGTCATGATTGTTTAGCCTCAATACGAGTTCTTGTGTTATTCCCTTTCTAGTTATTGAATATGGATATATATAAGACAAGGGACGGTTAAGCACTGCCATGATATGTCTTTTTGGTTCATTTCTATTAAATCTTGGATGTAGTTGCTTTTCAAACTCTGTTGATGAATTTGGATTTCATTAGCTTTGAACCATACATGTTGCTCACAATCTGCTTCAGGTTTGCATATAATGGCTTGCTCTTCACTCCTTTCCGCTCTGGTCTCACAGATATTTCACTTTATTGCTCCTTTTTGCTGTTGGCAAAGGGGGAGAATTCTTGTTGTGAGTCCTTGTTGAGGTTGTGGACATGGGAGTCCTTGTTGATGGGGAGAGCCTTCATCTGTTTCATCTGTCATCATGCAACCGTCACATTATGCATCGCATTGCCATATCACATTATGCCTAGTATTCCCATATAGCATTCACATGCTTTGATCATCCATGCATACAAATCCGCATTCCCATGTTTTACTATCATGGATCTTGAGCTGCATAGGTTGCATATGTCATACACTTTGCCATATTGGATATCTCTGCCATATAATGACTCACAGTGTTGCCATCATCAAAAAGGGGGAGAATGTTGTGCCCCTATGGTCACTTGAGTTCATATGGTCACTTGGGTCATTCGACATCATTCTATGGTCATATGAGTTCTAATGTATTCTTGGTTTTGATAATGGCTAAACACTATTAGTCATTGATGTTTTTCACCTGCATGTGATTGACATACGTGATGTTTTTGTTCATGACAGGTGCGCCAATGAATGGACAAGGAATCAAGTGGAAATGGTGAACGTGAACGCTGAATGTTGCGCCCTCGCACGCGGCTCGCACGCGGGGGTCAAGGGGGCAGCGCCCCTTGCGGGGGTTTCCGGGGGCGGAGCCCCCGGAACAACATTTGATTGAAGGCTTAATAATAAAATCTTCAAGACAATCAAGGAAGATGCCACGGACATGACCGGGCTGCTAAAGAAGTTGAACAACGGAGCTGACGCGGATAACGGACCAACCCGGGATGGGCCGGGTTCTGCCCAGCTGGCGGTCGACCGCCAGCACAGGGGCGGTCGACCGCCCTAGCCAGGGATCCCAAGTCTGCACGTCTTTCAGTGGCGGTCGACCGCCAGCCAGTGGCGGTCGACCGGATTTCCCAGGGATCGCCCGTTTGCAGGTGTTTCAGTGGCGGTCGAGCGCCAGGAGCCTTAGGTCGACCGCCAGCCCCGATGCAGCCTTGTTTGACTTCGAAATCCACCTCGTGGCCAGCCCCTTTCCATGGATTTGTTTAATCAAACCTTACCTAATCTTCCATGATTTGTGGATCTGGTCTAGGGGGCATCTATGGACCATTCAAGGGTTATAAAACTAACACATGAGGGGTTAGAAACCCTAATGCTTCAAGGGGCTTCTTGTGAGATCTAGGGTGGCTACAAGAGAGCTTGGAGACGAGCTACTGTTCACGTGAACAGTAGTTCGTGAAGGTGTTCTTCATCCAATCAAAGGGGAATCAAGCTCAAATCAAAGCCAGCAAACCTCAAGGAAGATTACATCAAAGCAAGGCTATCAAAGTGATCCAAGGAAGCTGGTTTGATTCAAGTTCTTCAAAGGAAATTATCTTCATCCATTCAAGTTCTTTCCACCTCATTCAAGGTGATATTTCAAGCATTCAAACTCCTAGAAGCTAAAGAAGCAATCAAGATTCAAGGTAGCTTCATCATCTCCTTCATTCATTCAAAGAAGTTCAAAGAGAAGATCAAGAGAGAAGAATTGAAGGAAGAGGTACTGTTCACGTGAACAGTACTCCGTGAAGAACATTCATCCAATCAAGGGTGAATCAAGAAGATTGAGTTGAAGCCAAGAGGAGCCTTGTTGATGATCAACATTTCATACAAGGGCCAATTCATTTTTACTCATAACTCAATCTCTTGTTTTAGTTCCTTCACATTTGTTTTATTTTCATTATTGTTTAAACATTGAAAGTGTGATTCATCCCTACTGGTGGTTAGTAGGAAGGCAATTGGAGGTTGTTCCAATTTGCGGTTGACATCCCTACCAGGTGGTGAGTAGGAAGGCAATCGGTGGTTTCCGAATTACGGTTCTGTGCGCTGCACAAGTGAAGCCTCACCGGGTTTTGGTGAGGGGTGGACGTAGGGCTGAGGATTCAGTCCGAACCACCTTAAAATCCTATCTAGTGTGGTTTGCTTGTGTGATTGATTCGTTCTAGGTGCATGCTTAGGATCGAATTGTTATATATCTTGCTTATCTTGCTAAGCAAATTATAACGCACTTGGAAGCTAGTTTCTATTCCGCTGCAATTCATTTCAACTAAATATATAGAGGGCCACATTGTGAAAAGTGGGGCTGATCTATTCACCCCTCCCCTCTAGATCCGCTGTCCACTACACAACACACACGTGGGTGTCAAAAGAAGGAGGCACACGTGGGTGCCGAAAGTTTGTGGATAACCAAAAAAGTAAAAAGCAGGTCCCACCGTGATCGCCAGAAATGTGAACGTGTCACGTGGTGGAGAGAGAGAGAGAGATGGGGTTTCTCCCTCTCTGTGAAAGAAAAAATGATGAAACGCGTGCGTAAAAGGGTGGTGAAATAGAAAAAAGTGGAGAGTATAACCTGTAGTAGGAATACTGCAGACCTAGACTTACCGAACTCCGGTACGTGACGGAGATAGGGATCCGAAGACCCTCTCGCACAAACTAAACTCCTTTCACAGTAGGCGTGGCCTACCGTTCCGTGAGTAGTTTTTTATATACCGGGTGCGAGCCTGGGACTCTACGTAGTAGAAATTAGCGGACACAAAGACACACGTAGACTCGAAATTTGGAACGGCATATCACTCCTCACACAGTTATAATAGCAAAAATATAACAGAGAGTAAACAGACCGCCGCGGGACATTGATCCTGCGGGGTTTTAACAATAATATAACAAAGTACAGAAAGGAAGTGTTGAAAGTAAATGACCACAGTGAAATGACTCACCGCGACCGATTATAATACAAACAGACACATGTGGGATTTAGCTATCCGCGGGTATTATAGACATAAAGTAAAATTTACTACAAGCACGCGTTTGGTGGTGTGATCGCCAGGGACCGTGGGCCCCGAACTGGTTGATCACTTTTGCCTTTGACGCGGGAATTGCGTGGGTTCCTTCTTCCTCTCCGTTCGACTGGCCGAAGAAGAGGGCTTTTGAGTGGTTACCCTGCAAAATGAACAAACACAGAAATAAAATTAAGTCAAAAAGTGATATAATATGATAACAATTCGTGGGATAAAACACTAATGACTAGAGAATAGAGTAAAAATATAATAAAATGATAAAAGTAACAAAAAAAGCCGCTGATGGCAACGCAAGCACGGGGGCGAGTGAGCGGTGGGATGAAACGGCTTTCCCACGGGAACGGGAACACACGGGAGTGCTGATTGGGCCGAGGGCCCGCTTTTATTCCTGCACAAATTTAAGAAGGATTAAACATGTATGCATGTAAAAAAAAAAAAAAAAAACACACACACACACACATATATATATATATATACATATATATGCATATATATCTAAAATATACACTCTTATTGATAGATATATGTATAAATATATACAAGTATATGTATATAAGTATGTATATAAGGATAAAGGAACGTTAACATGCTAATAAAATAAAGCGAATAAGTTACCTACGTGGATGGTGTGTGCATGAAAGTGAAAAGGGTGAATAGCATGAGTGTGTGCAGTGTGAAGGTGAAAGAGTGCATATGTGTGCAGCGTGAGGGTGAAACTATGTGCATGTGTGTGTACGTGAATAGGAAATTAGGTGCATATGTGTGACTGTGGGTGCGAACAGAGAAAAGGAGAGAGAAGCAGTGTGAGGGAGAAAGAGGGAGAGAGAGGGAAAGAAAGTGAGAAAGAAATAATAGAAGAGAGAAAGAGAGATCGTGTGAGGAGGAGAAAGAGAAAGATGAGAGAGAGAGGCAGAGAACGCGGGAAGGGGAGAGAGTGAGAAGCAGGGAGAATAAAGGATCGAGAGGGGAATAAAAAATAATAAGAGAGGGAGATCGAGAGAGAAAGTAGAGAGATAGGTAGGGAGAGAGAACGTGAGAAGATAAGGGAGGGGGGAGATTAAAGAAAGCAGAAAAAAGAATAAAGGATGGGAAATAGAGAGATCAAAAGAGAGAGTTAGAGGGAGATCGAGAGAGGGTGAAAAAGAGGAAGAAAGAGGAGGAGAGAGAGAATTAAAAATGAAAAAAAAAGAGAGAGGAAGAGAGGGATCGAGAGGTCACGGGAGGGGGAGGTGAGAGAATGAGAAGCAGAGGGAGAGGGGGGAAAAGAGATGATGGGGAGTAAGGATAAAATAATAAAAAAAATAAAAGAAGGAGAGACGGGCGAGTGAGACAGGAGGAGAGAGGGCGAGAGGGGGAGAGAGGGAGAGAGAGAGAGAACGGCGGAGGGAGCGAGAGGGGGAGAGAGGGAGAGAACGGCGGTGGGAGAGAGGGAGAGAGATCCGTGGCGAGTAGAGAGAGAGAGGGAGGGTTAGCGCGAGAGGGGAGAGAGGATGAGAGAGAGAGAGACGCGACGGGGGGAAGATGAGAGAGAGAGAGAGGGGGAGAGAGAGATGAGACGGGAGAGAGAACGAGAGGGAGAGAAAGAGAGAGAGGGCATCCACAGCGAGCTCGTGTAGGGAAGGGGGACGCGGCGGACGGGCGACCGGTGGAGGGTGGTCGCGGCGGCTCTGCGGCAGGATTGTGGTTCACGGTTGCACCGGCGGTGAGGGGCTCGCGGCGGTTAACGCGAGGGTGGGCGACGGCGTGCTGCCAGTGGCGTGACAGACGATGTAGTGGGGAGCGGCGTCCGGTGAGATGGGAGCTTCACGGCGTGCTCGCGTGGGGCTCACGATGAATGCATGGCGGAGGGTGCTCTGCGTCGGTGGAGGTGGTGGCATCGGCGTGGGCGGTCGGTGGAGTGAGGGGCGGCGTACAGTGCGTGATGGCTTCACGAGGGTGGCTGGTGACGACGAGGTTCGTGCAGCAGCCAGGCGGCGAGTTTGGGGACGTGGTGGCCGGCGGTCTGACGGCGGACGGGTGAGGAGCTCGGCAGGCGTGGCCGAAGAGCTCGGACGGCAACGGCAGTGCGGTGGTCGTTGGTGTCCGGTGAGGTGGGAGCTTCACGGTGGCTGGCGTGGACGCTGTCGAGGGCGACGTCGGTAGGGTGGCGGAGGTGTCCGGCAGAGGAAAGGAGGGGAGAGGATGTGTGAAGGTGAGGGAGGGGAGCTCGGTGGTGGAGTCGCATGCGTGATGTTAGGGAGGAATGGAGAGAGGTGGAGCGGGTTGGCGGTGTTTTTTTTTGGAGAGAGTGGAGGGAAGAGGTTGCATGACGAGGCTTGGGTTTAGACTCAGGGTGATCGTGGTTAGCTATGGGAGAGGAGAATCATTGAAGGAGATAAGGGAGAGGGTGTTAGGTGGAGTGTCAAGAGGATAGTTGTTGGGTTGTGGGGGAAGGAAACAAAATGGGGAAAGTAAGAAAAAGAGAGGTGTCGGAAGGAGAGGGATGTGAGAGAGAATTATTAAGAGTGTAGGTGTTTAGTGAATAAGAAGGGTGTGAGGAGAGGGACAAAGATAAAGACGTGAAAGAGATGTATGGGTGGGAGAATAGAATGCGATATGGGGAGAAAGAAAGAGACGTAGGGAAATCATGAGAGATTAAGGAGGTGGGATAATATAAACAAGCTCATAAACTAATACATTAATCTATGATTAACTTATGTAATAACTACCATATATATATATATTTACAATTACAATTATGTATATATGTTTATTTTTGGGGTTTTATGTTTATTATTATTTATTTATATATGTTTTTATAGCTTTTCCTCAATTTTTTTGTATTTTTATAATATGACCTTTTTAAATTTTGAATAACCTTTTTTTGATTTTTTTGTATTTCCTTATAACCCATTTTTTTTACTTTTATTTATTATTTATTATATATTTTTTAAATTTTCTTATAAGCTCTTCTTTTTTTTATATATAAGCTTTTCTCATCCATTCATTTTTTATCTTTTTTATTTATAATCTTTCTCTTTTTTGCATTTTTCTAACCTTTTTTTGTATTTTCATATAAAATCCTGAAAAATGACTATTCACCCACATAAATCAATCGTATAAGCCACTTTGGAGCATCGTGGTGTAATATGAGATTTACCCGCGAAAAATGTGAAAACGGCGTGTCTACACCGGCCTTGCGGCCAATTGAGCCAACTAGCGGGGGTCTTCGGGAAGCCCCCCATATCGGCTGAATATGCCAACCATGTTGCAGGTGAAAACCTGCATCCTTCTTCTCTGTCGGTGGACCCTTCTCTTAGCCTGATGCGGGAAGGTCAGCCTCTCAAACACAGAAGTCCTTCTTGTTTCTTCCCACTTAGGGGCGACTTCATCGGCTTCGATCTCGAAGCCGTCATCATAGCCATTGTCGTCAACCGACGACATCATCATCTTTTCTCTTTCATCTTCCTCAATTGCCATTGATGGGCAGCAATCTTCATTGGTGGCGGCTGCTTGCATCAACCGCGGTTGTCCAAGCGAGGGGTTGCCTAGCCCTCGGAAATAGTTCTGGACCAAATTGGTTATCTCTTATCGGCCCCGTTCTTGATGTAGCACGGGGGACAGTTGTTGACCTCCCGCAGGAGGGATATAAGCTAGCCGAGCTCTGTCGGCAAGCTGCTGGAATCTTCGTCCCACAGCAGGGACGTTGGCTTGGCGGGCGCAGGCCCGGAAACTTTCGCGGCGTGGAGGGTCCGCAACCACCTCTTCTTCTTTCGGGGCCAGGCCCCCTTCCTTTCTTCCTTCCATTCCGTCGCGAGCAAGGCGGCGGCGGACAGGTGCAGCTTGATGGACAGGTTGGACCCTTTTGGGGACCCTGTCCTGTTAAAATTTCTTTGGCCTGGGGGCCAACTTCTCTTGGCCGTAGTGGCCGACTTCTTCTCTTTCCGCCCTCCTTCCAGCGAGGGCTTGGTATGAGTTGTAGATAGGGACGGCGGGGATGACCCGGTCCGGGACTATCCGTGCGTCGCGCCCGTCGAGGGAGACGCGTATGCCACTGACCATCATAGATTTTCTGGATTGAGACAGAGATCCGGTAACCACAGCAGTACTCCTCCGGATTTGCTTGCGTTGACGTCCTCTGGAGTTCCTATTGACAGCATCGGGGCGGGCCCCACGGACAGCATGGTGCACCAGGCAGCTGGCGACCTGGGTTGGACTCTTGGACGAGTCGTTGCAGCATCGAGCCCTCAGAGGCTCCACCTTCTTCGCAGCTCCATTGACGGGCTCCGAGGGTTCCACTTCTAGCATATCTACGAAGGCTAACCCCAGGAAGTTGGGGAAGCCAACAGCAGCAGGGAAGCTGCCGAACACCGTGGGCACCGCCAGGTACCCTTGCGGGTGACCCGGGATGATCGACGGGCCGAAACCAACGCCAGTCAATCCAATGGTTGTCGTCATTGTTTGCCTGAAAAGACCAACAAACTGACGATCAGTAGCCTTTGGGAGGGCCTCGAAGCCCAAGTATCTCGGCAAAGAGATGAAAGGTGACTGAGTCCCACCGGGCGTGCCAGACTGTTTCGATGGGGTTTCTTTTTGTTTTGTTTATTATCGTTTGGGTTTATTTGATTTATTTCACGTGTCGATCAACCAATGAACTAATTGGAAATTAACTGACTGATTGACTGCGCGGGCGTGCCAGTCACGTGAGTGACAAGTTTATTGTGCGCTCGTTCTGACCCGTGTCGGGCGAGAGTGAGATTCGATCGGGACCAGCAGTCCGCCATACCATAAAGGCTATGGTGTTAATTACATCCCCCACGAGGAGGGAAAACTTTTGATTAATTACTGAGATAATGTGCTGTCGAGGCCGGAATAAAGGATGCAGAGGATGCGAATGATCATGCATGATGTTATGATCTACCATGCACGGTTTCTTAGGGCGGACCCTCAGTACGTGGCGGAGGACCTAGGCCCGAAGACCACCATCACGCGTGGCAAAAGCTTCTCGTCGGGCGTTGCCCGGCTTTCTGCTCATGTCATTTGATATACTGAGGGTCCGCGCACTCAGGCATACATCGATGCGGCATGAATGCTTAGACTAACACATGATGATGAAGCTATGAAACTAGTTAATTATGGATAGACAAACCAATTTATTCAATCTATTGACTACAGGGTTTATTTAATTCTGTTATTGACATTGAAAATCACCCCGAAGGCAAGGAAAAGATTGAAACGGCACGACGACGCAATTCGAAACAAAATCGGTGCGATGTGCGTAGGCATAGAGTTTAAAACGGCGTGAGAAGCGTGGGTAAAGGCTTGAAACGACGTCGCCTAATGTAGGTGTAGGGTTGGCCTGGAAACGGCGCGCCCCTCTTCCGGGCGCGCCAGGATAAGGCGCGCCGTATTAAGGCGCGCTGAGTATCGATGGCGCCAGTTTAGCCCTATCTTATGGAAATCGAGGTTTTATTGGTTATTTTGGATTTATTAAAACATTTTGGGAGATTTTGAAAGTTTACTGAGTTAGTTATTCAACGGATCGGCCCCGGGCCATCCGAACGTCGAGTCACAGGCTCGCGCGAGGTTCATACTCGAGCGCGACGATCGTTCCGAGTCAAACTCGTTCGAGTCGAAATTTTGCCAGCATCTCCCCATCCCGGAGGATTGTCGGGGAGAAGCGGGGAATACTCATGTGGCGGAGGAACCCCTAAAAGCCGGGTGGCGCAACGGCGGCCGGCGAACCCGAACGGATAGGAGAACCCCGAGGGCTAGCCTACTAGGGGTACAAGTTCGTGGGTGTAAGGTAGACGGATAGCGTGACTCATAGCGGGAGCGAAGACCCCGAGGGATAGCCTACAAGGGGCACGCGACCCGAGCCGGTACCACGTCTAAGTCGGGACGACCGATAGAGAGGGAAAACCCCGAGGACCAACCTACGAGGGGCTCCCATCTCACGGCCACCACAAGGTCCATTAAGGACTATGGATTTAGATCTGTTGAGGTCAACCCATATCAATATCCACTCGCTAGCCCATAGGAGACTCGTCACTAACAGACGGCTTCATGTAGACAGAGTGATATCATAGTGAAACATTTGGGGATGTTCCCCTCTCCCCGGTCACCGAATCTGCTCGAAAGAATGGTAACACGGCGTGGATGTAGATCGTACTCAGTTAGCAAACTGATTATATATATATATATATATATATATATATATATATATATATATATATATATATATATATATATATATATATATATATATATATATATATATATATAGGGATTAGCAGGTCAACGGAGTGATTATCGAGCTAACGTTGGGAAGACCATGATGCAGGGAACCAAGCATTAAGCTTATAGGGGCGGCCTCATTTCCTTCTATTCATGATCAGGAGCGGAAGGGGGACAAGCGGACGGCCCCAGGATTAACCAGGGAGACACACATGCATACGTCTCTGGCGATGGAACCTTCGACATTCTAACGGAAAAGAATCCCGGGGAGAGGGGAGATTGCTGTAGCCCATGGTGTACCAGGGCGTATCCGGCATCGGAGAAAACAGATACGAGAACAATATGCGCAGGGAAATGATTAAATACACGGACAGAGGAAAGATGAGTAATTGGGGAAGATGGGAACGGCACCGAGTACAACCACAGTTCATCCATTCAATGCACAATGAATAGGGATATATATATACACTTCCATTCCGGCGCCGGCACTGTTGCACGGCGCCGTCTCACTAGCCACAGAAAGAAAACGCAAGGGGGGGGGGGTTAAGAAGAGATGATGCAGGGGAAAGCAAACAACATTGATCCCTCGACTCATTAGTGCACTTGTGCACACCATTCATTCCATCAATAAGGAAAGACGCACATATTACATACATCGGCGCTGGCGTTGTCGCACGGTCACCGTTTTCATTAACATAGAAGAAAAAAGTTACAGAGGGAGAAGTCAAGAATCGCAGAGAAGGTGAGAAAGGGGGGAAGGAAACAGGGCTCATATCATCGCCTTCCTCCCCCCCTATCTCACTTACATTATATCAGAGGAGAAACCCGAACAGAGGGGGATCGATGGGGAAATTACAATGACCCACCTAAATAGACAAAGAAGCAGATGATCTTCTTCTACGGCACCGGGAGGTTCACGCGGAGAGATGCGGCGGCCGTTGAGACCCTCAGATGGGAGGTTTTTCCCTCAAGAAACCCTCCCCTTCGAAGCTCTGATTGGCCGTCTCAGAATTCCCTCTCTCTTCTATTTTCTTCTGGCTATTCTCTTTTCTTTTCTGAATGCTCTCCCCTTTTCTTCTGGTCGACGAGGGTTGCCTTTATAGCAACCAGCTAATCTGGCGCCATGAAGGGCGCGCCGGATTCACTGGCGCCGGGGGAGATGTCCCCCAATTGCTTCTGGTGCGTCAGATTTGGTGGCGCCGGATAAAGGGGCACCGGTGACCTGTTGTGCGCCGATTTAGCTTGTTTGCTCGATGCGGGCTAGCCGATGGGTCCGGGGATGATTCCGGAAGCTACCGTCGACTCTTCCTCTCGCCATGGTCCTTGGAAAACCTTGGCGGGCATTGACGAAGCTCTCGGCACGATGAATGGCCTCAATCCGAACTCCGTGTATGTTTGGCTCGAGCACGCGGGTTTTCCGCTGATACGGCCTTCGGCATTGTGATTTGTACTTCCGACTCAGCTTGACTCGTGCCTGGAGCATCCCTGCGGGATGGTATGACATCCGAGATAATTTCGCCTTAACTGGCGATCATTCGGCCACTAACGGGCCCACTATGGCGAGAAGCCGAACCCGCGTCGGGTGGTCGGGACCTTCTGCTGACAGAGCCTTCGGTTCCTTGTTGTGAAGGGCCGAGGACGTTCTTCCTCCTCAGGAGAGTCTTCATTCAGGTGGCGAGCCACCGGGTAGACCGTCGTCCTTGGTCGGGCGACGGGTGTATGGTAGTGGCACGACGGAGTCGATGCCAGATCATTAGGCAGGCTTGGTCGCACTGCCGGTTGGTTGTGAATTCATCTCGACTTTCCTGAAACGAAGTCCCCGATCATTCATTCCAGGTGACCCGAGGCCCTGGTAGCTTGAGAAGTCTTCTGCATATTGTTCTTCATCGGCTTCTTAGCTTCAGCTGGCCGTATCATTCGTCTTTGTGGCTTGGTCGCCAACGATCATATTTTGAGTGCCAACAGGGGAATACATAACAATATATAAAGTTGGGCTCCATCTTCCCTCCTTGGAGTTTAAATTTGAACCCATTTGAAATTTGAAATCTATGGGCTCCATTTTTCCTCCTTGGAGTTTGAATTTGAACTCATTTGAAATCTGAAATCTATGGGCTCCATTTTCCCTCCATGGAGTTTGAATTTGAACCCATTTGAAATTTTAAATCTATGGGCTCCATTTTCTCTCCTTGGAATCCTAGATGGGCCTTGGGTGCCCCTAGCCCAATACCTAAGAGAAGGAAGGCTTGGGCCTAATGCACTCAAAATGACTCAATTTCCTCAACCTAGACTCTTAATGACCCATTAACCAAATGGCCTTCAAATGGCCTACAAAAAGGAATCCAAAATAAAAATAACGATGAAATCTTGCCTCATAACTAGGACTCCCAGCTGTCTCCAAGCCACAGTGATGCCTACATAGCTCAAGCCGCATTACGTGTCTTGTAATGTCGATCAATAGCTCGTGTGTCCTCACCAATTCTCCCCGGGTGGGAAGAACTCGACCATGTCGAGTAAGGGTCTCTGTCGCTTTGGTACCGCTCCAGCAAGTCTGGATCTAACCTCTCCAGCTATGCCCGAGTGATCCATGCATCATCGGACGCGGGCCGTCCCCTCCAACGTACCAAGTAGCGGTGATATGCGCCACTCCTAGTGGTAGTCACATGCTCATCCAGTATAGACTCTATCCGCTCACACTGCTGAGGTGACAGGGTTGGAAGTGGACTCTCAGGGGCGGGCTCGCTCACAAGGGGTGGAGAAGGCCCGAACAACTCACTAGGGATCACTGCCGGGTCCCTATATGCAACTAAGTCTGAGACATTGAATGTAAAATTGATACCATAGTCGTCCGACAAGTCTACAACATGTGCATTGGATCCAACTCACCTCAAAACTCTAAAGGGGCCAGCACCACGAGCCTGTAGTTTCTTCACGGCTCCAGAAGGAAACCATTCTGGTCTGACCCGGATCATGACATAATCTTCCTCCTGGAACTCACGGGGGTGTCTATGAGCGTCAGCCAACTCTTTATATCGCGCGTTGCTGGTCTCTATATGGTCACCAATATCATCATGCAAACCACTAACATGCTCGGCAAATGACTCTGCAGACTGCGGCATGTAGACACGCCAAAGTTGACGTTACTGTGAGTACATCTCATATTACCTTGTAACGCCCCAATTTGACCCTCAAATTAGCTCTGTTTGAGTGGTTTTTCTCACTTTTCTTGGATTTCTCGATTTTTCCTCTCTTTTCCTATTTTTCCCTATTTTTCTGGATTTTTCTGGATTTTCTGGGCATTTTTCTCTATTTTTATGTATTTTTCAGAAATAACGACTTGATGTGGGGCATCTTTTAAATAACGGCTTAGCCTTGGGCGTTTCTAAAAAAATTGACGACTATAGTGGAGGGCATCCATTCTTTCAAATTTCTATTTTTCTGGATTTTTCTGAGAATTTTTCAGAATTTTTTGGGAATTAACGACTTACAAGGGGACATTATTTTGAATTTGAAAAGAATAAAAAAAATCAAAAATTGAATTCACGACCTATGCACGGTCGTCTGTTTCAAATTGATTATTTTATTAATATTTTCAACCCCCTTCCAGAGGTGATTTGGTGACCTTCCGGGTGTCAGAAAAATACGCAAAAATAGTCATTGGAATCAGCACAATGAGATGCACCTCCACCTAAAAAATGGGAAAATAATATTGAGAAATGAAAACTAGCCCTATTTTGAATATTTTGATTTAACGACCTTGAATCGGTCGTCTATTCTTTTGACTATTTATCACGCCTCTTTTTCAGACGTCTTTCACAAGATTTCAGGAAATTAACGCCTTGGTCTTAGGCGTATTTTTAAGAGATGCTCTCTTGCAGGTCGTCAATTCTTGAATTGACGCCCTTGTTCAGGTCGTGTTTCACCTTTCGGATTCTAAACGAATGCAGCCTTTCCCAGAGAGTACCTGCTTCGTTTGGTCACCTTGCCCAGTCTTATCTTTCCCTTGTTGGACTCTTGCCTATTCTAATCCTTCTATCCTTTGATTCAACCTATATGTAGAGTTTATGCAGCTCTAATAGGTTAGATTCGAATTCTTCTTTCTGGCTCCCTCGGTTCTTCCGTGTTTTTCTTTTCTATTTTCTTCTTCTTTCTGTTTCTTCGTCTTTTCCTTCTTCACAGGAAGCTATTGCATTGGCTAAGGAGGGGGGCTCTTTACGATTAAACTTCATCCTTTGGAAGACTTCCTCCCAAACGATTAATCAAAGCCAAAGAAGCAGCACATGCCCTTCTTCCTTTTATCTATTCTTCCTTTTGTTTTATCATCATCGGTTCATTCATATGCATGCATGTTCATACATGTTTATTTTTTATCTCAACCACGTTGAGTATCTCCCATAAGTGCAACTCTTGCACTCTTTCCCTTATTCATATATTTGCATCTTCATACATTCGTATTTTTCACACCCTTTTTGCATAGGGGTTTAAGGGCTAACACCCTTAAGGTGTGTTCATATACGCAATTTTTCATGCTCATCCTATTAAGAACTTGATGCTACACTCACCATATTTCTAATTCAATTTCTTTATTGGTGTTTGTGAATTTTTGCATGGGTAATCAAATAAGAGAAACTCTCTTCATCGGCCGGCCGATATAGAAGAGAAAGGAGCACTCACAATCCCCGCGCTTTCAAGGTATTTTTCGCGATCCCTCCGCTATTTTCATTATTATATTTTGAGGCCTCGTGTCTCTGGCGATCACAAACTCCATTTTAGCACCTCGTGCTTATTCGTGTTTCACATGCTTTGTTTATTCATTATTTCTATTTGTTTAAGTGGATTTCTTAGAATCTACACGGCACTCTAGCATGCATGGGCAAGGGAACTAGATCCACTGGCTTCCTAGGTCTATATCATGTGACAACCTCAAAAGGGCTCATGCCTGTGGACCTATTGACCGAGTCATTATATGCAAACTTGGCAAGTGGCAAAATCAGATCCCAGTCCCTCTCGCGTTTCCTAACCAAACATCTCAAGAGGTTCTGTGATGTCCCGGACCCTTTCAGATCCTTCTTCGTTGGTCCCGGATCTGGTTTCTCGGAGTGTCCGACTCCGTTGTGTCCAAAATTTTATTTCGGACACCTTTCGTGTTCGGATACGTGCGATTCGGGTCAGTTCGAAGGCCCGGAACGTGTTCCGCGGCTTTTTCCGCGTGTTTTCCGATTCCCACGTGTGTGTCTCGGAAACACCTACGAAACCCTGTAGCGGGTGAACCGGGTCGTTCACCTACCCGCGAATGGTACCGTTGCAATCAGTGCGTCGAGAGGATCGAGGAGGTGTATTTTTTTATTTTTTGAGATTTTTTTAATTTTTTAGATTTTCTATAAATACCCCCTATTTTCCCTTTTCTTTTTCCCCTTTTCTTCTTTTCCTCTTTTTCTTTCCTCCTCCCGTGAGCCACGGCCGACCGTTGCAACCCCCCCCCCTCTTGCCCGTTGGACATCGTGGCGCCCCTTCCCCTTCGGCGACGCGTGGTGGACATCGGTGGCGGCGCTGTGACGACGGCGGTGGCGAGAGGATCGTGACGGTGCCCCCATTGGTGCGTGGGAGAGGAGTTCGTGTTCGAGCAAGATTCGGCGATTGGCGGCGATCCGGTGGTTTTTGAACTTTTTTAAGGTAGGGGGACGGATCCTTGCCCTCTTTACAACATCCCCCGTGATTTCTAGGCCGTGGAGAGGTCGAGGGGGATTGAATTCATGCCGGGAGGGTTATTTCCATGCTTGGGGTTTGAGCGCCGGATCTTCCGTTTTATGGGGTTTTTGACCGCTCTATGGGCTTAGATGCATGCCAGGGAGGTTGGGGGAGGCTCCCCCTTTTGTTTCCCCTTCACTTGGGAGTGAATGGGGCGTGGGACTGAGTTTTCCGAGTGAACTGCATGAACCGGGCTCTGCCCGTTGTCGCGCTAGGTTCCAGGGGCGCGTGCTTGTTGAACGCGCCGAGTCATCCGAGCGCGTTCGTCCGAGAAGATGAATAGTTTGGCGGTGTATGTGGCGCCAGGGTTGGGCAGCGCGTTCTTGATGAACGCGCTAGCTCCTGCTAGCGCCTTCTTGGAGAACGCGCTAGCTTCTGCTAGCGCGTTCTTCAGAGGGTCGCGCCAGGGGACCAGAGCGCGATAGTGTCGCGCCCTGGGTCCCTAGCGCGTTAATCCCCCTCCCCGTGCCACGTTTCCTTCCAATGGTTTTACCTCCGGTGGAGTGAGTCTCGGATCCAGTTGTGGCGGGTGGCTCGAGGGTTGCCGTGAGCATCCAGCGAGAGCCACAGGGGTGCCCGGGGGTCCCCGGAGAATCAGTTACCTCGGTAGGTGTGCCGCGTGACTTGAGGGACGGTCGGACCTCATGCGTGTCCCCGGCATCCGTACCTACCATTTGGTTACCGAGAGTCTGTGTTAGTGTGTTAGTCGGTGGGAGTCGAGTCCTTACTTCCAGTGACCTGTCCACTAGTCGTAGCTTCCTGCGCACGCGAGTGCGGACCCACCTGGGAGTGGTGGAGAGAGAGACCCAGTGAGAGGCGGTTTTTAGGCTGGTTACCGTAGGGCCCCTTGCCTTTGCCACCAGAGTCCGGTGGGGGGGAAAACCAGCTAGAGGACCCGACCTAGAGCAGATGGTCTGTGTGTGCACACGTAGTTGGGGGCTTAGGACATGCGCTGACGAGCGTGACCCCAGCTAGTCCTTGTTGTGGCACTTGTTGCGTGTCTGAGTCTCACGCTCGGGGCGTTGCAGCTAGACACTTGTGACGCGGTACAAGACGTCAGGGGACGCTTCCTGTCGTTCTTCCATTGGATAGTGCTCCTGTTTACTGGAAGGTGTGGACTCGAGTTTTATAGGACCGAGGTTTTGTAGTACGGTACCGTTAGAGTAGAAGGCTTTTCCGTTTATTTACTTTAGCTTGTTGGTTCGACCATACTCCTGTTAGGTAGAGTTTGATGAGAATCGACGCCGGGCATGTACTTTTTCTTTTGTATTTATGTCCTTTTAGTTTGTGTTATATCCTTGGGAAAGTATATGCGCAATTGTACGGCTTTATAAGCCAATGCGTCATTCCCATGGATTGTGTGGGTTTTTATGCAATCATACAGTAGGACCAGTAAGGGGGGCCTCAGCCCTTTCCCATTGGTCCATGTCACCTATGTGGGGCTGGTCAACCATCCTAGGTGGTCATCTAGAAGGGTTGAATGTCAAATACCACATGGGTAGACAAAGGGAGTAAAAAGTCTAAGGTAGGCTACCTACCATGTCAAGCTTGTCTCCCACTTGGGTTATTTTATTTTGTGTGTGTGTGTTGGTCACATTTAATCTAGGCCATTCATTCCCCATCCCTAGATCCAATGGTAGAGATTGGATTAGATTGGAGGTATATAAATACTTGTATTTTCCATTTGAATATTAATGAAAGTGAAAAAATCATTGTGCAAGAACCCCTCTCTTGGAGAATTTCGACCTCTCCTCTCTCTCCCCCTGGTTTCTTCATCCCCAACCCCCATTCTAGAGTGATATCTCCTTCCCCCCACCTCCGGTGATCATCGGTGCCACCGCCGCCGCCGTTCGTGCCGCCATCACGCCGCCGCGGAGCCGCCTTCGGTGTTCTGTCCATCCTGGATAGAGGCTTCTTGTCCGAATATCTGATCTCCACCACGTGAAGATCTCAAGCTGCAATTTTTATGGTGTGTTCTTCCCTTGTATCCCAAGCTCCACCTAAATTTTCACACCCAAATTCCATCGTTTAGTATTTTCCCATTTTCGTGCATCTTTCATTCCTAGTTCTGTTTTATCTCTGTCTACAGTGATAGCAGCCTAGTGTTTCCCACCTCCAGCCATCATTTTGATTTGTCCAAACCCTCCCCATTTTACTGAGAGTTAAGTCCATCACCCCCTAGATCCACAAATTTTCTTAATTTTTTATCAGTCTTCTATCTATTTTTAGAAATTCATGTTCTTCCTCAGCTACAGTGTTGTCAACCAGATTCTAGATCCGACCCACTGCTAGTGAAAAAATCATATAAATTCGTAGCCTTCCCCAAAACCAGATCCAAAAATAGTTCTGGTTTCATAGCTTGATTTCCCACAACTTTTATGAAGAACACAACCCCAGATTAGGACGTCTACCTCGCGGTCAAAGGCAATCCACAGGAAAGTTCTCTGCTGACCTGAGATTTCAGGAACTGTACAATAGCAACCTTCAAAATTTTCCAATCAGAAGTACATGCTTGATTATTTTTCTATAATCACCTTGGGTTGCAGCCCTTCGAAGCATCTTTCCAACGACGCTGGTTTCGTCACATTCCGACGTCGGGGCTGATCGCAGCGCCCGTTCTCGCCGAGACGCGCGCTGAAAATCAGAAGTTACAGCCCGTGGCCGGTTATTCCGACCGGTGCCGATCGGAGCCGCCCGGCCTCCGGCCGGTGAACCAGCGCGCCCCCACTTCAGGGAGCGCCCTTCCAGGCATCCTCCACTACAGCGGTGCCACCGGGTCCCACACGGCCCCTCCGGACAGCACGTGGGCCCCACCGTCACTAGTTCGGGTGCTGCCGAAGAGACGCGAGAAGTCGCCCGTCAACCCGAATTCGGTCCTCCCGGGCCCGTTTGTGTTGCCCTTTACCTCCCTGCGTGGAGTGGGCAGTAATTCATTTGCTGTAATATGTTGTATTAATTGTCCCAGGAGTATGAGTTTCGGCCGGGTCCGTCGTCCCCACGCCGAGCGCGTGGAGGTATCGTCCTCGCTCCTTACTTGGCATTTGCTTAATTTCATATATGCTTGTTTATGCCGCTGCTAGAGAGCATGTGTAGGGATATCTATCTCGCTTTATCTGTTCATTACCGCTGCTGCGAGAGAGTGCGACACCGTCCCGTGACCCGATCCGGGCACACGAGAGAGCCGATCACCCTATCTCACTACCGGTTTCTCAACTGCGCACGTCCGACGCTTCCCTCGTTAAGGGGTAGTCACGAGCTTGTCGTGTCCGTGGTCTCGTCCCGCATCAATTTGGTATCAGAGCGAGTTTGAGTCTAGGGTGTCAAAAAAAAAGGAGTGTCATTTATGTCTAGTCATTAGTCATTGTCTAAGTCGTGTTTATGGTCATCATTGTTTTAAAACAAAAAAAAGTGTCTTTTGCATCGCATCCCAATAACCCGGTATATCAAAAGGTGTTGCCCGAACGTTAGGCTACGCCTATCGGGAAGGCCGCACACTTGCGCGAGTGGTCTTCGGATCGGTTATCTCCGCCACGTACCGAGTCTTGGTCGTCATGTCTAGGGTTGTAGTCCATTGTCTAGTTGGTTTATCTACTAGTGTCGGCATGCCCACCCACTAGTCCCCAATCACCCATGGATTCCCAAACTCCCGGATGGTGGCGATACTATCTCAAATAGAAGGACCACCCGAACCACCCCACGAGGCTCGAAACCCGGGACTTCTACGGGTCCGATGACCCGAGTGTCTACTTAGAATGAGAAGCCATTATGGACGATTACTTCGAGGTGTACATTATGTACGAGCCCATGCAAGTCGATGTTGCCAAAAGGTGACTTTTTGGTGAAGCCGCTGCAACTTGGAGGAACATCAAATATTGGAGGGAGGATAGGAATCTAAGGCCCATCGAGTCATGGTGGGAAATGAAGAGAGCGCTTAGGAGGGCCTACTTGCCCCGCCCACCTACCTCCAACCACAGAGGTCATACCACTCACCCACCCCACCAACTCACCCACAACCAAGTGTGCCACACCGCTACCCAATCCCACCCCTTCACCGCCGTCCAAGCCCAACAAAGCGACCCCAATCTAGTGGCCCACCCAAGCACCTCCAACCAGCCTCCCCTTGGCACCCCCATCCCAACCCACTCAAGTACCTCCAACCGAGTAGAAGCCCCGCTTATAGCCGAGCCTAGGACCACACCTAGGTCGAGGGACGAGGAGCGAGTCCACCCCAAAGTCTCTACTCCAACCCGCTCCTTTGAGGAATGCAAGAGAATGATTTCGGATTTGTTGGAAAGGATAAGTGCTTCTTCACCTCTCGTAGGTGCTCCATCACCACCCGTTCCTTCCGAGCTCTATTCGGAATCTTCTTCTTTGGAGCTACCAAAGCCCGAGCCACCCGTGTTTCTTACAGGAACACTTTACATAGTCGAGCCACTTCTTAGTTGGCTCAAGGATGGCTTGGTCCCACATCCCTTCCCGTCTATGGACCCCACCTTACCTTTAGTGCCAGTCAATTCATTCCATACCACCTTTCGATATAGTCACCATGTGGACACATTGGACGATCTTGTCATGGGATTGGATTCACAATGGGAGTTGACGCATCTTTTGGCGCGAGGCTTTGACCAACCTGTTAGTCTTAGCTTCACCCATCCGGCCTTTGGGTCCATTACCTCCGAGTGCACCGTGGGTTGTGTCACCACGGAGGTCCTCTTACTCCTCCCTTTATCGGACGAGCCCGAATTCATACCCTTTTGTCCGAGGGAGGAATCATACTTCTTGCCTACGATCCCCGACCCACCCGTTACAATTCAAGAAGATGACTACCCACATCTTCAAACCTTCTACACGTGGGACCGTGACTTGTGGGAACCCACCACAAGGGGTCATACCTTCTTTGACCCTTTTGACCCCTTCACTATTAGGCTTCCCGAGTTACCACCCGTACTCCCCTTCTTCAAGGAAGCCCACTTTTATGCCCCTTCCCCTCGGGATGGGCCATCTACATCCACCAACCCCGACCCACCTACACTCGGCCCTTCTAAACCACCCAAGTCGCTCACATTCAAAAGACCATCCATGCATAACCACACCCAACGTATAGGTGTTCCCCATGCCATCCATTCTCAGTTGCACAACATGCATGCATGGCACATATTCGGGTGTCCTGGTCCGCCGTCACCCATGTACGGGTCGGACTAACATTAGGTGTGTCTAGGGTCATAGATGAGTCCGTGTGTTTTTTTTCTTGTGTAGTTTATTTTGTGTGGTTTGTTTGCATGGCTTGTGTGTCATTTTTTTGTCTGCATGTGTCTTGTGGAAGCTCGTCGATGTCAGTCCCTTATGAGTGTGAAGCGAGTCGACTCACTCGATGAGTATGAGATCGGTTCTACATCTATACCCGGATCAGTCACCTACAGGGACTCAGCGGTGATTCCTAGTGAGTCTTCGAGCTACTTCCTTCCCTTTTGAGAGTGCCCCACCCAGAGTGTCCACCTTCGGCCCATAGCAGTCTGCGCATATCGAGTATATATGGAATGAGCAGGTGACGATCACTCGGAGCGGAGCGTACCCGCATTACTTGGCACGGTGACAGATCCGCCGGAGTACTCGAGCATCCATACCCCTACTCGACGGGGTCGAGTTCCTCCCACCCGAGGAGAGTTGATGGGAATCGACGCCGAGCATGTACTTTTTCTTTTGCATTTATGTCCTTTTAGTTTGTGTTATATCCTTGGGAAAGTATATGCGCAATTGTACGACTTTATAAGCCAATGCGTCATTCCCATGGATTGTGTAGGTTTTTATGCAATTATACAGTAGGACCAGCAAGGGGGCCCTCAGCCCTTTCCCATTGGTCCATGTCACCTATGTGGGGATGGTCAACCATCCTAGGTGGCCATCTAGAAGGGTTGAATGTCAAATGCCACATGGGTAGACAAAGGGAGTAAAAAGTCTAAGGTAGGCTACCTACCATGTCAAGCTTGTCTCCCACTTGGGTTATTTTATTTTTTGTGTGTGTGTTGGTCACATTTAATCTAGGCCATTCATTCCCCATCCCTAGATCCAATGGTAGAGATTGGATTAGATTGGAGGCATATAAATACTTGTATTTTCCATTTGAATATTAATGAAAGTGAAAAAAATCATTGTGCAAGAACCCCTCTCTTGGAGAATTTCGACCTCTCCTCTCTCTCCCCCTAGTTTCTTCATCCCCAACCCCCATTCTAGAGTGATATCTCCTTCCCCCCACCTCCGGTGATCATCGGTGCCGCCGCCGCCGCCGTTCGTGCCGCCATCATGCCGCCGCGGAGCCGCCTTCGGTGTTCTGTCCATCCTAGATAGAGGCTTCTTGTCTGAATATCTGATCTCCACCACATGAAGATCTCAAGCTGCAATTTTTATGGTGTGTTCTTCCCTTGTATCCCAAGCTCCACCTAAATTTTCACACCCAAATTTCATCGTTTAGTATTTTCCCATTTTCATGCATCTTTCATTCCTAGTTCAGTTTTGTCTCTGTCTACAGTGACAGCAGCCCTGTGTTTCCCACCTCCGGCCATCATTTTGATTTGTCCAAACCCTCCCAATTATACTGAGAGTTCTGTCCATCACCCCCTAGATCCACAAATGTTCTTAATTTTTTATCAGCCTTCTATCTATTTTTATAAATTCGTGTTCTTCCTCAGATACAGTGTTGTCAGCCAGATTCCAGATCCGACCCACTACTAGTGCAAAAATCATAGCAATTCGTGACCTTCCCCAAATCCAGATCCAAAAATAGTCCTGGTTTCATAGCTTGATTTCCCACAACTTTTCTGAAGAACACAACCCCAGATTAGGACGTCTACCTCGCGGTCAAAGGCAATCCACAGGAAAGTTCTCTGCTGACCTGAGATTTCAAGAACTGTACAACAGTAACCTTCAAAATTTTCCAATCAGAAGTACAGGCTTGATTATTTTTTTATAATCACCTTGGGTTGAAGCCCTTCGAAGCATCTTTCCAACGACGCTGGTTTCGTCACATTCCGACGTCGGGGCTGATCGCAGCACCCATTCTCGCCGAGACGCGTGCTGAAAATCAGAAGTTGCAGCCCGTGGCCGGTTATTCCGACCGGTGCCGATCGGAGCCACCCGGCCTCCGGCCGGCGAACCAGCGCGCCCCCACTCCAGGGAGCGCCCTTCCAGGCATCCTCCACTACAGCGGTGCCACTGGGTCCCACACGGCCCCTCCGGACAGCACGTGGGCCCCACCGTCACTAGTTCGGGTGCTGCCGAAGAGACGCGAGAAGCCGCCCGTCAACCCGAATTCGGTCCTCCCGGGCCCGTTTGTGTAGCCCTTTACCTCCCTGCGTGGAGTGGGCAGTAATTCATTTGCTGTAATATGTTATATTAATTGTCCCGGGAGTACGAGTTTCGGCCGGGTCCGTCGTCCCCACGCCGAGCGCGTGGAGGTATCGTCCTCGCTCCTTACTTGGCATTTGCTTAATTTCATATATGCTTGTTTATGCCGCTGCTAGAGAGCATGTGTAGGGATATCTATCTCGCTTTATCTGTTCATTACCGCTGCTGCGAAAGAGTGCGACACCGTCCCGTGACCCGATCCGGGCACACGAGAGAGCCGATCACCCTACCTCACTGCCGGTTTCTCAACTGCGCACGTCCGACGCTTCCCTCGTTAAGGGGCAGTCACGAGCTTGTTGTGTCCGTGGTCTCGTCCCGCATCAGGGTTACCTTCTGCTTTCTTATTTTCCGTGCAAGTTGGGGATTCGCGGGATCCCTACTGGGCCAATGAAATGAGGCTCACCCCTGCTTTTCAGGTGAGGCAGGGTCTACGAGAGGCGCGGCTGAGTTTCAGCGTGGTCCTTCTAGCCAGGGTTAGTCGCCAGTCTGCCAGAGCCGGAGGATGCCCCGTGTAGTTATACTCCGGGGGATGCCCCGTGTAGTTGTACTTTTTCTTTCTGTTGACTGTACTTTCATTATGGACATGAGACTCTGTGGACCTTGTAGCAGTTCATTATTTATATTATTATTCTGTGCATTTTATTTTAGATTATTGTGCTATCTCTACAGTTGTTTCAGCTTCTCTTGCACTCCCACACCATCCCTTTCTACCCTTCCGAGTCTTCGGGCTCGTGGGTTGGCGGACCAAGATTCGAGACACGTCGGTTCCTTTCCTGTACTCAGATCTCGGGTCGTCACAGCTGGTATCAGAGCGTAGGTTGTGGAGGTACATCGGAACTTGAAACAAATTGCGGTGGTCCAGAAGGTCCATGAATGTCCTGTACAGTCGGCGACTGGCTTAGGGCCGCGCGTGTTTTATTGATTTGTGGTTGTTTTCTTGATGCCTGGCGTGTTATGGCGCCACGGAGGAGGGCTCATCCCCAGCAGGGAGAGTCTAGTGGTGGTCCGGAGGAGCAGAGCAGGGCTTCAGTTTCCGAGGGTGTAGATGGAGATGCGAGAGCTCCGGGGATGGACGATTTCTTCCGAGGTATGTTTGAGTATGCGTTTCAGCGGCAGCAGGGAGGCCAGCAGCAGGGTAGCGATGCTGGTGAGGACCGGGCTCGTGGTGGTCATGGTCGTGTGCTGAAGGAGTTCTTGCTGTTCCAGCCTCCTTCTTTCGATGGGCAGCCAGATCCTGAGGTGGCCAGAGAGTGGCTGGATGATGTGTGGCGGATTTTCAATGCGATGGAGTGTCCCGAGGAGGAGCAGGTAGCGTTGGCTACTCATCGTCTTCAGGGGGCGGCCCATACTTGGTGGACGTCAGAGTGGGGTTCAGTGTTTTAGTCCCGTCCTCTTCGGCAAATTGCGTGGCAGGAGTTCATCACGGCTTTCGAGCGTGCTTTCTGTCCATCCTTTGTCAGGTCGCAGAGGTTGCGTGAGTTTATGGAGCTGACCCTGGGTGACATGACGGTGATGCAGTACCGTGCCAGGTTTATCTAGTTGGGTCGTTATGCTCCTCATATCGTGGCAGATGAGGAGGTGAAGACCGATCAGTTTGTGGGTGGTCTGAGGCTAGAGTTGAGGCATCATCTTCTTGCGTCAGGTTTGACCACTTTGGATGCGGCATGTAAGGCAGCAGCGGCGTTGGAGAGAGACTTGCAGAAGGTTCGAGGGCAGGGCAGTGCTAGTTAGGTGCAGGCAGATTTCAGCCAGCCGACGGGGATGCAGCAGCAGAGTACCGTCCAGGTCTCAGTAGGTGGATCAGTGGCGACGCAGTCTGTGGCTCCTGGGCCAGGATCGTCATCCTTTAAATCGTAGCATAAGAAGCTGCTTAAGGAAGCTGGTTTTGGTAAGAGGCGTCAGGATCGTAAGGAGTCGAAGCAGGAGTCGATGGACAGTGTTCAGCAGCCGGTGACTTTTCAGCGTAAGGGTTCGATGACTAATTCTCGGGGCGGTTGCCCTAGGTGCGGTGGTTCTCATCCGGATAGACCGTGTTCGGCACCCGTGATTTGTTTCAGGTGTGACCAGCCAGGGCACATGGCACGTCACTGTCCGCAGAGACCGCGCCAGCCGCACGAGTTTCAGCCCCAGCAGTTGTCATCACAGCCGCAGCAGTACCAGCACCAGGGATAGTTTCCTCAGTTGTCACGGTCAGCTACTGTAGGGAGGCAGAGATCCCGAGGCAGAGTGACTCACATGACCAGGGCGGAGGCTGAGGCGTCGCATCTGGTGGAAGGTACTCTTTCGATTTTGGGTTGTGCGGCTCGTGTTTTGTTTGATTCAGGTGCTTCTTATTCGTTCATCTCGGAGGATTTTGCTCAGAGTGTGGAGGACCCAGTGACCGAGGTGTCCTGTGACTTGGCGGTAGTGCTGCCTACCGGTGACTTCATGATCACCCCATACTGTTTTGAGAAGGTACCTGTGTGGGTGGAAGGGCGGAACTTGCCGGTTAGACTCTACGCGTTGTCGCTTCAGGACTTCGATGTGATTTTGGGCATGGATTGACTCGAGGCTCATCATGCCTTGGTGGATTGTGGCTCGAAGAAGGTCTACTTCCGACAGCTTCGTGGACCCACCTTCTATTTCCAAGGTATTAGGTCTTCCTCTTCCCGCTTGCTTATTTCGGCTATCCGTGCGTGTCGCTTGCTTGATGCGGGTTGTCAAGGCTTTCTCGCATCCGTGGTTTTGAGTGATCGGCAGTGTCCCAAGGTGGAGGACATTCCTGTCGTGTGCGAGTTTCCCGATGTTTTTCCCGAGGAGCTACCAGGCTTGCCACAACAGCGAGAGATTGATTTCGTGATTGAGATGGTGCCGGGTACGGCGCCTATGTCGAAGGCCCCTTATCAGATGGCGCCTGCGGAGTTGCGAGAACTGAAGGCGCAGTTGCAGGAGTTGCTGGCCAATGGGTATATTCATCCTAATTATTCCCCGTGGGGTGCGCCGGTGTTGTTCGTGAAGAAGAAGGATGGTAGTTTGAGGCTGTGCATCGACTACCGTCAGTTGAACCAAGCGACTGTTAAGAACAAGTATCCGTTGCCTCGGATTGATGACTTGTTCGACCAGCTTCAGTCAGCTCGGGTGTTTTCGAGGATCGATTTGAGATAGGGCTATTACCAGCTGCGGATTTGAGAGTCAGACGTGGAGAAGACGGCGTTTCGATCGAGGTATGGGCATTATGAGTTCTTGGTGATGCCGTTTGGGCTCACCAATGCCCCCGCAGCGTTCATGGATCTGATGCATAGGGTATTTCGTCTGTACTTGGACCAGTTTGTGGTCGTGTTCGTGGACGACATCCTGGTGTATTCGCTGTCTGCTGAGGAGCATGTGCACCATTTGGGTGTGGTGCTGCAGACGTTGCGCGATCACCAGTTGTATGCGAAGCTCAGTAAGTGCGAGTTCTGGCTTCGTGAGGTGCACTTTTTGGGGCACGTGATTTCTGGTGATGGTGTTTCCGTGGACCCGGTTAAGGTCGAGGCTGTGGTACAGTGGCCGAGGCCGAGTTCTGTCACGGATATTCGGAGTTTCTTGGGGCTCGCAGGCTATTATCGGCGGTTTATTCAAGATTTTTCTCGTATTGCAGCCCCGATGACCAGGCTTACGCGGAAGGAGGTGCCGTTCGTCTGGACAGAGGAGTGTGAGCGGAGCTTCGTGGAGCTGAAGCGGTTGCTTACCACTGCTCCGGTTTTGGTGTTGCCATCTGGCTCGGGTGGTTTCGTGGTGTGTACGGATGCTTACGGGGTAGGTCTCGGTACTGTGTTGATGCAGTATGAGAGAGTTGTGGCGTATGCATCGCGGCAGTTGAAACCACATGAGGTGAACTACCCTACTCATGATCTCGAGTTGGCGGCGGTGATTTTCGCTCTGAAGATCTGGAGGCATTATTTGTACGGCGAGAGGTTTGAGCTTTTCACTGACCATCAGAGTTTGAGGTATGTGTTCACCCAGAGGGATCTTAACCTCAGGCAGAGGAGGTGGATGGAGTATATGAAGGATTATGATTTCACTCTGTCTTATCAGCCTGGCAGGATGAACGTCGTGGCTGATGCTCTGAGTAGGAGAGTGACGGTCAGTCGGATGTTGTTGAGAAAGTGGAGGCTTTGGGAGCAGGTTCCGGCCATGACTTTTAGGCTCAAGGTCCCTTAGGACCAGGGTTCGGCTGTCCTTGCGAGTCTGATTGTCACGCCCGCTGTAATGCCCCAGATTTTTTGGTTATTTTTTTCGGATATTTTAGTGGGTCTCGGAGTGTATTTTGTGCTTTACACGTGTTTTTCCCTGATGAGCCTTCGGAACTCTTTGCAGGGCAAACCGTGGCGTTCTTCGACTCCGGGACTGTACCACTGCGTTGTGCTCTTCCCGAGGATCGCAGAGGTAATTTTTCGTAATTTTCTGAATTTATCGAATTTTTGGGTTTTCCTATATATATTAACCCTTTCCTCTCTCCCCCTCTCATTCTCTCTTTCTCACTCTCTCTCTTCTATCACGCCCTCTTTCTCCCCTCTCTTCTCCGGCGGCCGACGGAGCGAGGCAGGGGCGAGGCGGAGGCGGCGCGGGCGAGGACGCGGGTGAGGATGGGCGAGGATCGAGGCGGTGGAGGCGCGTGGGAGCTCGTGGCGCGGTCGCGAGCCGGCGAGGGTTTCACGGCGTTTTCTTCGTGCATCGGCGTCCACGGTGCGCGTAATCTTCGGTGGACGTAGGGTGATGGACCCTCAGCCCGTGCACTTCCTTTCCCGCGAGTTTCGTAGGTCGCGGTGAGCCGAGCGGGCCAAATGGGGTGATTTGGGGCAAAACCCATGTTTTAGGGCTTGTGGGCCGATCTCTCGTTTCAATGCGTTTTAGGCCGATCCGAGGCCGTAGATGTATGCTAGGGACTTCTGGGGAGCTTCCCCCTTGTTTTCCCCCTCTCCTGTGGAGGTATGGGGGCGTGGGACGAGTTTTGGGTCGTTTCCCGCCGTAGCGTTCCCGGGAGGAAGTGACGGTCCTTCCAGTGGCCGTAACTTGGTGTAACGCGCCTAGGCAGGGCCGTTACATCCCCCTTTTGTTGGCCTTTGGTGGTCTGTGGGTGTGACGGTCCCACGATAGACCGCCAGGTGCTGTGACGCACCAGAGCTAGACCGTTAGAGTCTCTTCCGTTGGTTTTCGGGTCAGGCGTGTGACGCACCAGGGCTGGCGCGTCACAGCCTTGTGACGCCCCAGGGTGGGTGCGTCACATTCCCTATTACCCAGCTGAGGGCTGGGGGTGTGACGGTGCCCTCTGGACCGTTACATGCTTGTAACGCGCCCAGGGTGGGCCGTCAGAGCCGTTTTATCCGTTGGGGAGGGCAGCGTGTGTGACGCGCCAGGCCAGACGCGCTACATCCGTGTAACGCGTTGGGGCAAGCGCATTACATCCTACTTTCACGCTGAGAGCGTGAGGCGCGTAACGCACCAGGGCAAGCGCGTTACATTCGTATAACGCGCTGGGCCAGGCGCGTTACATCCTGTGTTTCTTCGGGCCGTGTAACGGCCTGCGTTAGGCCGCCAGGTGGATGTGACGGTCTCGCCTAGACCGTTACAACCCTGTGACGGTCTAGGGCTAGACCGTCAGGCTTTGTGTCATTCCGAGGTGAGTTTTTGTGTTCTCCGCCTTGCCCCGCGATGTGTGGATCCCCAGTCGACCCGGTTGGGACCCAGTGGTCGACTTGCGGTCTCGTGAATGTCCCAGACGCCCGTGGGTTTCTGTGTCCGTGTTTTGAGGGTGTCGGGAGGACCGTGCTACCTCATTTAGCGTGTTCGTGGGTTTGAGAATCCGGGTGACTTCTCGTGTGTCGGGCTTTCGTGCTACGCTTGATCGAGTCACCGTGTATCGGTGTGTGTGCGGTGGGGTCTTCCCCGCATGCCGTGAGTTTCTTTGGAAGGCGATTCCCATGTGGGCCACGTGGTTGGTCTTGAACTGCGAGTCCAGTTATCCGGCCTGGGGCTGGAGGTTTCCCGCTTGCTTCAAGATGGGAAATCGCCGTGGCGGCTTGTGTGCTGCCTTGGGAATCGTGCTTTTATGTTTTCCGTGTGGCCCGTGTGGATGGCCTTAGTCCTTTGCGTTCCCTTCCCAAGGGAATGGTCTTGGCAGCTCGTGTGTTGTCTCGGTGCTCGTGCTACCGTGGTTTTAGACCTAGAAATTGGACTAGATTGACGGCTTTGTGCTGTTGCGTGCAACGGTCTTGACCCCGAGTCTTGTGACTCAAGGACCGTTGGGTGTAGTGCGTCTGGTGGACTGTCCAGAGTCCAGTGGCTTAGCGCCACTTGAGTTTTCTCGACTCTCGCGCACGGTGCGTACGTGACCGGGGACTGCGAGTCCTGTGTCTTCTCCGACTATGGTCACCGTGTGACGGGGCCGGTACGTGGGGTGTCCCCCGTACGTCGTCGGACGCAGACGTTATTTTCCGTTGAGAGTCTACTCCTTCAGTGACCCTCCACTAGTCGTAGCCTACCAGTACGCGTGTGCTGGTCACACCAGGGAGTGGTGTACGGGCTTACCCTGAGGACGGTTAGACTGGTTTCCGTCGGGCCCCTCGTCTTAGCCAGAGTCCGGCTGCGGGGGAAAATCAGTCAGAGGGCCAGACCTAGGACGCGTGGTCTGTGTGTGCACATGTGGTTGGGGACTGTGGACGAACGTCGACGGGCGTGACCCCAGCTAGTCACTTGTTTGTGGTTACTTGTACGGTGTTCGCGCCTCGGGTAGGACCTACCACGTCAGGCGGTTCACCTGCGGTGCGGTGTAAGACGTCAGGGGACGCTACCGGCTGTGCTTCTAGTGGGCGGTACTCCTGTCGAGTTGGGAGTGACAAACTACCAGTTTTTGTGGCTTTGACCTTTGGGTTTTTGGTCGTGTCGACCGTTGAGTCCTTCGGCTGTTTTGCCGTGGCGCGTGTGTTGGTCTTCGCGTCGTGAGTCTAGCGCTGGTGGCTTTACCGAGGTTGGGTCTTGTTGTGCGGTACCCGCGATCGGATGGTCGGGGTTGCACCTTGGACAGTGTGTCCAGGTCGGCTGTGTCCGGGGGACAGGCCTCTGCGGCATGGTTGCCGTGTGTTGTTACTTCGGTAGGCGGTACTAGCGTGGTTTGGTAGCTTCGTCTGCGTGACTGAGGTGTACCTTCCGGTACAGTAGGAGTAGTTGTAGTGCCGAGTTTTTGACCGGCCACCGGTTTACTGTTCCTGCTGTAGTTGTAGCTCTCCTTTCCGCTACCGCCGTTGTTTCCGGTTGGGGTTCCGCGGGATCCCTGCTGAGTCTCTGTTTTGGAGACTCATTCCCTGCTTTTCAGGTGTGGCGGTTCTTCCTCGTGGTTCGAGGGTGTGGAGTGGAGGTTCTCAGTTGCCAGCTTGCCGGGCCGAGTGTTCACTTGGCATGTGGTGCGTTTTACTACTTTAGACTGTACTTTCTATTGGACTGGACTCTGTTGTATTTGTTTATTTATTTCTGTTATCTGTTGTATTGTCCTGCTTTCTTTCCTATTTCTTTGTGTCTCCACACTCCTTTTAGCCCTTCCGAGCCCTCCCGGCTCGTGGGCGGCGGTGCGAGTCTCGGGTTATCGGGCCTTCTCGGTAATCGGATTCTCGGGTCGTTACAGCTGGTATCAGAGCGGAGGTTGTGGGCGTACATAGGAATTCGAAACATTACAGTGATCAGAGTCCGTAAGGTCCAGTACAGTCGGCAGCTGGCTTAGAGTTTTGTGTTCGCTTTCCGCCTAGTTTCTCGCTTGAGAGCTTGAGTGCGCTGTGCGGCGCAGTGAAGGTGGTTGCTGTTCGCAGCTTTCGTGCCAGCATGGGGTCTAAGGATCGAGGTCGAGAGCCTTCTCCCTCATCGGTGGTGGCCTGTTGGCACTCAAAATATGATCCTCTGGCAACCAAGCCGCAAGGATGAATGATACGGCCCACTGAAGCACAGAAGCCGATAAAGGTCAACTTATCAAGAGGACCCCTCGAGCTGACAAAGCCCCGAGCCACCTCGAAAGGAACGTCGGGGACTTTACCTCAGGAGAGCCGAAGTAAACCCGCAACCAACCGGCAGCGCGATCAAGCCTGCCCAATGATCCGGCATCGACCTCGTCATGCCGCTACCCCACATCCGTCGCCCGACCAAGGACGACGGTCTACCCAATGACTCTCCTAAGGAGGAAGAATGTCCTCGGCCATCCGTAACAAGGGGCCGGAGGTTCTGTCAGCAGAAGACCCCGATTACCCGGCACGGGTTCGGCTTCTCGACATAGTGGGCCCGTTAGTGGCCGATTGATCACCAATTCAAGGTGGAATTGTCCAGGATGTAAACGTCATCCTATAAGGGAGCTTCGAGCACGAGTCCGTCTCAGCCAGAAGCACAAATCACAGTGCCGAAGACTGTGCCAGTAGGACACTCGTGTGCTCGGACCGGACACACACGAAGTCTTGTTTAAGGCCATTCGTCCTATCAAGAGCTTCGTGAACACCCCATCAAGGCCCTTCGATGACCGGGGTGAGATGAACAGTGGACGGAAGCTTCCGGAATCATCTCCGGGTCCACCGGACTACACGCCAAGTGAGCAAGTTAAAACGGCGCCGTCAAACCGGCGCGCAAAGATCAAATGGGGGCCTTCCCCGGCGCCGTCTATCCGGCGCGCAAAGATCAAAAGGGAATCTCTCCCCGGCGCCGTCTACCCGGCGCGCAAAGACCAAATGGGGCCTTCCCCGGCGCCGTCTACCCGGCGCGCAAAAGCCAGATGGGGTCTCTCCCCGGCGCCGTCAACCCGGCGCGCTTCCTGGGGCGCCGTTTTAACCCCGAGGCTATATATAGCCTGTCGACAGAAGAGATCGAGAGGGAGATAGATAGAAAAAAAGATCAAGAGATCAGAGAAAGATCGAGGGGGAGCGGAATCAAAAGAGAAAAAAAAAGAGAATTGAAAAGAGAGAGGAGGGGTCCAGAGAAAAGGGTTCGAGGGCTCTTTCTGTCTGCAGAACCTCCCGTCCGAGCCTCTCGGCGGCCGTCACCCTGCTCCACCTGAGCTCCCCGGAGCCGAAGAAGAAGATCATCTGTTCTTGTTTACTTAGGTGGGTTTCCCGTGTTTGATCCCGGCGACCCCCTTTCTTTCCATTTCTTTTATGGTTTCGTCCGATACAATGTAAGTGAGAAAGGGGGAGGGGCGATGATACGAGCCTTTCCTCCCCCTTCTCTCACCACTATCTATCCCCCTTTCCTCTTCGTTTGGAATGAGATTCCCCTCTTAATGCAATACGGCGACCGTGCGACAACGCCGGCGCCGGAATGAGAATCTGTGTATTTTTTTGTTCAGTCTTCGGAATGAATGGATATAGCAATGGGTCAAGTGGTTCAACGTTTATGTACCTCCCTCTGTTGTTCTCTTTCTCCTTACTGCATTTCTTATTTTCATGGCCGATGAAACGGCACCGTGCAACAGTACCGGTGCCGTGGAAGGCGAAGTCTATATACTTGCATGTCTCCCTTGATTCGTGCACAGGACGAAGGGACATGAGTATGCCCGGCATCACGATTTCACTCCCGTTCCGTCTTCCCGACGCGGCATGCCCTGCTACGGCAAGGGCTACATCGATTCCCCTCCCCGGGGGTCTTCTCGTCTGATCGAATGCCAAGGATTTCTTTTTTTCGGGTGAGATGAGTCAATACGTGGGTTCTCTCAACCTGTTTGGGCCGTCCTCGTAATACCCTTTCTGCTCTCGACCATGAACAGAGGGAAACAAGGCTGTCCCCACACTCCCGTTGTTATTTTCTGAACGGCCACCGATGAATATTTCCTTGGTTTGTGAACGTTCGAATGCATTTACGTATGCGCATCTATAGGCTTAGTTTTGGCCTGCTGGTTATACGAATGTTCCCACCGCATCACTTCACTGTTTCATTAGTGTGGATCGGTAACCCGGGGAGGGGGGGGGAACATTCCCTTGATTGCTTGTCATGACTGCTCGGTTCGAGGAATCCATTGGTCAATAATGGGTCTCCGAGGGCCAGTGAGCACACAGAAATTGGGGGTAATCCCAACACCATAAATCCACGGTCCTTAATGGGCCTCGTGGTGGCCGTGGGTCGCGTGCCCCTCGTAGGCTTGCCCTCGGGGTTTCCCTCCCATCTCGGTCGTCCCGATTCGAGTGTTGTGGTGACTCGGGTCGCTTGCCCCTCGTAGGCTAGCCCTCGGGGTTTTTCGCTCCCACATCGAGTCACCTCACTCACTCACCGATACCCACGGACTCGGTACCCCTAGCAGGCTAGCCCTCGGGGTTTTTCCTATCCGTTCGGGTCTGCCGGCCGCCGTTGTGCCACCCGGCTCTTTAGGGGTTTACTCCGCCACGTGAGTACTCCCTGCGTCTCCCCGACCATCCTTTGGGATGGGGAGATGCTGCCGAAATTTCGGCTCGAACGAGTTAAGCTCGGAACAATCGCCTCGCGTGAGCCCGTGACTCGGCCTTTAAATGACTCGGCACCGATTCCACGAATAATTGACTTAATAAATTCTCAAAACCATTCAAAATCTTAATAAATCCATGAATAAACTAACGAGACTCCTGTCTCCTTGAAATCGGGTTAATTCGGCGCGTTCGTGCGCGATCACGCCTTAAAACGGCGCGCCCTTCCCGGCGCGGTCTTCCCGGCGCGGCCTTCCCGGCGCGCCCTTCCCGGCGCGGTCTTCCCGGCGCGCCCCGGCTCCCCGCGCCGTTTTAACGGCCTGCCCCTTTACCTACGGTTCTGGCGCCGTTTTAAACTTTTACCTACGTTTCAGGGCGCCGTTTCAAGCGTTTTGATCCCTGTCTTCGCACGCACTGCACCGGGTTCATTCCGAATCGTGTCGTCGCATCATTCTAACTCCTTTCCCACTTATGGGATGATTTCTTATGCTAATCACAGAAGGATGCAAGTCCCTCAACTAATAATCATCATGTAGTTCCTTTTTCCGGCTTCGACAGCCCGATATCTCGGCAATTAATCAAAGGTGTTCCCTCCTAGTGGGGGATGTAATTAACGCCATAGCCTTTATGGTATGGCGGACTGCTGGTCCCGACCGAACCTCACATTCGCCCTACATGGGTCAGAATGAGCGCACAATTGAATCGTCATGCATGTGACTGGCACGCCCGCGTCGTCAATCAGTCAGTTGACTACAAGTTAGTTAATTGGTCGATCGATACGCGAACGAAAAGGCAAAACAAAAAAGAGAGAAAGAAAAAGAAAACGCCGAAACAAGTCTGGCACGCCCGGTGGGACCAGTGTCACCTTTCATCTCTTTGCCGAGATATTCGGGCTTCGAAGCCCTTTCAAAGACTACTGATTGTTTTGCTGTCTGTCTTTTCAGTGCAAACAATGACGACTCACGGGATAACCGGCGTCGACTTCAGTCCTGCGATCGTCGCCAGACACGCGCAAGGGTACCTGGCGGTGCCCATGGAGTTTGGTAGCTTTCCTCCTGCTGTGGGCTTCCCCAACTTCTTGGGGTTGGCCTTTGTTGACATGCTGGAAGTCGAGGCCACGGAATCCGTCAAGGAAGCTGTGAAGGAAATGGAGCCTCTGAAGGCCCCCTGCCGCGGTAATTCGCTCAAGAACCCGGCTCCGGCCGCTAGCTGCCTGGTGCACCACCTGGTACGGGTGATGCATCCCACTGATATCAACAAGCCCCCTGGAGGACGTCAGCGTCGCCAGGCTCGCAAGAACACTGCCGTGATCACCGGAACTGTCTCTCAGTCCGGAAAATCAATGCTGGTGGGAGGTATGCGTGTCTTCCTCAACGGGCGCACGGCACGGGTGACCCCAGATCGCGTCATCCCAAACGTCCCTGTCTACAACAACTATCAAGCTCTCGCTGGAAGGAGGGCAGAAAGAGAAGAAGCCGGCCACCATGGCCAAGAAAACCCGGCGCTCAGGCCGAGGAAATTCAAACAGGTGTGGGTTCCCAAGCGGACCCAACCTGCCTACCATCCAACGCCCACCCGCCATCGTCCTATGAACGACGAGGCGAGAGCGAGAAGAGAAAGGGGCTTGTCCCTGATGAATGAAGAAGAGGTGGTTGCGGATCCTCCGCGCCACAGAAGTTTCCGGGCTGTGGCCCGTCAAGCCAACGTCCCTGCCACGGGGCGAAGGTTCCAACAGCCAGCTGACAGAGCTCGACTGGCCTACATTCCTCCTGCTGGAGGTCGACCACTCTCCCCCGTGCTACATCAAGAACGGGGTCAAGAAGAAATGGCCTGCCTGGTCAGAAGCTATTTCCGAGGATTGGGTAACACCTCACTCGGACAGCAGCGGCTGATGCAGACAGTCGCCACTGAAGAAAATTGCTGCCCATCAACGGCAGATGAAGAAGAAATGGAGGATATAATAAGGATGTCGTCGGTCGATGACAACGGACACAATGACGGCTCTGAGATCAAAGCCGATGAAGCCTTCCCCGAGCGGGAAGAAAGAAGAAGAATTTCTGTGTTCGAGAGGCTGACCTTCCCGCAACAAGCAAGGCGGAGGGTCCATCGACAAAGAAGGAGGATGCAGGTTTTCACTTGCAACATGGCTGGCGTGTCCAGCCGATATGGGAAGCTTCCTGAAAACTCCCAAGAACTGGCTCAGTTGGCCGTACGGCCGGGACCAGCTACCCGCAGGACAGAAGCAGCAAGAGGGCTTCTGACAGCGATGAAAGAGAAACAGCCCCAGTCATACCTCCACTGGGATGACAAAGCCCCCGTCTTGACCGCTAATGTGGTAACGACGGAAGAAGAAGACGACGTACTCCTCGATATCCTGCCCGAGGGTACGTCCGGGGAAACGACAGAAGGTGTCCCCACCACTATAGACCCATCAGTCTTGATGCTGCTGCAAAGATATCAACGGGAAATAGATTCCCTGAAGAAACAGCTGATGGAGAAAACTGAACACTCATCAGCCTCCAAACCACCCGAAGTCCAAGGTGAATCATCCCGGGGAGCGGCTCGTCGAGACGACCCTCCACCACTTTGCACACTACCCCAGCCGTCAGAGCCAGCTGTGACGACAGCACAACAGCGGCCACCACAGCCTCAGTCGCTGCTGCCTCCGGTGCTTCCTCAGGTGCACCCAACACCCCCGCTGCTGCATCCTCCACAGGCGACCACCCTGGTCACCCCGTACCTGCAGCCAGCACACTTCTATCCGGAGCCAGTCGACCCCACGGTCGTGAGCCGGATGATGGTGGAGAGGATGATCGAGCTGAAGCTCGCAGAGAAGAGCGAAGGCGACTACGTCGCATTCGATGCCTACCGGGTGCCCTACCCGCAACACCATGCGGCTAAGCGACTTCCCCCGGGAGTCAACAAGCCGCCCAAATTTGACAAATTCAACGGGAAAGGTTCCCCAAAAGAACATATTGCATATTATATGACCGTTATGGGTGATCTGTCCACCGACGAGTCATATCTGCTGAAGTTCTTCGGGTCCTCGCTGACGGGGCTCGCATTTGAATGGTACTCCAGCCTCTCGGCCGGGTCAATCAATGACTGGTCAGATATGCAGAGGAAATTCAGGGAAAGATTCCATGTCACAGAGAGGGAGGTCACAGTGGCCGAACTCTATTCGACAAAACAAAGGGCAGATGAGACCGCCCTTGACTACATCAAGAGGTGGAGGAACCTCGGAATGAGATGTAAGCGGCCCCCGCATCAGGAGGACGCTGTGCAAATATGTAAGCAAAATCTCAGGAGGGAGGTCTTGGAAAAAATGATCGGGATGGAAATACGGTCGTTCGACCGGCTGAATAATGTGGTGGCCGAGGTAGAGGCTTTTCTAGCCAAGCCCGTCCCGCCGTCAGCTACCAGCACAGCCCAGAAAGGCAAGGCGGCGGAACGGCGCCCCACACCTAAAGAAGCGAATGCGCTTGATATCAAGGCGTTCGAACAACAGAAGGAGAAAGGCAAGAAAGCGGCTCCCCCGCAACCTGCGAAAGCTCCAGATGACAAAGAAGGTCCTTCGTTGAGGGACAAAATGAAGAAGGCTTATTCCTTTCCTAAGGATAAGACCCGATCCTATTTGACTGGGTAACAGAATACAGTATGGTCACTCTGCCTGAGCCAAGAAGACCAGAGGACCTCAAAAGAAGAGACAGTCCAAGATTCTGCCCCTATCACCAGATGTTGGGACATTCAATCGAAGACTGTTATGTTTTCAAAGACATCATTGAAGGGATGGTGAAGAAAAATGAGATAGAGCTGGGAGAGTACAAAGTAGACCCTCCTCAGCCACATGAAGCTCCTCCCCGAAGAGCAGCAGTCAACATGATCTCCCTCTACCAGGCGTTACCTGAGGAGATCTCTGAAGCAAGCACACGGAGCACCTACGAAATCCATTTCCTGGAGCCCGTGAAGGAACAGCAGGGGTGGCAGCAAGTCCCTGTGAAGCACAAGAAGAAGAGGGCACCCCGCCCAAAAGAGGGGGCACATATCCGTGGCATTACACCTCGGCCTGCTCCGCCAGTGGTAGCGCCCGTATGGGTCACTCCACCTGCAGCTGTCAGAATATATACACCCAACAGGAGGAGACAAACTCCGCTGCCAGTAATCAAGGAAACCAACCCTGGGGTCCTTCGATTGCAACACTTAATTGAAGGGCTAGAGGAATATGTACAGCCCGAACTAAAACCTCTGCTGGTACGGGACCACGTCCCATGGCTAGAGCTGGAGCAACTCTCGCTCAAGCGAGGGGATGAAGCTGAAGCGGCGCCACCTCAAGAGAGCAACCTGTTCTGGGGACAAGCGCCTGCGGAAATCAAAAAGAAGAAAAAGCAAAAGAAAAAGAAGAGAAAGGCCCCTGGGGCCCATAAAACACAGGTCGTCTCCTGCAATACCCTGTCAGCACTCTTCAGCCTACCAGGAGAAGAAGAAGAAGAAGACATTTGCTTCACACCCCATGCTTGGGGAGGCAAGGCCGAAGCCGCAACTGCTGCACATGCCACTCGGTCAGGCCGGAAATGGGGGCGCCAGCCACCACCCAATCACAACATTATGTTCAGAGGGGAGCAACCCTACAAGACACCCCCGCCGGAAGTTAAGGGAGTCCAAATCCCTCCTCCGTCAGGTCTATACAGCAAGACTGGGGGCAAGACCGTCCCTCCATTCCTTGAATTCATGAAGATGTCAAAGGGGAAGCAGCCTTGTCAAGACGCCAACCCTACACCCGGGGTCAATCACCCTCGGCCAGTGCAATCTACGAGGATGCAAATGCAGATGGGGCTTGCCCTGCAGCAATCAATAAAGAAGACCCGACAGTCGGTGCCAGTCAAGAGGGTGCCGAGTCCGAGGAAGATGAAGCAGGTCCGTCTGGACCCACAAATCAAAACCTTCCTAAGCCCAGATGGGTTGAGGAGATGAAGCTCTCCAATGTCCGGGCTGGAAGCCGAATAATGAAGCTGCTCAAGAAGCTCCCTGCTCGTTTTACGATCTGGGAAATTCTCTCTTTGAGTGAGGAAACTCGACAGGCAATCATTACTGCTTTGCAGACGCCTGCCCAGTTTGAAACCTGCATAGCTGAGGCTATACCAGAAGCCAGTATGACCTTCTCTCCAGAAGACATGCTACTGCCTACTGCCAGTCACAACAGGCCGCTATATATGAAAGGGCACCTGAACGGAAGGGAGCTGAACCGGATTCTGGTCGATCCTGGCGCAGCAGTCAACATCCTACCATATAGAATATACGAGAGGTACCACTTCAATGTGCATCTCGAAAAAGCCGGGGATATGCGTATCGCTGGCTTCAACCAGAAATGTGAAGTATCCATGGGGGTGGCAGAGTTCACACTGACTCTGGCAGATTTCACTACAACGGTGCAGTTTCACGTCATTGACTCTCGCACCTCCTACAAAGCACTACTCGGCCGCCCATGGCTGCATGAAAACTTGGTGGTGCCCTCCACACTCCACCAATGCATCAAATACAGCCTCCAGGGGAAGGAGGAAAGGATATTTGCTGACATCCACCCGTTCGAGGTGTTTGAGTGTCACTTGGCGGACGCCAATCTGTATACGGGGTCTCCCCGGAAGATTTCTAAAACTGAAGCCCCCGTAGGGGCATCGAAGAATAGATCGGGTGACGGTTGGTATCCACCACCGCCGCGCGGATATATCAAGCCGAAGGTGGTCTCCCACATCACGGCTTCTGGAAATGTCGGCAGGGTGACACCCCCAGCATTATACCCCAAAGCTAAGGAAGTGCATGTTGACCGACAGCACGACCGCATCGCAGTCCCGGCCGGCCTCACCAAGCCAGTCTCCGGCCTTAATGATCCCACTGTCGAACCTTTCAAAGCCTGGGAGGTGGCACAAGAAGATGGGCCCAGCAGCTTGTTCTATACAGCTGAGGAGCATCCCACTCGGGAGGACACAGACTGCAGCCTCCCTGAGGATCTAGCCAACCCGCGGGTTCCTGTTCAGGGCCTGGCATTTACCACTGATCGGACGGCCAGGATGTTTCAAAAGCAACACATCCCTCCCGATCAACCTCAAAAACGCAAGGAAGCTTTCCAGAAGATGTGGTATCCTGCAAATCTGGATAAAGAAATGAGACATGTCTCTCAACATCCGGGTCTGGGCTTCACCCTGGAAGACTACTATTACAGTGGGCGGTACGAGGTGGATACCATCTCCACCTTCTATCCAACTGAAGATAGCCCTCTGGGGGCAACCTTTGATGAATATCCGGCGGAAGCAGAGCATGCTGAATTGGCTCTACCCGGGAATCAACAAATGGAGACCTTGATCTCCTGCCGATGCTGGGAGCAGGTCCGTCCTGAAGAAGCGGCCTTTCAAGTCGAATTTGATACGGCTAGCAGCAGCGAAGCCGAAGATACTCAAGAAGCAGAAGTCTCTCCCTCCGCAGGGGTCATACTAATGACGACTTCAACATCCTTTCTGCCAGTCAACAGAGCCTCGGTTTACTCCAATCAAGGGGAGCCGGCTACCAGAAAAGAAAAAGCCACTTCTGTGGAAGATACAACTATCCCAGAAGGCGAGACTCCCTCAGCTTCTGCTACAAATCTAATATGCTGTCCGAGCCCGGCGGCAAACAACTACTGGCCTGTCATGGCTGCAACCTCATCTACGAGCACTGAAGCTGCTCCCTCACCCTCAGGAGCTGCAACGGCAATGGAAGTATCAATGGATCAATCCACACAGTCGCTGGCACAAAAGACCAAGAGACCCCGTGAAGCTCTGGCGGTGTCTGACGAGGAAGTCGAAGTACTCGACCCTCAAGACGGTATTCCAGACTTCGTTGACCTCCAGCCGGCACCTCCGGAGATAGAAGACGGAGGCCAAGCCACAGTCGATGAACTAATAGAAGTCAACTTGGGAGATGAGGAGGACCCTAGGCCCACCTTCCTCAGTGCCCAACTATCTCCAGAAGAACGGGAGCTGTACATCCAACTGCTGCTAGAATACCGGGATTGCTTCGCCTGGACTTATAAAGAGATGCCGGGTCTAAGTCCCGCCGTCTCACAACATGAGCTGGCAATCAACCCTGAAGCCGAGCCGGTGAAGCAACCGCCGCGGCGTATGAGGCCGGAGCTCATCACCCGAATCTGTGCTGAAGTTGACAAGCTTATTGATGTGGGATTTGTTGAAGAAAATCAGTACACCACATGGCTGGCGAATATCGTCCCTGTGAAAAAGAAGAATGGACAGATCCGGATTTGTGTTGACTTCCGGGATCTAAATAAAGCTTGCCCTAAGGATGACTTTCCGGTGCCAATAACCGAGGTCATGATCGATGCTACAACCGGCCATGAGGCCCTGTCATTCATGGATGGGTCGTCCGGCTACAATCAGATTTGGATTGCGGAGCATGACCGGGTCCATACTGCTTTCCGAACTCCTAAAGGCATTTATCATTACAAGAGAATGCCATTCGGACTAAAGAATGCTGGCGCAACCTATCAGCGCGCAATGACCAAAATCTTTGATGAATTGCTCTACCACAAGGTCGAGTGCTACATAGATGACCTGGTGGTCAAAACCAGAAGAAAAGAAGATCACCTGCAAGACCTCCGGATTATTTTCCAGAGGCTGAGGCAGCATGAGCTAAAAATGAATCCTATGAAATGTGCGTTCGGAGTGTCGAGCGGAAAATTCTTGGGCTTCGTCGTCCGATATCGGGGGATCGAGATAGACCCCGCAAAGATCAAGGCAATTCAGGAGTTACCTCCACCAAGGAACATCTCCGAGCTGAGATCATTACAAGGCCGCTTGGCTTACATCCGGCGGTTCATTTCCAATTTGTCGGGGCGATGCCAGCCGTTTCACAAATTGATGATGAAAGATGTTCCCTTTTATTGGGATGAAGATTGCCAGACAGCCTTTGACAAGCTAAAAGACTATCTGAAGACTCCTCCAGTATTGGGCGCACCGGTGAAAGGACGGCCGTTGATACTGTATATAGCAGCTACACACAACTCTCTGGGGGCAATGCTAGCCCAGAACAATGAAGAAGGGAAAGAGCAAGCCCTCTATTACCTCAGTCGGAGACTGGTCAGAACTGAAGAAAAATACACTTATATTGAGAAGATCTGCCTGGCACTAGTCTTCGCAGTCAAAAAGCTCCGGCACTATATGTTGTCGCATGAAATCAGCTTGGTGTCCAAGGAGGATCCCCTGAAATACATCATGTCGCAGCCAGCACTCAAAGGCCGCCTGGGTAAATGGGCGGTAATCCTTATGGAGTTTGATGTCTCTTACGTACCGCGCAAAGCCATCAAAGGTCAAGCTATTGCAGATTTCTTTGCTGAACATCCGATACCCGGAGAAAGCCCGTGGGAACCGGAACTTCCCGAGGATGAGACCCTAGAAGCCGCCCAAGTGCAGCCTTCCTCATGGCAGCTATACTTTGATGGCGCTTCCAGAATTGACACCTCTGCTACCGGATCATCCAGGGTCAGAGCAGGAGCAGGCATAGTCTTGAAGTCCCCGGAAGGAGAAGTGGTGCATACTTCCTGCTCCATAAACAAACAATGCACAAACAATGAAGCAGAATATGAAGCCCTGATAATCGGGTTGCAGATTGCTCTGTCCATGGGAATTCAGATGCTGGAAGCATTCGGAGACTCCATGCTAGTTATAAAACAGCTGGAAGGAGAGTTCGAGGTGCGAAAGCAAGAGCTCCTCCCCTATCACCAGTTGGCAACTCGCCTGATGTTGAAATTTTACTTCATCAGCGTTAAACACATCAATCGAGGCCGGAATGCTCAGGCAGACGCCCTCGCTAAGTTGGCCAGTTCATTGGCGGTCCCGCCAGACACAAGCCTGAATATATCAGTGATCAACCGCCGACAGGTCCCCAGCGTAACAGAGGTTCTGGCCGACGAAGAAGAGATGGAGGTAGCAGTCATCCAAGGGGTTCAGCAGCCCGACTGGCGAGAGCATCTCCTACGCTGGTTTCAACACCAGCAACTTCCAAAAGAAAAGGAACAAAGAATGAAGCTCCTGAGGATCAAGGATTCTTACGAGATGAGAAGCGGGACCTTGTTCCGAATTATGGCAGATGCCCGAAGGAAAGTCCTACTCCGTTGCTTGTCTTCAACAGAAGCGGGACAGGTGATGCAAGAAGTTCATGCAGGATCAGCTGGGGCACACCAGGCCGGTCCGAAAATGAAGATAGAGATAAAGAAATTGGGTTACTATTGGCCCACTATATTCAATGATTGCTGCAAGTTCGCCAAGGCTTGTCAGAAATGTCAAGAACATGCTAATGTGGCGAGGAGACCCCCAGTGCCACTACATCCCACTCTACCAAGTTGGCCGTTTGCTCAGTGGGGCACGGACGTGGTAGGGCCACTTCCAGCATCTTCATCAGGGTGCAAATACATCTTAGCAGCTACAGACTATTTCTCCAGATGGGCGGAGGCAGTGGCACTAAGAGATGTGACCGGAGAACTAGTTGCAAGATTCTTCCGACAGAATGTAATATTTCGGTTCGGGATCCCCAGCCGAATCATCTCTGATAACGGCAGCCATTTCCGGAACCAGAAGGTTTATCGGCTGGCCGACAAATACAAAATTGACTGGAGGACATCGTCCCCCTATAACCCTCAAGCTAATGGACTAGCAGAGGCCTTTAACAAGACCTTGTGCACACTATTGGCGAAGACTGTCAAGTCTAACAAAAAGGATTGGGAAGAAAAGATGTACGAAGCACTTTGGGCTTATCGTACTGTCTACAAGACCCCAACCGGCTGTTCACCCTTCTCCCTTGTCTATGGGTCGGAAGCTGTGGTGCCGATTGAACTTGAAGTTCCTTCATTGCGAGTTGCCATCCAGCACGGATTAGTCAGCGGTGAGCAGACCAACGCAGAAAGAAGATTGGAAGAGCTCGCTGAGCTCGAAGGAAAACGCCTCCAGGCGCAACAAAACATCCAACTCTACCAAGCTCGCATGGCCCGTGCTTTTGACAAGTTAGTCAAGGGTCGAGAGTTCAAGAAAGGAGACCTGGTGATGGTCAAAAGAAGAGAAGTGATGGCCTCTAACCCCAAAGGGAAGCTGGTCGAAAACTGGGTCGGACCGTATATCGTCCGCCGAGTATATGAAGGGGGTGCCTACGTCCTTGTAGACCACAAAGGAGCCGTCCAGTTCTCTCCCCTCAACGGAAAACACATTAAGCTATATCATGCGGCGCAGCCGACACACCCCGAGTGATCGGTCGGAACGTACCTTTTCCTTGGTTAGCGGCACTCCGCCCTAACCGAGCTACTTTTCCTTGGTTAGTGGCACTCCGCCTTAATCGAGCTAACTTTTCCTTGGTTAGTGGCACTCCGCCCTAACCGAGCTACTTTTCCTTGGTTAGTGGCACTCCGCCTTATCGAGCTACTTTTCCTTGGTCAGTGGCACTCCGCCCTAACCGAGCTACCTTTCCTTGGTTAGTGGCACTCCGCCTTAATCGAGCTCCTTTCCTTGGTCAGTGGCACTCCGCCTTGATCGAGCTACTTTCCTTGGTCAGTGGCACTCCGCCCTAACCGAGCTACTTTCCTTGGTTAGTGGCACTCCGCCTTAATCGAGCTACTTTTCCTTGGTCAGTGGCACTCCGCCCTAACCGAGCTAACTTTTCCTTGGTCAGTGGCACTCCGCCCTAACCGAGCTACCCTTTCCTTGGTTAGTGGCACTCCGCCTTAATCGAGCTACTTTTCCTTGGTCAGTGGCACTCCGCCCTAACCGAGCTACCCTTTCCTTGGTTAGTGGCACTCCGCCCTAACCAAGCTACCCTTTCCTTGGTTAGTGGCACTCCGCCTTAATCGAGCTACTTTTCCTTGGTCAGTGGCACTCCGCCCTAACCGAGCTACCCTTTCCTTGGTCAGTGGCACTCCGCCTTAATCGAGCTACTCCCCTTGGTTAGTGGCATTCCGCCCTAATCAAACTATTTCTCCTTGGCTAGCGGCTTTCCACCCTAATCAAGCTACTTCTCCTTGGCTAGTGGCATCTCGCCCTGATCAAGTTACCCTCTCTCGGATCACATTCCAAATAAAAAAAAAAGAAAAGAAAAGAGAAAAGAAGGGGTTAAAAATAGAGATACCCCGCCAGACTTGCCCCCACATCGGGACAAGTGCAAAAATGGCTATAACCCGGCTGTGGCGAAAACCCGAAAGGGCGTCGCAGGCAAAATTGGGTACCCCGCCACGTGAAAACCCGAAAGGGCGCGTGGGCAGAAGCAAGAGGGGGCTGGCTTCGGCGAAAACCCGAAAGGGCGCTTGAGTCAGTAAAATGGTAATTTCCCAAATGCCTCTCCTATTCTCCACCCAATAAAACTCCGAAAGGGACAATCATCAAAGTCCCACCGGGAATACTTTAACAAACCCTTTTTGACCCTCGTCATCATCGGCGAGATCGGTCGATCTCTATCCATAACTTGGACCTTACGTCCTTGTTAATAACCTCATCTTTCCTTCGGTATGTGACCCATGTCGATGAATAAACCCCTTTTCGACCCTCGTCATCATCGGCGAGATCGGTCGATCTCTACCCTCAACTTGGACCCTACGTCCCTGTTGACAACCCCATCCTTGTTTCGACAGTGATATATGCCGACAAATAAACCCCTTTTCGACCCTCGTCATCATCGGCGAGACCGGTCGATCTTTACCCTCAACATTGGACCTTACGTCCCTGTTGACAACCCCATCCTTGTTTCGGCAGCAACATATACCGACGAACAAACCCTCTTCGACTCTCGCCATCATCTGCGAGATCGGTCAACCTCTGCTCTTGAACTTGGATCCTACATCCTTGTTAATAAACCACTTCCTCGCTTCGACATTTAACCAGTGTCGACGAAATAAACCTAAGACCCACCCTTGTCCTCATCAACAAGGACGGTCGGCGTTCCCGCGATCCAGTTCTTCTGGATCTCGAATTAAAAAAAAAAGAAAAGAAATTGGGGTTAAAAATAGAGATACCCCGCCAGACTTGCTCCTATATCAGGTCAAGTGCAAAAATGGCTATAACCCGGCTGTGGCGAAAACCCGAAAGGGCGTCGCAGGCAAAATTGGGTACCCCGCCGCGTGAAAACCCGAAAGGGCGCGCGGGCAAAAGCAAGAGGGGGCTGGCCTCGGTGAAAACCCGAAAGGGCGCTTAGGTCAGTAATGTGAATAAAAAAAAATTGAATGATGAATAGTGATGAACCATCCGCCGTCCAAAAGGCCACTTTCAAGGTCGTGACGAGGATCTTCATCCGATATCCCACTTATACACGTCCAGTGTCTCTACCCTTTTGACCCTTGTCACCATCGGCAAGATCGGTCGCTACCTGTCTGGTTCTTGTCACCATCGGCAATACCGTCTACCCTTTTGACCCTTGTCACCATCGACAAGATCGGTCGCTACCTGTCCGGTTCTTGTCACCATCGGCAAGACCATCTACCCTTTCGACCCTTGTCACCATCGGCAAGATCGGTCACTACCCTATCCGGTTTTTATCACCATCGGCAAGATCGGTCACTACCCTATCCGGTTTTTGTCACCATCGGCAATACCGTCTACCCTTTCGACCCTTGTCACCATCGGCAAGATCGGTCGCTACCCATCCGGTTCTTGTCACCATCGGCAAGACCGTCTACCCTTTTGACCCTTGTCACCATCGGCAAGATCGGTCGCTACCCTTATCCGGTTTTTGTCACCATCGGCAATACCGTCTACCCTTTTGACCCTTGTCACCATCGGCAAGATCGGTCACTACCCTATCCGATCTTTGTCACCATCGGCAATACCGTCTACCCTTTTTGACCCTTGTCACCATCAGCAAGATCGGTCGCTACCTATCCGGTTTTGTCACCATCGGCAAGACCGTCTACCCTTTTGACCCTTGTCACCATCGGCAAGATCGGTCGCTACCCTTATCCGGTTTTTGTCACCATCGGTAATACCGTCTACCCCTTTTCGACCCTTGTCACCATCGGCAAGATCGGTCGCTACCCATCCGGTGCTTGTCATCATCGGCAAGACCGTCTACCCTTTCGACCCTTGCCGCCATCGGCAAGATCGGTCGCTACTATCCGGTTTTTTGTCATCACCGGCAAGACTATCTACCCCTTTTCGACCCTTGTCACCATCGACAAGATCGGTCGACTACTCTCTAACCTGGGCCTTCCGCCCTCACTGACCAACAAAACATCGTGGCATCGACATTTGACCCATGTCAAGGGTCATAACACACCTCTCATCATCATCGGCAAGGTTCGCTAGAGGCATATGCCTACGCTGCCTATGCCCCACATTAGCGAAGGTCCCGTTCCGGGAACGGCTACATCGCGGTGGAGCGAACACCTCACCCCTTCCTTGAAGGCGTGAGCGCTCTCCTGCGCCATCAGCATGTAGCCTTAGGTTCGGGTGACCATCCAGAACAAGAAAGGAAAAGAAGTCGCGATTGACGGCAACAAAAGAAATATCTCCATTTAACGAGAATGGGTGGAACACATTTCTTTGGCCCGGGACATCCCCCGAGAGTACATAAGCTCCGAAGACAAAAAGGAGCAAGATTAAAAAAAAAAGGGAAGAAAGAGAGAAGGAATCAAGGTTACGGCAAAGGACGCCGAAAAATATCTGCCAACTCCAAGAGACCCAGTGAGGAGTGTCGGGTCAATTCTTGCAACCGTGCTTCAGTAGCTGTCAGCTGCGATAACTTCTCGTCCAGAGAGGCAAGTTGTCCTTCGGCCAGATCAGCTTCCTCTCTTGACTTGGCTTCGAGGCGCTCGCCTTCCTGCAGTTCGGCTTCGACCTCGGCAAGTTCAGCGCGCAACTTTGCTTCCCGTACCGTGAGAAGCAGCCGACGTTCTGAGATGTTGTCAGCAACATTTCTCAGCTGTTCCATGGTCACCCTCAAAGAAGAAGCAACCGTGCGACAATCTGCTCTCTCCAGCTTCACAGCCGTCAGCTGATCAGAAACCTCTCGGCTCAGGAACTCCCGCCTGTTGGCGTGCTTTAATAGCATTACAACCCGCGGAGTCCAATCATCCATGGGGCAGCCGAATGCTAAAAGCGGTCGGGAGAGATGGTCCACCAAGCTCCTCAGCTGCACATAGGTCAGGTCCGGAGAAGCTAACATGGCTCGCTGGAGATTATCCAGAGACTGCCATACCATGTCACCAGAAAATTGTAGGCCTAATGGCGAAGTCTCGGGGAGCTGAAAATCTACCCTGCTATCTATCTCGGCCCAAATGTCATCGGCCACCCCGAGGGACGACGACGGCATAGTCTGCACGACGCCTACACCCAGCCCGATTATTGCAGCAGTAGCAGCTAAAGGGGCCTCCATGGTGACAATTTCCTTGCCCGCCCATTGGGGTGAGGCTACAGCACCTGCATCGGCAACGGAAGGCGCTTGCTCCTCTTGAGTAGTCTTACCGGCCGCCGAAGGAGGAGAGCCCTCTACGACCGACAAGGTCTGAATAACATCGGCCTCGTCTGTAATAATTTCTCCTGCTTCTATATCCGGAGGACCACTTGGCAACGGCAATGATTCTGCACCGGTCGCCAAGGTTTGAACCCTTGCAACCTCGGTTGGAGCGCTAACTTCGACGGTCACGCCAGGCTCCTGTGAGACCGCTGCAGCAGCATAGGTCCGTGGAAGCCGCAGGGCAATGGGCCGTACAATAGGTGGGAAGGCTGACTGACCCACATCCGCGCCAGGAAGGGGTATGCGGATCATTATAGCTGGCGGTATCACCTCAACCTGCATTCCATGTATATACATCAGCCAGCTGGCTTGAAAATTAAAAGAAGTGCTGCAAGTGGGAATCAGAAAGCTCCATACCTCAACTGGCACTATATTTAGGCCTCCCAAGGTGGCCTCTGAAGATTCAGGCCCCTCTCCTGCAGTCGGGTATGATGGCCCGTGCTCGGCTCCCAATAGCCTCGGAGGGCTAAACGTCGGCAGGTCGCTCTCATAAGTTGATGAAGCCCCGGCGTCCTCAGTCTCGGTGTCAACCATGGGGAACCCCTCGTCATCGGCCGAGCCGCCGCCATAATCAACCTGTTCAGAAGAGGATGACTCCTCTGCTTGTTCTCGAACCTCAAGTACCTGAGCGGGAACTAGGCTGCCAGGGGAGGGCCCTCTATCCAGAGCCTCCTCAGCGATCTCTGTCTCGGGAGCACCCGTTGGCGGAATATCTAGGGGCTGGTCCCTTGGAAGCCCTTGCTCTCCAATGACGACCTCTACCAAGGCGCCAACCTCAGGGAGCAGTGTGGGCCGAATGTCGACTGGAGTCAAAGGACAATAAACAGTCAAGACTTGACTAAAAATACAACATGTCACTGAGCTCTATAGGCGAGCTGCAAATTACCTTCTGTTTCTCGATGAGGTGTCGGTGAAGGCAAGTCGCCCTCAACAGAGGTCAAGGGGACTTCCCCCTCTCTCTCTCCAGCAGCAGCTCCGGTTGCCGCCTCCAACCCAACAACGGCAGGGACAGTGCCGGCAGCTACTGAAAAGAAAGATGGTCAGCCCAGGCGGCCGAAACAAGCAAATAAGCCATGCAAGAATAAGAAGTCACCTTCGCCTTCAGGCCCTTGTGTCCGGGCAGCTTCAAATTCAGAAAATGACGGAACTCGTGGAAGGGGAGCCGTGGACTCTTCCTCAGCGGCCTTCCTCCGACGTGCCCGAGTAGCACGGGAGTCTGCCCTCTTGGCTTTCTTAGCCCTGCTGATGGCCTCCCTAACCTGAGACCTGGTCCGCTTCCGCGAGTCCCCAGGGGGTAATGGCATCGTGGTGGGAGCCGGCTCTGGAATGTTAAAATATGAAGGCTTCTGCGCCTTAGATATTAACTCTCTACAGTGTCGGGTCGCTTCCATAGAAAGGCGAGCTGCAAAAACACATGAGTGAAAAGATGCACACTGAATATAGGGGAAGCAGCTCCAGGGCTGAAGAAGAAAACAAGCATTACCTGGCATCCCCGTATATCGAGGACTGAGTGGCCAATAAAGCAATACTGGCGCCTTATCCCGGGAAGCCGCCTCGCGGATCAGCCAGCATACATCACCAATTGTCTCACTTTTCTCCGTCAGTTGGGCCAAATCTTCATGGCCGCAGGAGGACAAATGATGATACAAGCTCAAGTGGTCGAATCCCCAGCCGTCGACGTACTTGAAAGATATTAGAAGCTGATGGCTCCGAATGGCTTCTAGTGGACTGGCAACTGAAAGCCCATGAGAATGAAGCAGGGCGAATATCCAGGGGGTGTTGGTATACAAGTCAGCCCGCCTGTTTTCCCTCCCGATGAAGGTCCGATAAGGATGAAAATGGTCGACTTCCGGGCGCCAGCTCGCCGTACTGGGAAGAGGTTCTTCCACCGGAAGGGGGATCGTCTGGAGAGCAACCCTCTCACTGCTAACCCGGCACAGCCCCCAGAGAGTCTTAATATAATCATCCCTCTGGATCTCTGGCATCTTCGGGTCGGCTCGGGACGACTTGCCCTTCACAGCTTTCCTGGCTTCTACATATGCCGCCACCTCAGCATTGGACCAAGATTTCAGCCTCTTCAAGTAGGCTGGATCAACATCCAGAATGGGCTCCCGCTGGGAGTCTAAAAAACGGCGTTCGGCAGCATGTCAACAATCCTTCCGGAAATTCCGATAAAAGCCCGTTCGTGCATTCCACCACTTGATGAAGTCTGGAGTCACTCGGGGAAGGCGAGCCGGGGTTGGCACCCTGAAGGATACATCCTCTCGGCGATGGAAGTAGTCCCACCATCCACGGGCTTCATCAGTAGCCGTCTGACCAGCCCTGTGTCTATTCGGCAGATTGAACTGGGCTGAAGAAGAAGGAATTTGCTGGTCATACCCAAAATTCCGACTGAAGCGGAAAGGATAATACGGCTCCAGCCACAGCAAGCCGCTTTTCCTGAAGACTAGAACACTGGGGCGAATAGACAACGCCCATTCCACCAGCTCCGGCTCCAAGATTGGTCTTGTGCTCTTCGACCCGGTCAGCTGATGAATAAATTCCTCTGTCTCAAATAATCGGCATTGCCGCATCCTGTTGACAAGAGGGCTGGAGCTGGCAGCCAAACTCCAGAAATGCAGAACGCCAGGGGAATCTGTTGGAACTGTCGTCAACTTCCCCCGAATGGCGAAAAGCTGGTCCGCCAGTGAAGACGGTTCAGCACTGGCAAATTCGATCATCCGTGGCAAAGGACGATCCGACTGCATTGACCGGGGAGCTGCTTCCGGAAATAGGGTGCAGACCCAAGCATTGAAAAAGTGGAGGGGACCAACTGTCCGTGAATTCCTGGGGATGCGCGACTTGTGCAAATCCCCCAACATTTTGTATATAAGGCATAAAGCCACAGGGCACAGGGACAGCTTCGTCCCCCAAGCCATCAAACAGGCAGGGTAAATCGCCTCCGGCCTAATCACCGTCTCATCTCCTTGGGGAAGGGCGAATGAACAAAGCCAATATGTCAAATACGCAGCACAATGTGTAACTGCGTCAACTCCCGTGGGATTCGGGCCGGCCTGTCGCCCTCTCCCTGAGATAGCAGGATATGTTGCTTGGCGCCGAGCCCTCTTCTTCCGCGCCACCGCTGTCGGAACCACTGTGGGGAAGTCCTCATAGTGCTGTTCCCCACCAAAGAAATATTGAAGCCACGTGCCCATCCGCACGCGCCTCTTCTCACCGGGCTTTCGCGCTTCCCGCGAGTCAAGTGTCAGGCGCAGCAGGGTGCGATACGCCTTCATCAGATAACGATAGGCGAAGCCCGTGAAGTAGTTGCCTTCACCATCTGTCTGGTCCTTCAGCCAGTCTGCGAAGCAAACTTCTTCATACGGCTCTCCATCTATCGGCAGGCCGCTCAGCTGAGAAAGGCTCCATAAATCCAATGAAGTTTCACCTTCTGCGGTGTAGAAAGTATTGTACTCTGGGCAGAAGACTTCAATCATCCCGCAGCATAGGCCTCGGGAGATCGGGTATCTATACCGGGAAGCGTATACACTCTGATAAATTCCGGCGTGCACCAAGATGGGGGCGTATTGCCGCAACACAAAGTCAGTGAATTCAACCGCTCCCGGTCTGAAGGCGTGAGCATCGGTGGCTTTGAGCTCTCCAAACCACCCCACTGAAATTTGATGTTTGAACCGGACCGCCAAGCAGTCCAAAAGAAAAGGCTCGTCTCGATATCCCCAATGGAGCGGTGCGAGGAATAGACCATATATGGGTTTCTCCCTGTCAACACGGCCGGCGGTCTCATTCCAGCGAGCTGGTGTGTATTGCGGCGCCCTCGTCAGCATCCCGGCTTCGGGAGATAATTCCTGCACTCCGAGCACGGCCCCCCATTTCCTGGGTTCCCCGGGGATGTACATGGGCATACCATATGTGACTGACTCAGTCAGGCTGTCCCGCTCCGCCAGTAGCGCTCCTTCAGCTCTGCGGACCAGGATTAAATCACGCTTCCCACCGAGGTTGAAGCGCTCGAGAAACGCCATCAGGTGCTTGTCTTTAGGGTGGTCCCGTCTGATGTCGTCCCCTCGGTCATACCTGAATTGGTTGCCGTCGAGGATCAACAGATGGCCGGTATCGACGGTGTCGATTTCTGAGTCCGAAGACTCAGCCACCACGGCTACACGTCGGAGCCCCCGATCAAGGGAATGGACGTCCCTCCATGTCACGGCCACCCGAGATACAGAGGAAGAAGAACCGGAAGCCATGTTATCTGCAAAACAGCACCCGGAAAAGAACAAACAAAAGTCAGAAATTAGTGGATCAAAACAATATTTCTGACGAAATTTCGGCAGCATCTCCTCAGCTCGAGGGTTTGCCAAAAAGAAAGCGGAAGCCGTCCACAAAGGGAGCAGCCCCTAAAAGCAGCCATAGGCATTAAGCCAGGGCCGAATGGGACACCCGAGGGATCTAGCTCCGAGGACAAGTCCTACGAGAAGCCTCCCGGGGCCCGAAGAATGTGTTCAAAACCCAAAGGACATATCACTCAACTCACCCACTCACAGGCGAAACCGCCCAAGCCCAAGAGCCACTCGGCGCCGGCGGTGGAGAGGAATGAAGAGAGAGAAAAATTCTTGCAAAATGAGCAGTGAAGAAGAAAGAGCGAAGAAGAAAGCCTTATATAGGCCCCCCCTCTCATCTCGTTAAAACGGCGCGCCCCGGAGCGCGCCGTTTTAAGCAAATGGCGCGCCGGGGAGGGCGCGCCGTTTTAACCCCTGAAAGGGGCAGGGCGCGCCGTGAAGGCGGCGCCGTTTTAACCCCTGAAAGGGGCGGGGCGCGCCGTGAAAGCGGCGCTGTTTTAACTTTCGAACCAAAGGCCGCGCCGTTTTAAGCAACGCCATCAGGCTTCCTGCCTCGTCGGAGCAACATCCGACGCCAGAATTAAATGCCGGTCGAGCCTCCGTCAGCCAAACGAAGCTCATCCGCAGGCCTTGCCGCATTCCTACCTCACTTGCACCGCCTACGTCTGGGGGGCATTTGTTGGCACTCAAAATATGATCCTCTGGCAACCAAGCCGCAAGGATGAATGATACGGCCCACTGAAGCACAGAAGCCGATAAAGGTCAACTTATCAAGAGGACCCCTCGAGCTGACAAAGCCCCGAGCCACCTCGAAAGGAACGTCGGGGACTTTACCTCAGGAGAGCCGAAGTAAACCCGCAACCAACCGGCAGCGCGATCAAGCCTGCCCAATGATCCGGCATCGACCTCATCATGCCGCTACCCCACATCCGTCGCCCAACCAAGGACGACGGTCTACCCAATGACTCTCCTAAGGAGGAAGAATGTCCTCGGCCATCCGTAACAAGGGGCCGGAGGTTCTGTCAGCAGAAGACCCCGATTACCCGGCACGGGTTCGGCTTCTCGACATAGTGGGCCCGTTAGTGGCCGATTGATCACCAATTCAAGGTGGAATTGTCCAGGATGTAAACGTCATCCTATAAGGGAGCTTCGAGCACGAGTCCGTCTCAGCCAGAAGCACAAATCACAGTGCCGAAGACTGTGCCAGTAGGACACTCGTGTGCTCGGACCGGACACACACGAAGTCTTGTTTAAGGCCATTCGTCCTATCAAGAGCTTCGTGAACACCCCATCAAGGCCCTTCGATGGCCAGGGCGAGGGGAACAGTGGACGGAAGCTTCCGGAATCATCTCCGGGCCTACCGGACTACACGCCAAGTGAGCAAGTTAAAACGGCGCCGTCAAACCGGCGCGCAAAGATCAAATGGGGGCCTTCCCCGGCGCCGTCTATCCGGCGCGCAAAGATCAAATGGGGGCCTTCCCCGGCGCCGTCTATCCGGCGCGCAAAGATCAAATGGGGGCCTTCCCCGGCGCCGTCAACCCGGCGCGCAAAAGCCAGATAGGGCCCTTCCCCGGCGCCGTCAACCCGGCGCGCAAAGGCCAAATGGGGCCTCTCCCCGGCGCCGTCAACCCGGCGCGCTTCTTCCTGGGGCGCCGTTTTAACCCAAGGCTATATATAGCCTGTCGACAGATAAAAGAAAAAAGAGGGAGATCAGAGAAAGATCGAGGGGGAGCGGAATCAAAAGAGAAAAAAAAAGAGAATTGAAAAGAGAGAGGAGGGGTCCAGAGAAAAGGGTTCGAGGGCTCTTTCTGTCTGCAGAACCTCCCGTCCGAGCCTCTCGGCGGCCGTCACCCTGCTCCACCTGAGCTCCCCGGAGCCGAAGAAGAAGACCATCTGTTCTTGTTTACTTAGGTGGGTTTCCCGTGTTTGATCCCGGCGACCCCCTTTCTTTCCATTTCTTTTATGGTTTCGTCCGATACAATGTAAGTGAGAAAGGGAGAGGGGCGATGATACGAGCCTTTCCTCCCCCTTCTCTCACCACTATCTATCCCCCTTTCCTCTTCGTTTGGAATGAGATTCCCCTCTTAATGCAATACGGCGACCGTGCGACAACGCCGGCGCCGGAATGAGAATCTGTGTATTTTTTTTTTTTTGTTCAGTCTTCGGAATGAATGGATATAGCAATGGGTCAAGTGGTTCAACGTTTATGTACTTCCCTCTGTTGTTCTCTTTCTCCTTACTGCATTTCTTATTTTCATGGCCGATGAAACGGCACCGTGCAACAGTACCGGTGTCGTGGAAGGCGAAGTCTATATACTTGCATGTCTCCCTTGATTCGTGCACAGGACGAAGGGACATGAGTATGCCCGGCATCACGATTTCACTCCCGTTCCGTCTTCCCGACGCGGCATGCCCTGCTACGGCAAGGGCTACATCGATTCCCCTCCCCGGGGGTTTTCTCTTCCGATCGAATGCTAAGGAGTTTCACCGCATAAGGTGGGTCGATATATGGGTTCCCCCAACCTATCTGGGCTGCCCTCGTAATACCCTTTCTGTTCTTGGCCATGAATAGAAGGAAATGAGGGAGCCCCCACATTCCCGGCATTATTTTCCGAATATCCCTCGATGAATATTTCTCTGATTTGTGAACGTGCACATGCATGAACGCATGTACATCTACAGGCATTAGCTTTGGCCTGCTGGTTATATGAATGTTCTCATCGTGCCGTTCTACTGTTTCATTAGTGTGGCCCAGTGACCCGGGGAGGGGGAACATCCCCCCTGATTCTTTTATCTCGACCTCCCGGTTCGAGGGATCTATTTGGCAGTAATGGATCCCCGAGAGCCAGTGAGCATACAGAAATTGGGCTAAGCCCTACATTTCAAAGTCCACGGTCCTTGATGGGCCTTGTGGTGGCCATGGGTTGCGTTCCCCTCGTAGGCTAGCCCTCGGGGATTCCTTCCCTATACGGTCGTCCCGATTAGAGTGTTGTGGTGACTCGGGTCGCTTGCCCCTCGTAGGCTAGCCCTCGGGGTTTTTCGCTCCCACATCGAGTCACCTCACTCACTCACCGATACCCACGGACTCGGTACCCCTAGCAGGCTAGCCCTCGGGGTTTTTCCTATCCGTTCGGGTCTGCCGGCCGCCGTTGAGCCACCCGGCTCTTTAGGGGTTTACTCCGCCACGTGAGTACTCCCTGCGTCTCCCCGACCATCCTTTGGGATGGGGAGATGCTGCCGAAATTTCGGCTCGAACGAGTTAAGCTCGGAACAATCGCCTCGCGTGAGCCCGTGACTCGGCCTTTAAATGACTCGGCACCGATTCCACGAATAATTGACTTAATAAATTCTAAAAACCATTCAAAATCTTAATAAATCCATGAATAAACTAACGAGACTCCTGTCTCCTTGAAATCGGGTTAATTCGGCGCGTTCGTGCGCGATCACGCCTTAAAACGGCGCGCCCTTCCCGGCGCGCCCTTCCCGGCGCGGTCTTCCCGGCGCGGCCTTCCCGGCGCGCCCTTCCCGGCGCGGTCTTCCCGGCGCGCCCCGGCTCCCCGCGCCGTTTTAACGGCCTGCCCCTTTACCTACGGTTCTGGCGCCGTTTTAAACTTTTACCTACGTTTCAGGGCGCCGTTTCAAGCGTTTTGATCCCTGTCTTCGCACGCACTGCACCGGGTTCATTCCGAATCGTGTCGTCGCATCATTCTAACTCCTTTCCCACTTATGGGATGATTTCTTATGCTAATCACAGAAGGATGCAAGTCCCTCAACTAATAATCATCATGTAGTTCCTTTTTCCGGCTTCGACAGCCCGATATCTCGGCAATTAATCAAAGGTGTTCCCTCCTAGTGGGGGATGTAATTAACGCCATAGCCTTTATGGTATGGCGGACTGCTGGTCCCGACCGAACCTCACATTCGCCCTACATGGGTCAGAATGAGCGCACAATTGAATCGTCATGCATGTGACTGGCACGCCCGCGTCGTCAATCAGTCAGTTGACTACAAGTTAGTTAATTGGTCGATCGATACGCGAATGAAAAGGCAAAACAAAAAAGGGAAAGAAAAAGAAAACGCTGAAACATGGCCCTGGCTGTGCTGCGTTGGGCAGAGGTTGCTGGCAGGCGTGAGTTCGCGGTGCTGCGTTCGAGGAACCTGCAGCGTGGTCAGGTGGCTGGTGCGGACTGTTCTTGGTTAAGTGGCCGTGAGCGTGCTTCGAGGGAGCTGCTGTCGGTTTTGGCCACTCCAGCTTGAGGTTTGTCCAGCTCCTGAGGTGTTCTGATCGAGAGGTGTGCTCGGGTGAGCGGAATATCTTCTCGGTGAGCTGCTGTTTCGTCGAGCCTGATGATCTTGTCGTGCTCTGTGGCGTCAGAAATGGCGTGTCGGTCCCGATTGTTCTGCTGATTTCGAGGCAGGATTTGGTAGAGATGTCCCGTTAAGTCTTTGCTCTTGCGCTTATGTCAGTGGATGGGTTGTGTTCGCTCTGGAGTTGGCTTGAGATGTGAAGGCTCCGCGGCGAGTTTGGGACTCGAGGATGAGCGTCGGCGGTTGTCGTTACGGCTCGTGTTGTGGCTCTTGGCATGCCGTGTTGCAGTTCGAGGAATTGCAGCGGTGGTGCATCGAGAGATGATGTGATTGTGGTCCGACGTGACACTCGTCGAGTGTGTCGGAGGCGCTGACCTGATGGAAGTGATAGTTTTCTCGGTGGTGGATGGTGTTGTTTCCAGCGTGCGTGAGGTTTGAGGTCAGGTCGAGCGTGGAGTCCTTCCGTTGGTCGGAAGTGCGCTGGTTTATCCTTTGGTTGGAGAGATTGCGTTCGGCTAAGGATCGTCGTCTTGCATTGCGTGTTCGGATTGGTTGGCCTTGTATGCCATGAAGTCCGTGCGAGACGTGCTCCTTGTCTTGGCAGGGTGGTTGCCTGTGAGAAGCCATGCCCATTCCCTTGTCGTGTGAGGGTGCTGGCGCTGTTCCGGAAGGACGAGTGCTGGTTGGGCGGTGTTTGCTTTTTCGGCTATGCGCGCGGATCTGAGTGCGCAGCGGAAGCGTGGTGGGCTTGCAAACCATTGGTTCAGGATCGTAGCATTGGTTGCTACGGGCGGATTCCTGAGTTTGCGTTGAGCATTGGAGGATTGGTTCCTCTGTGTGAAATGTGTTGTTGCCGTGCCGTTGCTCGAGGTTTTGTGGTTCTTGGCATTGGCAAGATGGAGTGATGGGAAAAGTGCTGGCTAGTGCACCGCATGAGTACCCTGTTCCTGTGTTGGAAGCCGTGTCAGGCGTCGGTGTTGGACCTGGGTGAGGTTGTTGAGGATGTCGCCTGACGGAGGTCGAGGACGTGTTGGTCAGAGTCGGTGGCTTGGTGTCCGACTTGTGTTCCCAATCGTGTCCTCGGTTGAGATCGTTTTTGGAGAAGTGATCTCTGGCAGGCTGTGGGCTCCCGTTGGTTCTACGGTCTTGCCGGACTGTGTCCTTTGCTGTATGCCTACTCTGTTGGCCTGTGTGCTCGGCGCGAGGAGCGAGGTGTTGTGCGTGATTGTGAGTCTGGCTGTGTCCCTCAGGATCGGTGTTTTGTGAGAATCGAGGTCTTCTGTGCTGGGGCTCTGGCAGTGTGTCAGTTGGTTCAGTGTTCTTCCCCTGGGACTTCGTGCTAGGTCCTGAATTTCGAGGATGAAATTCTTTTAAGGGGGGAGGACTGTAATGCCCCGGATTTTTTGGTTATTTTTTTCGGATATTTTAGTGGGTCTCGGAGTGTATTTTGTGCTTTACACGTGTTTTTCCCTGATGTGCCTTCGGAACTCTTTGCAGGGCAAACCGTGGCGTTCTTCGACTCTGGGACTGTACCACTGTGTTGTGCTCTTCCCGAGGATCGCAGAGGTAATTTTTCGTAATTTTCTGAATTTATCGAATTTTTGGGTTTTCCTATATATATTAACCCTTTCCTCTCTCCCCCTCTCATTCTCTCTTTCTCACTCTCTCTCTTCTCTCACGCCCTCTTTCTCCCCTCTCTTCTCCGGCGGCCGACGGAGCGAGGCAGGGGCGAGGCGGAGGCGGCGCGGGCGAGGACGCGGGTGAGGATGGGCGAGGATCGAGGCGGTGGAGGCGCGTGGGAGCTCGTGGCGCGGTAGCGAGCCGGCGAGGGTTTCACAACGTTTTCTTCGTGGATCGGCGTCCACGGTGCGCGTAATCTTCGGTGGAGGTAGGGTGATGGACCCTCAGCCCGTGCACTTCCTTTCCCGCGAGTTTCGTAGGTCGCGGTGAGCCGAGCGGGCCAAATGGGGTGATTTGGGGCAAAACCCATGTTTTAGGGCTTGTGGGCCGATCTCTCGTTTCAATGCGTTTTAGGCCGATCCGAGGCCGTAGATGTATGCTAGGGGCTTCTGGGGAGCTTCCCCCTTGTTTTCCCCCTCTCCTGTGGAGGTATGGGGGCGTGGGACGAGTTTTGGGTCGTTTCCCGCCGTAGCATTCCCGGGAGGAAGTGACGGTCCTTCCAGTGGCCGTCACTTGGTGTAACGCGCCTAGGCAGGGCCGTTACATCCCCCTTTTGTTGGCCTTTGGTGGTCTGTGGGTGTGACGGTCCCACGATAGACCGCCAGGTGCTGTGACGCACCAGAGCTAGACCGTTAGAGTCTCTTCCGTTGGTTTTCGGGTCAGGCGTGTGACGCACCAGGGCTGGCGCGTCACAGCCTTGTGACACCCCAGGGTGGGTGCGTCACATTCCCTGTTACCCAGCTGAGGGCTGGGGGTGTGACGGTGCCCTCTGGACCGTTACATGCTTGTAACGCGCCCAGGGTGGGCCGTCAGAGCCGTTTTATCCGTTGGGGAGGGCAGCGTGTGTGACGCGCCAGGCCAGACGCGCTACATCCGTGTAACGCGTTGGGGCAAGCGCGTTACATCCTGCTTTCACGCTGAGAGCGTGAGGCGCGTAACGCACCAGGGCAAGCGCGTTACATTCGTGTAACGCGCTGTGCTAGGCGCGTAACGCACCAGGGCAAGCGCGTTACATTCGTGTAACGCGCTGGGCCAGGCGTGTTACATCCTGTGTTTCTTCGGGCCGTGTAACGGCCTGCGTTAGGCCGCCAGGTGGATGTGACGGTCTCGCCTAGACCGTTACAACCCTGTGACAGTCTAGGGCTAGACCGTCAGGCTTTGTGTCGTTCCGAGGTGAGTTTTTGTGTTCTCCGCCTTGCCCCGCGATGTGTGGATCCCCAGTCGACCCGGTTGGGACCCAGTGGTTGACTTGCGGTCTCGTGAATGTCCCAGACGCCCGTGGGTTTCTATGTCCATGTTTTGAGGGTGTCGGGAGGACCGTGTTACCTCGTTTAGCGTGTTCATGGGTTTGAGAATCCGAGTGACTTCTCGTGTGTCGGGCTTTCGTGCTACGCTTGATCGAGTCACCGTGTATCGGTGTGTGTGCGGTGGGGTCTTCCCCGCATGCCGTGAGTTTCTTTGGAAGGCGATTCCCATGTGGGCCACATGGTTGGTCTTGGACTGCGAGTCCAGTTATCCGGCCTGGGGCTGGAGGTTTCCCGCTTGCTTCAAGATGGAAAATCGTCGTGGCGGCTTGTGTGCTTCCTTGGGAATCGTGCTTCTATGTTTTCCGTGTGGCCCGTGTGGATGGCCTTAGTCCTTTGCGTTCCCTTCCCAAGGGAATGGTCTTGGCAGCTCGTGTGTTGTCTCGGTGCTCGTGCTACCGTGGTTTTAGACCTAGAAATTGGACTAGATTGACAGCTTTGTGCGGTTGCGTGCAACGGTCTTGACCCCAAGTCTTGTGACTCAAGGACCGTTGGGTGTAGTGCGTCTGGTGGACTGTCCAGAGTCCAGTGGCTTAGCGCCACTTGAGTTTTCTCGACTCTCGCGCACGGTGCGTGCGTGACCGGGGACTGCGAGTCCTGTGTCTTCTCCGACTATGGTCACCGTGTGACGGGGCCGGTACGTGGGGTGTCCCCCGTACGTCGTCGGACGCAGACGTTATTTTCCGTTGAGAGTCTACTCCTTCAGTGACCCTCCACTAGTCGTAGCCTAGCAGTACGCGTGTGCTGGTCGCACCAGGGAGTGGTGTACGGGCTTACCCTGAGGACGGTTAGACTGGTTTCCGTCGGGCCCCTCGTCTTAGCCAGAGTCCGGCTGCGGGGGAAAATTAGTCAGAGGGCCAGACCTAGGACGCATGGTCTGTGTGTGCACACGTGGTTGGGGACTGTGGACGCACGTCGACGGGCGTGACCCCAGCTAGTCACTTGTTTGTGGTTACTTGTACGGTGTTCGCGCCTCGGGTAGGACCTACCACGTCAGGCGGTTCACCTGCGGTGCGGTGTAAGACATCAGGGGACGCTACCGGCTGTGCTTCTAGTGGGCGGTACTCCTGTCGAGTTGGGAGTGACAGACTACCAGTTTTTGTGGCTTTGACCTTTGGGTTTTCGGTCGTGTCGACCGTTGAGTCCTTCGGCTGTTTTGCCGTGGCGCGTGTGTTGGTCTTCGCGTCGTGAGTCTAGCGCTAGTGGCTTTACCGAGGTTGGGTCTTGTTGTGCGGTACCCGCGATCGGATGGTCGGGGTTGCACCTTGGACAGCGTGTCCAAGTCGGCTGTGTCCGGGGGACAGGCCTCTGCGGCATGGTTGCCGTGTGTTGTTACTTCGGTAGGCGGTACTAGCGTGGTTTGGTAGCTTCGTCTGCGTGACCGAGGTGTACCTTCCGGTACAGTAGGAGTAGCTGTAGTGCCGAGTTTTTGACCGGCCATCGGTTTGCTGTTCCTACTGTAGTTATAGCTCTCCTTTCCGCTACCGCCGTTGTTTCCGGTTGGGGTTCCGCGGGATCCCTGCTGAGTCTCTGTTTTGGAGACTCATTCCCTGCTTTTCAGGTGTGGCGGTTCTTCCTCGTGGTTCGAGGGTGCGGAGTGGAGGTTCTCAGTTGCCAGCTTGCCGGGCCGAGTGTTCACTTGGCATGTGGTGCGTTTTACTGCTTTAGACTGTACTTTCTGTTGGACTGGACTCTGTTGTAGTTGTTTATTTATTTCTTTTATCTGTTGTATTGTCCTGCTTTCTTTCCTATTTCTTTGTGCCTCCACACTCCTTTTAGCCCTTCCGAGCCCTCCCGGCTCGTGGGCGGCGGTGCGAGTCTCGGGTTATCGGGCCTTCCCGGTAATCGGATTCTCGGGTCGTTACACCCGCGGTGCGTCGACAAGTGACTGAGGCTCAGCGAGCGGACCCCGAGCTACCTCGCATTTTGTCGATGGCCGAGGTGGATTTTGGAGAGGATGGAGCTGTGAGGTTCCGAGGTAGGTTGTACGTGCCAGCCAAGGGGCAGGTGCGGCGTACGGTATTGCGTGAGGCTCATGGGAGTCGGTATGCCGTGCACCCCGGATCGGCTAAGATGTACCAGAACATGAAGAGGCAGTTTTGGTGGCCTGGCATGAAGAGAGATGTACCAGAATTTGTGGCCAGGTGTTTGACCTGTCAGCAGGTGAAGGCTGAGCACCAGCGACCAGGAGGCACACTTCAGCCCTTAGATATTCCTGCGTGGAAGTGGGACCACGTGACCACGGATTTCGTGGTTGGGTTACCGAGGACGTCCAGCGGGGAGGATATTATCTGGTTGCTAGTGGATAGACTGACGAAGACGGCGCGATTGCTGCCGATCAAGGTCAGTTGGAGCGTGCAGCGCTTGGCTCGTTTGTATGTAGAGTGGATCGTTCCGTTGCATGGAATCCCCATCTTCATTGTGTCCGATCGTGATCCCCGCTTCACTTCTGGATTCTGGAGGAGCTTCCAGAAGGCTTTAGGTACCGAGTTGGCATTTAGCTCAGCCTATCATCCTCAGTCGGACGGTCAGTCTGAGCGGACCATCCAGACTTTGGAGGACATATTGCGAGCGTGTTGCTTAGAATGGCAAGGGAGTTGGACCCACCATCTGGCATTGGTGGAGTTTACCTATAACAACAGCTATCATTCGAGCATTGGTATGGCTCCCTATGAGGCGTTGTACGGGCGACCTTGTCGGACTCCGCTTGATTGGTTCGAGGTGGGCGAGCGTGCCCTGACCGGACCAGATTTGGTGCAACAGTGTGTTGAAGTGGTGCATCTCGTTCGGCAGAAGATGTTGACGGCTCAGAGCTGGCAGAAGAGTTATGCTGATCGGAGGAGGCGACCTCTCAGCTTTGCTGTGGGAGACCGAGTTTTCTTGAGAGTTTCTCCCATGAAGGGTGTGATGCGTTTCGGTAGGCGTGGGAAGCTGAGTCCCCGCTACATTGGTCCCTTTCCCATCGTTGAGCGTGTTGGGGAAGTTGCTTATCGGTTGCAGCTACCTCCGGAGCTTTCCGCCGTGCATGATGTGTTCCACGTGTCGATGCTTCGGAAGTACATGCCCGATGATTCCCATGTTCTCGAGAATGCCGTTTGGCCTGAGGTGATCCCAGATCTGTCCCTTCCGGAGTTTCCTGTTCGCATTGAGGATCGGAGAGAGCAGCGCCTGCGGAACAAGGTTATTCCTCTGGTCAAGGTGGTCTGGCAGCGTCATTCTGGTGGCGAGGCGTCTTGGGAGAGCGAGGATGAGATGCGGGAGCTGTATCCTTATTTGTTTGCATGAGTCTTTCCCCGTTCTTGTGCTTTGTTCTTGAATTTCGAGGACGAAATTTGCTTAAGGGGGGAGGGCTGTGATGTCCCGGACCCTTTCGGATCCTTCTTCATGGGTCCCGGATCTGGTTTCTCTGAGTGTCCGACTCCGTTGTGTCCAAAATTTCATTTCGGACACCTTTCGTGTTCGGATCCGTGCGATTCGGGTCAGTTCGGAGGCCCGGAACGTGTTCCGTGACTTTTTCCGCGTGTTTTTCGATTCCCGCGTGTGTGTCTCGGAAACACCTACGGAACCCTGTAGCGGGTGAACCGGGTCGTTCACCTACCCGCGAATGGTACCGTTGCGATCAGCGCGTCGAGAGGATTTTCTGGATTTTCTATAAATACCCCCTATTTTCTCTTTTCTTTTTCCCCTTTTCTTCTTTTCCTCTTTTTCTTTCCTCCTCCCGTGAGCGACGGCCGGCCGTTGCAACCCCCCCTCTTGCCCGTCGGACTTCGCGGTGCCCCTTCCCCTCCAGCGACGGGTGGTGGACATCGGTGGCGGCGCGGTGACGACGGCGGTGGCGAGAGGATCGTGACGGTGCCCCCATTGGTGCGTAGGAGAGGAGTTCGTGTTCGAGCAAGATTCGGCGATCGGCGGCGATCCGGTGGTTTTTGAGCTTCTTTAAGGTAGGGGGACGGATCCTTGCCCTCTTTACAGCATCCCCCGTGATTTCTAGGTCGTGGAGAGGTCGAGGGGGATTGAATTCATGCCGGGAGGGTTATTTCCATGCTTGGGGTTTGAGCGCCGGATCTTCCGTTTTATAGGGTTTTTGACCGCTCTATGGGCTTAGATGCATGCTAGGGAGGTTGGGGGAGGTTCCCCCTTTTGTTTTCCCTTCACATGGGAGTGAATGGGGCGTGGGACTGAGTTTTCCGAGTGAACTGCATGAACCGGGCTCTGCCCGTTGTCGCGCTAGGTTCCAGGGGCGCGTTCTTGTTGAACGCGCCGAGTCGTCCGAGCGCGTTCGTCCGAGAAGATGAACAGTTTGGCGGTGTATGTCACGCCAGGGTCGGGCAACGCGTTCTTGATGAACACGCTAGATCCTGCTAGCGCCTTCTTGGAGAACGCGCTAGCTCCTCAGAGGGTCGCGCCAGGGGACTAGAGCGCGACAGTGTCGCGCCCTGGGTCCCTAGCGCGTTAATCCCCCTCCCCGTGCCATGTTTCCTTCGGGTGGTTTTACCTCCGGTGGAGTGAGTCTCGGATCCAGTTGTGGCGGGTGGCTCGAGGGTTGCCGTGAGCACCTAGTGAGAGCCACAGGGGTGCCCGGGGGTCCCCGGAGAATTAGTTACCTCGGTAGGGGTGCCGCGTTACTTGAGGGACGGTCGGACCTCATGCGTGTCCCCGGCATCCGTACCTACCGTTTGGTTACCGAGAGTCTGTGTTAGTGTGTTAGTCGGTGGGTTCCGTGAGTCGAGTCCTTACTTCCAGTGACCTGTCCACTAGTCGTAGCTTCCTACGCACGCGGGTGCGGACCCACCTGGGAGTGGTGGAGAGCGAGACCCAGTGAGAGGCGGTTTTTAGGCTGGTTACCGTAGGGCCCCTTGCCTTTGCCACCAGAGTCCGGTCGGGGGGAAAACCAGCTAGAGGACCCAACCTAGAGCAGATGGTCTGTGTGTGCACACGTAGTTGGGGGCTTAGGACACGCGCTGACGAGCGTGACCCCAGCTAGTCCTTGTTGTGGTACTTGTTGCGTGTCTGAGTCTCACGCCCGGGGCGTTGCAGCTAGACACTTGTGACGCGGTATAAGACGTCAGGGGACGCTTTCGGTCGTTCTTCCAGTGGGTAGTGCTCCTGTTTACTGGCAGGTGTAGACTCGAGTTTTGTTGAACCAAGGTTTTGTAGTACGGTACCGTTAGAGTAGAAGGCTTTTCTGTTTATTTACTTTAGCTTGTTGGTTCGACTGTACTCCTATTAGGTAGGGTTACCTTCTACTTTCTTGTTTTCCGTGCGAGGTGGGGATTCGCGGGATCCCTACTGGGCCAATGAAATGAGGCTCACCCTGCTTTTCAGGTGAGGTGGGGTCTTCGAAAGGCGCGGCCGAGTTTTAGCGTGGTCCTTCTAGCCAGGGTTAGTCGCCAGTCTGCCAGAGCCGGGAGATGCCCCGTGTAGTTGTACTCCAGGGGATGCCCCGTGTAGTTGTACTTTTTCTTTCTGTTGACTCGACTTTCATTGTGGACATGAGACTCTGTGGACCTTGTAGCAGTTCATTTATTTATATTATTATTTTGTGCATTTTATTTTAGATTATTGTGCTATCTCTGCAGTTGTTTCAGCTTCTCTTGCACTCCCACACCATCCCTTTCTACCCTTCCGAGTCTTCGGGCTCGTGGGTTGGCGGACCGAGATTCAAGACGCGCCGGTTCCTTTCCTGTACTCAAATCTCGGGTCGTCACAGGTTCCCCAAACTTCTATTGACTACCTCAGTCTGCCCGTCAGTCTGGGGATGGTAGGCTGTGGAGAATTTGACCTGAGTGCCCAACAAATGCCAAAGGGTCTTCTAAAAGTTGCTAGTGAACCGCACATCTCGATCTGACACAATGGACTTAGGAAGTCCGAATCGGCTCACTACGCTAGAGAAGAATAAACGAGCAACCCTAGAGGCATCTGAAGTCTTAAAGCAAGGAATGTAGAGGGCCATCTTGAAAAATCTATCAACTACTAAAAAAATAGAATCATGCTTGCGGGTGGTCCGTGGCAACCCCAAAACAAAATCCATACTAATATCCTGCCACGGCCTATCGGGCACAGGAAGAGGAGTATAGGGGCCAGAAACTTGCTTCGTCATCTTAGCCACGGTGCAAGTGCGACACTGGGCCACAATGCGAGCAACATCGTGTTTCAAGCTAGGCCAATAAAAGCGATGCTCAACGGTCTCGATGGTCTTGTTCCGACCGAAGTGACCGGCTAGACCTCCCGCATGCATCTCCTAAGTGATGAAGTCGCGAACTGAAGTCCGCAGAATACACAAGCGACTCCCCCGAAAAAGGTAACCATCTTGCAAGGCGTAATCAGGATGATCTCGGGACGGTCCTGCCTGGAGGGTAGTATAAATCAGACCAAAGTTCAGACAATCGGCATAGTCATCCTTCATCCTATCCATCCCAACCACCTCTACACTCATGGTGGACAAAAGATAAGTGCGACGACTCAGAGCGTCGTCCACTTGGTTCTCCGCACCGGCCTTGTGCTTCAGCACAAAGGTATAATCCTGGAGAAACTCCACCCAACGACTGTGACGAGAATTGAGCTTCTTCTGGGCATAGAGATACTTGAGCGCCTCATGATCAGAAAATAAAACAAAGTCCTGGTGAAACAAGTAATGTCTCCAATACCGAAGGGCTTGCACTACCGCGTAAAACTCATTGTCATACGTGGAGTAACGCAGTTTAGCATCGCTCAATTTCTCACTGAAATAAGCAATGGGGTGGGTCTCCTGGCTCAGAACACCACCAATACCAACCCCGGAAGCATCACAAGAGACCTCAAACACCTTCGTGAAATCAGGAAGTCTAAGAATAGGTGCCTGAGTCATGAGCTCCTTGAGGAGCGTAAATGCAGCCGAGGCGGCCTTCGTCTATTCAAATGTCCCCTTTCGGATGCAATCAGTGATAGGGGCCACGTGATGGAACTAAAGCCTCGAATAAAATGGCGATAGAAGGTCGCCAGTCCGTGAAAGCTACAGACATCATGAAGCGTACGAGGCTCAGGCCACTCCACTATGGCCCTGACCTTCTCGGGGTCGGCGGAGACTCCCTCACTAGACACAATAAACCCTAAGAAAGTGACCTGACTAGTCATGAAAGCACATTTCGTAGGGTTGGCTTACAGACTCTCTCTCCACAAGATAAGACAGACCTACCGTAGATGGTCTAAGTGGGCCTCCCAGGTGCGGCTATAGATGAGAATGTCATCGAAATAAACTACCACAAAAACCCCAATCAAAGGTCGAAGGACATGGGTCATCAGCCGCATAAAGGTGCTGGGAGCATTGGTCAACCCAAAGGGCATGACCAGCCACTCATAAAGACCATCTTTGGTCTTAAATGCCGTCTTCCACTCATCACTGGGCCTGATACGCACCTGGTGATAGCCACTCTTCAGATCGATCTTAGAAAACATAGTAGCTCTCGCCATCATATCAAGCATGTCATCTAAGCGGGGAATGGGAAACCTATACTTCACCATGATCTTATTGATTGCACGACTGTCGACACACATTCTCCAACTACCGTCCTTCTTAGGAGCAAGTAATGCAGGGACGGCACATGGACTCATGCTCTCACGGAGAGATTCCCTCGTCATCAACTCCTCGACCTGACACTGAAGCTCGGCGTGATCGGCGGGGCTCATCCTATAATGTGGCAAGTTGGGCAATGAGGACCCCGGAATCAGGTCACTAGCATGCTGAATGTCCCGCATGGGTGAAAGACCCTCGGGTAAATCATTGGAAAATACATCAGCAAACTCCCGAAGGACATCAGCAGCATCAGATGGGAGATCACTCTCCGACTCTCTAACCACCTCTTGGACTACGATGGCAAAAACAGGGTCCCCTCTAACAAAGTCACACTCCAACTCCCGGGAGCTGACTAGCATCAACCTCCTAGTCGGAGGAACACTCGGGGTGGGGACATCCGGGGGTAAAGTCGTAGCCTGAGCCGGCGATGGGGTACTGGGCCCTGGAATAGCAGGAGTCGGGGTACTAGGCCCAGTGGGACCCCGGATGGATGGACTCCTTGGCTGGGACGGGTGAAGGGTAATCCGTTGGCCATTATGGTCGAATGTGCATGTATTTGACCGGCCATGGAGGGTAGCATCCCGATAAAATAACCAGGGCTTTCCCAGGATAATACTGCCTACCTCCATAGGTAACACATCACACCAGATCCCATCCTGGTAGGCATGGAACTGCAATGGCACCAGACATCGCAGCCGGACCGGAATAGAGGTGGAATCTACCCATGACACGCGATAAGGGGAGGGGTGGTCCACGGGGGTCAACCCTAAGCGTGTCACAATACCCGTGGAGATAGCGTTAATACAACTCCCGCTATCTATGATCACCTTGTAGGCTTTCCCGCCCAGCCTGCAAAAGGTATGAAAAATGGTGGTGTGACGCCAGTCATCACTCACCAACGGCTGGGTCAAGATACACCTGACAACACCCAGCTGAACATCATCCTGGCACTGTGTGCCCTAGACATCTAGCTACTCGCCCTCAATTAGCTCATCAAAGAACTCCTCCGCGAGCTCCTGGTCAGCCTCATAACTGACGGATACGATCCCATGTGCGAGCTCACCGGTCGAAGAATCCCCGATGACCAAAGAAGATTGGGTAGGACAACTAACAGCATAATGACCAACTCCTCCGCACCTGTAACACTCATGAGGGGACCCAGTGCCCTGAGGTCCTGCACCAGTCATCGACCCCTTTCCCTTGTCATCATGACGGGTCGGGGGTGGTGAAAGCTGGGGTCGGGTAGGAATGGTGGGCTGCTGAGGCCGAGGGGCTGGGGCTGGAGCCTGGGGTCGAGGGGGATAGTCCCTCGGAGGGAGAGGATGAGGTCTAGGGGTAGTGAAGTCTTGACGAGTGGGTTCCTGTGGACGGGCCACAGGTCCCTGAGGGTAAGGTCCAGGGATAGCACGAGGGTCCGACCCACGAGGATATGTGGGTCCCGGGCGCTGGACTGGAGCAAACTCAGACTCAAACTGCTCTAACTCGAGTGCGACCTGATAAGTCTCCTCCAGGATCGTGGCATGGCGGCGAAATAACTCATATTGGTAGTGCGGCCGCAGACCCCGACGGAAGCGAGAGATGGTCATGGCACTCTCCTCCGTGACCCTACACCGCAAGTAACACTCATCAAAATCGGTGATGTACTCCGTCACAGTCTGATCCCATTGGCTGAGACTCTGCCACCTATCAATAAGCCTCTGACGGTATATGTCAGGAAGGTATTTTTGCCTGAGCTTTACCTTCATGTCATCCCATGTCTCAATCTGGGGTTGATGTCGCTGCATCAACAGGCTCTCCACGTTCCTCCAATGCAAATCGACTCGCCGGTGGTCCGTCATCTCGTACCACTTGAAGTAGCGGTCCATACCCGCCTCCCAGTCAACATAAACCTTAGGGTCCAAGGACCCATCAAAGGTGGGAGGATCCGCGTGTACGGACCTAAGGAGGCGATCATCCTCGTCGTCCCTATTGGGCCGGTTACCACGTCGGGCACGGCCATACCCCTCAAACTCATTATCGGACCCAAAATCCTCAAACTCCTGAATACGCGGTCTCCGATCATCGACCCTAGGGTGTGCGGGCCGAGGAGCAGGGTCAAGTGGGCCTTGGGCCTGCCCGGGGACATCCTCACGCGGAGCTCTACCCTGGTTGGGCCGTCCAACCAGACCTTGAATGGTCCGGTCGGAAGCCTCCATCCGGTCCTCCATGGCCTTCATCCGGCCCTCCATGAATGCAGCATGATCTCTAAAGCTCTTATCGGACTGATCGATCCGATTCATGAGAGCCTGCATCATCTCTTGAAGGGAAAAGTCACTAGGGGCAGGATTCCTAGGGTCAGCCATCGGGACCGGGCGTTGGTAATCGGTACCACGCCGAGTGGGCATACAAGACTTTAAAGGACAAGGGAGGGGCTAAAACTCTAACTAGACACGAACCTAAAATGGTAATGCAAAGGGTAGAATATGGACTCAAGTGTACCTAAGACTAACTAAGGGACTCAAATGCAACTGACACAAACCTAATGCCTCAATTTGCACCCTAGACAACCTGCGCTCTGATACCAAAATTGATGCGGGACGCTATGCAAGCTAGGACTCTATGTGAAGACGCGACTAAGTGGACAACTAAGACCAGCAACTTGCAATAGCTTGAATGGCGTAGACTCGACACCTAACATTCCCAAGAGAGAAACTACGCCAAGTAACAAGCAACTCAAGCTCACAAAATGTCCCCAAGAGAGGGAAGAGCGTCGTCCGCACGGTTGAGAAATCGACGAATCTAGGGTGGTCGACTCCACACTCGCGACTCGGTGAGTCACGGGACGGTCACACTCTCTCACCGCGACAGTGACAAAGTGAGCTAGGAACCTAAGAACTCACAGGCAGCGGCGTCCAGAGAATATACTAAATGAGCAAGTAATGCAAGGGAGGAGCAGACACATACCTCCACGCTCGGGGCGTGTGGAAGAAGCCCGGCCAAGTCACACAACCACTCGGCACAAGGACTAACAAGTACAAATGAACACGGCCCACTCCTCGCAGGGAGGTAAAAGGCTACACAACGCTATCTGGGGGTCGTGCGAAATGGGGTGACGGGTACCGGGTCGGTGAAACTCGTCGCTTACGGTGCCGCTGCGAACTGGTCGGACGAAGCTGCTACCACGGACCGGTCTGGAACCAGCAGCCAGGAGGGCGAGTCTCGGGCGCCAAAGATGGAGCGATGGTCCCTGGAGGTGGGCAGCAAGGGACGACGACCACTCCGGAAGAAGCTGGAAGCCGACGGCGCAGGAAGGAAGCTCCGGCGAGACCTCGAACAGGCGGGCTGACTGCTGGCCAATCTGCGCGGTGCTGGGGAGCAGCAGGAAGAAGAGCATGGTATGCCACCTTCTGCTCATCCGCAGGTCACAGAAATTGGCGTGGACACTATTGGGGATGTCCCAGGCATGCCGGTGAAGTGGCGACTGCAACCTAGTACCGAGGACGTCGCGGCGAATTTCGTAGCAGACCCTACGCGTTCTGGTCTGTCTGCCGACTGCAGGACAGGGGGTGGAAGATAGGGCTGGAACCGAGGCCTCCTGGAGGCAAATGGGGTGGGGTTTTCTCTGGTGGATAGGTGATGGTTGTGGGATGATTGTGTAGCAGTGGAGGGGTGGCGTACAGTGGAGGTTCTGGGCGTGGAAGGTGGAACAGTCATGGCTCAGTTCTGCAGTCCAGTGCAGTCAGAACTGAGGGCAGGAAGTATGGGCGGGGTAAGCAGGGAAAAGGGGCTTATAAAGATGTATAAAAATTAGGTGGGAAGGTTTAGGGTGTGACTAAGTAATGCTCAAAATTTCAGAGCGTTTGGAGACATTTTTGGGGACGTCCCTTTGGAAGGGATTCGGCTCTGTCGCTGCAGGCCTATATAGGGGCAGTTTGCATAGGGAAAAGAGCTATGAAGGGAGTTTCTGCTACAGGTCGAGTTAGGGCACGAAACTTTAACTGGGTATGGAAGAAATATGGGTAAAGAAATGTCTAGAATACATGGAGGTGATCAGAGGATGGGAAGGGGACGTAAAAATTCGGCCGTTGTGGCTCTGTCCCGCAGGCGGACACCCAGGTGCAGTCTGCGCAGGGCTTGAGGTCTATGAAGGGAACTTTGTGCACAGGACGAGTTAGGGCGTGAGATTTTGAGGGGATGTGGGGGACAGGAGGAGGAAGTAAAGCTATGAAAAGGTCAATGGGATCTGAGGACAAGAAAGGAGTGTGCCAACCTGATCTTCCGGGCTAAATCTTGCAGGCAGAAATCCAAGGAAGGGTCGCAACACAGCAAGGCTTCCTTCTCCGCGGTTGCAGCAAGACCTTGATCCACGGACTCCTGGCTTGAGGAGAAGATTGCGAGGTCTCCTCCCAGCACTTGGAGGAGCAGAGAAAGAGAGGGGAGGGGCTAGGGCATCACACCCTAGAGAAAGAGGAGGAGGGAGATGGGGCAGCCTTCTCTTGCTTCTCATAAAAAAAGGATTCTTCTCTTCATTCATTTCATTCATTCATTAAAATTCCTTAAGGGGGAGAATACATGACAATATATAAAGTTGGGCTCCATCTTCCCTCCTTGGAGTTTGAATTTGAACCCCTTTGAAATTTAAAATCTATGGGCTCCATTTTCCCTCGTTGGAGTTTGAATTTGAACTCATTTGAAATTTGAAATCTATGGGCTCCATTTTCCCTCCTTGGAGTTTGAATTTGAACCAATTTGAAATTTTAAATCTATGGGCTCTATTTTCCCTCCTTGGAATCCTAGATGGGCCTTGGGTGCCCCTAGCCCAGTACCTAAGAGAAGGAAGGCTTGGGTCTAATGCACTCAAAATGACCCAATTCTCTTAACCTAGACTCTTAATGACCCATTAACCAAATGGCCTTCAAATGGCCTACAAAAAGGAATCCAAAATAAAAATAACGATGAAATCCTGCCTCATAAATGGGACTCCCAGCTGTCTCCAAGCCACAGTGATGCCTGCATAGCTCGAGCCGCACTACTTGTCTTGTAATGTCGATCAATAGCTCATGTGTCCTCACCAACGAGGTTTCCTCTTGCCCTAACTTGCTGCAAGGCCTTTCTCTACTTTCTTCTCTCATTTCACCAGTGCTCTCTTGAGCCGTTCCTCTCTGCGCTTCTCCAGCCGCCCTCGCTAAGGATGTGGTTTCCTCTTCCTGTGGCTCTGACGTCCTCTCTTCTCCTTTTTCTACTTTCTTTTACCCTTGGACACTATCTCGTAGCATCGACCTCTTCCCCTTTCCGGTCTTAGGTGCCATAGAGCTAGGTATTAGGGTCGTATGAAACCCTCGCCATGGTCCTCTCCTCGTGATCCTCTTTCTTTCTCTCTGATGATGATCAAAACCCTCGTCAAGCTCCTCCTTGCTCTTCGATGGCGATGGGCTGACGACGACGACGATGTGCTTCTCCTTCTTCCGCTCCACTAATGACGTTCGTCTCCAACGACGACGGGCCGATAGGTTAAAGGCATGGACATTATAGAATGTTCTACCAGAGAGCGCTCCATTTTACTTTTAATTTCATTCTCGCCGAAGGAAAAGAAGGGGGTGGCAACATAGCAATTCGCATGCGGCAGTTCGTGTTTAGAACAGGGAAACGACAACAAAAGTAATATTCTTTTCCCGCCGAGGGTGAGGATGGGCCGGGGGAAAAAGAAGGGTAAGATATACATTTTGTTGATGTGTTTACGGTGGGAAACCAACCCATTTAATGTCTCTACTACGGAACCATCATGCAGTTGTTTTCTCGGCAATTGAATGTCCAATCACGCCTGTGTGGACTAATCGAAGAGAAAGTTACGCATTAACGTGGCCTTTGTACACCAGATGCGGTGTACAAAGCATTTCTCTATCTAAAATGTCGTTTGGTGTGATGTAAAATAACATAAAACATCTATATTAACATCATTGATCTAAAAACCTGTGAAAAATATTTTTTTAATCTTAAAATCTCTAGTTCTAATTTTCAATTGTTCTAGACTAGAAAATTAAAATCGGATAAAAAATGCCACATGGATTTGAAAGTTAGTGGGTTACTTACATCAAACATAAGAGTGTTAGGTAGAAGAGTAGACCTAGAAGGGGGGGTTTGAATGGATCGACTCTCTAAAAATAGCTCAGTTGGCTAACTCAAAATCACACGAGAACTTGCTCAGGAATACGATCAAGCACAAGATCTGTCCTTGAGCAGGATAGATCTTCAGTGCATAATACTACTCAAAGCCAAGCATGTGTGGAGAAGGGAAATATCGGATGTAGAAAGCAAAGAAGTTAGTAACCTGTGAGTTAAGGAAGAAGAAATGATATCAAACACACAGAGATCAAACCACTGCACAAAATTTTTTAGGTGATTCGGTTGCAAACCCGCAACCTACGTCCACCCCTCACTGGATCAGTGAGGCTTCACTACTTGCAAGTAACACACACACACACACACACACACACACACACACACACACACACACACACACACACACACACACACACACACACACACACACACACACACACACACAAGCAGAATCAGTCCTCAAACACCGTTGAGTAACAGCTTGAGCTTAGGAACATCCTCCTCACACTACTGACTAACAACTTGAGCTGAGGAATAGCCTCCTCACACCACTGACTTATAGCTTGCAACAGAAGGAAATGAGCCCAAAATAGGGTATCGAAAAACACACACTGTGGATAGATGAGAAATGAACAACAAGCCAAAATACAAAAGAAGAGAAAAGGAAAACGATAAAGCGCAATGTTGCTCCAGATGAAGATCTGTGAGCTTTTCTGATGGACACTCGCAAGACTCTCAGTCGAGTCTGAAAACCCCTCAAGTTCAGTCACGAAGAGCTCTCTCACTGTCTCTGATGGCTACTCTCTTCTTATCTCCACACTCTTCTTCCTCTTCAGGTGCTCTCCGAGGATGCTCTCAACTTTCCTCCAGGATGCTCTCTCTGAATCACACAAGGGCGGCACTTTCCTTCTTGAGCATCCTGCTTCTTTTCCAAGGCGATATGGGTGCTATTTATAGCCTAGCAGCTTGGATAAAACTCCACTTCCAAGGTGTTCTCTGATTGGTCCGATGATTGGAGTGGAACCTTCTGTTCGAGGATCTTTCCAGAACCCTAGGCACGTGACCTTGGAGCATGCGCCAAATGATTTGACCTTGGACCGTGTGTCCAAGGGGCCCGACACTTATGTTTCGCAAGTTCCGCTGTAAAGGGTGCGTCGACGCACTGACCTCATTGCGTCGACACAGTCTTCTTGTAGCTGGATGAGAACAAGATGAATAGCCTTGATGTGTCGACGCAACATCTTCATTGCGTCGACGCACTCTTCCTATTGTTTGAGAGCTTGGCTGAAAAATTCTTTGATGTGTCGACGTCATATGCTTATTGCGTCGACACAGTCTTCTCATAACTTGAAAGACAGATCGTTGGATTTTCTTCTTTTCTTCTGATGCGTCGACGCACTGGATCCTTGCGTCGACTCATCCTTCTTTTGCTTAGACCACTGTCCCACTGGTTCTTCAGTTGCGTCGACTCCATGGCTGCACTGAGTCGACTCAGCCTTCATGTGGCGTTGTTATCGTTGAGGCTGTTGCTGCTATTGCTGCTGTTGCGTCGACACTACAAGCATGTTGTGTCGACGCAGTCTTCACATGACCTGGAGGGCCTTCAACTGCGTCGACTCATTGAGTACACTGAGTCGACCCAATCGTCTTTGTTGTGTTTGCTGCAGTCTGTTGGATCACCAATTAGGTCGACCTACCATGAAGGTTAGGTCGACACATCCTGATCTTTGATAGCTTGATTTGTTCTTGTGTCGACTCCATGGTTTCATTGAGTCGATCCATTCTTCTTGTTGCTCATGTCTCATATATTCGGTCGACCTAGACATGAAAGTAAGTTGACCTGATGCATATCAGTCGACTGATTTTTGTGCTTGTCGACTTGGATCTGTTAATTGTTAACCTAAAATTCAAACACTTGGTCAATTTATCTTTAAGACATTTGACTGAGTTCTATGTGCTCGGTAAGAAGACTCATTGATGAGTCATAGTTGAACATCGTCGAAACATTAAAACTCAATAAAGAGAAGCATCATGAAATAACTTAACGCGTTCCAAACGCAAGATGAAATTATTATTTCATGGCACTTTAAAAGTAGAACAAACCAATAACACCCATGAATTTCGGTGCCGTAGAGCCATTAAAAGAGAGGTCACAGAATAACCATGCAAAGTTGCGTTCTTTTGAGTGATGACTGATGAGTACACAAACTTCACTGCGCGGTTACTCCCATCAAACCAATCATTCTCCATATCGAATCTTATGTTTATGAATGGATGTTCTAAGGGAATGCAAGGGACATACCATGTATGTACATTTCTGATGTGGGAAAGGTATACTGGTGCTCGGCATATTTGCATTTCTCGTGAGTGCATTCTTGCAGTAAATTCGTATCAAGTTCCCACACTTTAACCCAAAAATGTTTACTTTGGCCGTCCATCCTGATCTCTCCTCAAGTATAGTGGATGGCGTCTTGGCTGCCGAGTCTATTGGCAATTCCATTTTTACAGTGAACTGTTGACATTTCCACAGTCACCATTGCTACAGCTGCAACAGGAACGGAGACTTCCTACATTTTACTGTGTAGTCAAACGTTCCGGGGGACAGTAAGGGAGGGGTGATGGTTGGGAGGACCCCGGGTAACTTGATTAGTAATGATCTCACCTCGTGACTTTGACATGGAGATATCAGATTTCACTCTTAGGGAAAGACTTACTTGACTAACATTTAATCCTCGAGAGATGTGAATTTAAGATTTATTAATATTAAGAAAAAAAGATGTGCGTGTAAATTAGGTGTCACTGAATTTGAATATAAATGTCTACTTGACCCGAATTCCATTTTTCTCGTTTGGTGCATTAAATATCTGAATCGGACTGATTAGGGTATCACTAATTGCGGTCAACAATAATTAGTTAATTATATTTGATTAATTTTAATGCTTATAGATATTAGAAAATCATCATAATAATAGATTTACTGTAAGCTTAAAAATGTATTAAAGGCATTACAATTTAGTTATGTTTCAAAGACTCAAAACCCCCTCTCTTCGTCCTCATCTGCACCTAGCTTTCTCCTCTTTTGGCCTCCCATGTTCTTCTTAGGGACGGGCAGAGCTGCGATGAACAGTAGTGTTTGCAAGTTTATTATTATTATTGTTTAGTTAAAAGTCCTATTCTACTTTGTATACAATCTTTTTTACAAATTCTTACTAAATGTCCGAGGCCCCGTGTGTTTCGCGATTAGGACGAGAGAATCGACGAGAGAGAGAGAGATGTGAGTCTCTCGGCTCTCTCTCACATAAACATGTTAATCGAGATCGATTAACGCACTTGATCTCTTGGAATCACTTGCACTAACCGCACTCGATTAGCAAACAACCCCGAGTGTTTCGCAAACGTGAGCAGAGCTCGATGAAGATGACTTGAGTTTGAGCTTTGTTTAAAGTTCTGCAACAGGGTTGATCTCAGCCAGACTCTAGTTCAGTAGAGCTCAACACTGGTTGGACTCAAACTCGTGAGTTGACCCAAAGTCAGTTTAAGTCCGTATTAGCCTATGAAATCTCAATAAAAATTATCTGCTTTTTATTATTTAGATTATTCAAATAAAATTTAAAATATTTATACTATTCATATAAAAAAATAAAAAAATCATATGCCGTGATCTACCGAAGGAAAGGAGTTGACCTACGCGACGGAGAGCCTCACCAATTCCGGCAAAACAAGTTGAGAGCCTCTCCAAGTTCAACTAGTTTGAGTGGTGAGATAAGTTAATTCTAAGACAAGGATATTTTATTCTTAATTGCATCTATTTTTATTTAAAAATATATTTCTTATTAATTGAATCTGATTTTTTTTTCATGTCAGACAATATCACGTGGAATCTGTAAAACCACTTGTCACCTTGATATATCTTAGCCATCTTATGGCTCGACATCCTGCATTGCTCGGCAATGCAAAAAAAAAAAAAAAATCTTTGAAGTTGATCTCAATTCAGCTTATATGTTTGTACAAAAAATAATAATCAATTTGAAATTTTAAATCTATGGGCTCTATTTTCCCTCCTTTGAATCTTAGATGGGCCTTGGGTGCCCCTAGCCCAGTACCTAAGAGAAGGAAGGCTTGGGTCTAATGCACTCAAAATGACCCAATTCTCTTAACCTAGACTCTTAATGACCCATTAACCAAATGGCCTTCAAATGGCCTACAAAAGGAATCCAAAATAAAAATAACGATGAAATCTTGCCTCATAACTGGGACTCCCAGCTGTCTCCAAGCCACAGTGATGCCTGCATAGCTCGAGCCGCACTACGTGTCTTGTAATGTCGATCAATAGCTCATGTGTCCTCACCAACGAGGTTTCCTATTGCCCTAACTTGCTGCAAGGCCTTTCTCTACTTTCTTCTCTCATTTCACCAGTGCTCTCTTGAGCCGTTCCTCTCTGCGCTTCTCCAGCCGCCTCGCTAAGGATGTGGTTTCCTCTTCCTGTGGCTCTGACGTCCTCTCTTCTCCTTTTTCTACTTTCTTTTACCCTTGGACACTGTCTCGTAGCATCGACCTCTTCCCCTTGCCGGTCTTAGGTGCCATAGAGCTAGGTATTAGGGTCGTATGAAACCCTCGCCATGGTCCTCTCCTCGTGATCCTCTTTCTTTCTCTCTGATGATGATCAAAACCCTCGTCAAGCTCCTCCTTGCTCTTCGATGGCGATGGGCTGACGAAGACGACGATGGGCTTCTCCTTCTTCCGCTCCACTAATGACGTTCGTCTCCAACGACGACGGGCCGATAGGTTAAAGGCATGGACATTATAGAATGTTCTACCAGAGAGCGCTCCGTTTTACTTTTAATTTCATTCTCGCTGAAGGAAAAGAAGGGGGTGGCAACATAGAGATTCGCATGCGGCAATTCGTGCGCAGAACAGGGAAACGGCAACAAAAGTAATATTCTTTTCCCGCCGAAGGTGAGGATGGGCTGGGGGAGGAAGAAGGGTAAGATATACATTTTGTTGATGTGTTTACGGTGGGAAACCAACCCATTTAATGCCTCTACTGTGGAACCATCATGCAGTTGTTTTCTCGGCAATTGAATGCCCAATCACGCCTGTGTGGACTAATCGAAGAGAAAGTTACGCATTAACGTGGCCTTTGTACACCAGATGCGGTGTACAAAGCATTTCTCTATCTAAAATGTCGTTTGGTGTGAAGTAAAATAACATAAAACATCTATATTAAAATCATTGATCTTAAAACCTGTGAAAAATTATTTTTTAATCTTAAAATCTCTAGTTCTAATTTTCAATTGTTCTAGACTAGAAAATTAAAATCGGATAAAAAATGCCACATGGATTTGAAAGTTAGTGGGTTACTTACATCAAACATAAGAGTGTTAGGTAGAAGAGTAGACCTAGAAGGGGGGGGGGGTTTGAATAGATCGACTCTCTAAAAATAGTTCAGTTGGCTAACTCAAAATCACACGAGAACTTGCTTAGGAATACGATCAAGCACAAGATCTGTCCTTGAGCAGGATAGATCTTCAGTGCATAATACTACTCAAAGTCAAGCGTGTGTGGAGAAGGGAAATATCGGATGTAGAAAGCAAAGAAGTTAGTAACCTGTGAGTTAAGGAAGAAGAAAAGATATCAAACATATAGAGATCAAACCACTGCACAAAATTTTTTAGGTGGTTCGATTGCAAACTCGTAACCTACGTCCACCCCCCACTAGATCAGTGAGGCTTCACTACTTGCAAGTAACACACACACACACACAAGCAGAATCAGTCCTCAAACACCGCTGAGTAACAGCTTGAGCTTAGGAACATCCTCCTCACACTACTGACTAATAACTTGAGCTGAGGAACAGCCTCCTCACACCGCTGACTTATAGCTTGCAACAGAAGGAAATGAGCCCAAAATAGGGTATCGAAAAACACACACTGTGGACAGATGAGAAATGAACAACGAGCCAAAAAACAAAAGAAGAGAAAAGTAACAAAATAGGAATAAATGTCCCTGTTTGTCTAAAATAATAGGCTGACCATTTTTGACTTATTTAGAGTGTCTTATCTTTATTATTTTTTAATTTTTATAGTTATCCAATCATGGATCGCTCTGTACTAATATGTGGGTAGGGTTTGGTGCAACGGACGAAACACATTATTCTTATTAAGTTGGATTAGTCCAACTTTGGTTGGTGTTTAGCGTAGATCGGCCCAAATTAGTCACGTCGATGGCCCAACACAACCAAACGGCCCAAATTCACTACCTGACGACGAGTTCCAGTGTTCCCACCGGGGGTTGTTCGCCGCCGTTAATCCCTGGAAAGCATCGATCGCTCGCGTCGCCGCGGGGAGACGGGGAAGAAGGAACCGAGAGACATGAACACCGCCTCCTCTGGCAGCCTCCTCGACGAGGCCCTGGGGATGGCAAGCGGCGCCACCGCGGCTTCGTCCGCCCGTCGGGGGTTCGTGCTTGTCGAAGACTGCGTCGAGACCAGCGGGTCCTTCGTCCTCCACCACCTCGTGAAGCGCGCCCTGTCGAACCCCGACTCGAAGGAGGCCGTGGTCTTCCTCGCTCTCGCGCAGACCTTCTCCCACTACGACCGCGTCCTGAGGAAGCTCGTAAGCCCTCTCTCACATCTCCTTATGTCATTTCGTCGAACAGCTCGAGCGCGAGTCACTTCGCAGAGTATTATGTGCTAATTACTAGGGTATCTGCTGATTTGCATCTAGAATGAATTCGTAGTATAAAGATTGGGATTTTGAATCCGCAGGGTTAAGGATGCTGTTTATCTGTTAAGGGAAAGAAAAGTCGGACCCTTGAGATCTTAAGAGTGTTCAGAAACCTTCATGTGCAATTGCTATGTAGGAGGCTATATGCCGTATGCCGTATGCCGTATGGGTGTGTTCTTACGACTCCATGATCTGAAATACGAAGGTTTTGAAAGTCTATGAAGAGTATGGGATATCAAGGATAGAAATGCCAAAATATTCTGGGACACTATGAAGTTGTGCCAAAGCAACTTTGCGAGTGTCTATGCTAGCCCGATTACTGATATGCTCTGCACACGTTTTCCCGAACTAGCACTCCATGGCATAATGGAAACATGCTCTATTTGATAATTTTAATGGTTAGGGGACTCTGCTAGATGTCCTATAGTTGGATTGATTGTCTCCGACTTTCATACACACCTAATTTGGTTAGTAGTGGGATAGTTGTGAAGTAGATGGATTCCTGAGGACACTGGTCCACCATCTGTGGTTATTAATTTGTGCTATGTGCAAAACATCACTCCTTTTATTGTGACAGATGCAAAAGATAACAATGAATGGTATCTGGATCTTATATGTGCTGTGATGGTTGACAGGTCTAATCAGGACTCCTCTATTTTTGTACTGACATCGTGTGCACCCTCTCTGACAGTATGGATACAATTTTGTGAATCATGCAATTGCTGATCCTTCAGGGTATTCTTCGTTTCCAACAGAAATTGCTCTTGCATATTTTAGTTTCTAAGGTGATAGAGACTGATGTATACTAGGACATCATGGATGCCCCTCGATTCTCTTTCCTTTTTTGAGTATATAAACCGATACTAGGAAGCATTTACCTGTAATATCTGAGAAGAAGTGGGACGAAGACTGCCATATTCAGAAAATGAAGTCATATATTCCAATCAATCCAATGAGAATGCAGAATGGCTCATTTCTACATTATTGTGGGCGAAATTTGTGATCAAATCATTATGATTTTTTGACACTGGAGTTTATAGGTGGTGTTTCAAAATTTGGGATGCATATTGGACTTTGTTCAGGTACCTAAAGAGTTTGTATGCTTGTTACATATGCTAATAACTAAAGTCATCTATAGTATTGTGTGTGAAATTTGTGAATCAAATATCATTGTGAATTCTTGACATGAAGTTTTAAAGGAGGAGTTTCAAAAGTTGGGATGCATATTGGATTTTGTTCAGGTATCTAAAGAGTTTGTGTGCTTGTTAGACATGCAAATAATTAAAGTAGTTGTCTTCTTGGAAGGGAACAATTGAAGTAACTGACAAGTTGCAGTGCTCTTGTCTTAAACAATATAATAACTAGAGCTCTTGTTTCAGACAATATAATAACTAGTACTCCCATTTATACCGGAAAGACCTGATATGAGCATGGATTCAGATGCATAATTGGTTTCTTCATAGTTAACATGTTGCTCACTGTCCCATTTCTTTCTTGCATTCTAATCCCCTATTCACCTTTAGGGTACACCTTAAAGAGTTTATTGGTGACATGTTTGTGGCATAACAGATATTTGTCTTTGCTTTTGCCAATCTGAACAGTCTCTTGCAACAAGTTTCTATCAGCCTGATCTCCTTTCTGTTCCTTTCTTTCGCTGGTCTTGTTCTGGGTGTGGATGGGTTTTAATAGCCATACATTCTTTCTTTGTTTCTTTTTTGCAAATATTCCCTTGTTATAGATCAAATTGTGTTTGCCGATTTTCATTGTTTTCTAGTTGGTGCCTTTATGAAATGCGTTTTGATGATCTAATTGTTTAGAAAACCTTCAATATTTGTATAACCTCTCCTTTGTAATGTCTATACTTTTGTTATGGACTTTCTTATGTTTATAATGATGTCATGGGGTCATTTCAAATCAGGGTTGCAACTTATCCACCCAAAGGGACAAGAAGAAACTATATTTCTTGGAATTGCTTAAGCTTGAGTGTCCAGGTGAGCAAGTCAAAGATTGCGGCTTGATTTAAGCATGCAGTAGTGTCTAATTTCTTACATCATATGTTAACATTTTGTTCTATTTGTTGAGCTTATGCTTCCGTTTTATGCCTTTCCCTTTAGATGAGACTGGAAGGAATGTCAATGAAGCTGGTTTTCTTGACCTCTATGCTAATATACAGAGAGCAGTGGAAATTTGTTTCTCTCCTGAATGTAACATGGATTGTGTAACAATTATGATAGATGACATCTCTCTTTTGGAGACTGCAGCTCGTGGTTCTGCAGACCATGTTTTGAACTGGTTACACTATTGTGTTACTCTAACTTCTGAAATGGTCAGATGGCCAACCTTGCAACTCTGTCATTCACTGTTGTGTTCACATTTCAAGTACCGCTGATTGTGTTCTTGCATTCAGGATTGCTCACTGGTTGTATTGAATCATGAAGACATTTATTCCAGCATGGGAGCCCCTGCCTTACTTTCATACCTGGAATACCTTGCAGACATTATAATTAAGGCAGAGCCGTTACCTACGGGGTTATCCGCTGATGTGCATGGGCAGGTAGATTTCTCACGTAGTTCTGCTCTATTAGTGCTTTCTGTACACGCTGGAACAAGCAATTGATTCATTGCCAGCGAAGTGATTGATATCATGATAGCCATTAATATATTCCATTTAAGGAGCAGCTTGCCTGTTCATTCTCAATATCAATCAACAACTGAGGATCATGGTAAACTAACTCAACTAGAAGGCATCAAATCTGTGTGCTTGGCCTGCTACTCTATTAAACGTCCTTTTTCTCATGTTTTGCTGAAGGTTTTGGCTTCATATTTGATTTATTTATGTAAGCTCACAGAAAAGAGACATGTTAACCTTCATCCTTGTTTCACTCTAAAGCAAGGTAAAACAGGGTAGTTCACTGACTTCCCAATTAGCACAGCAACTATAGGAGTCTTTTAGTTGGTTAGCCTTAACACATTCATGTCATTTTGTAGAGGCCTAAAATGGGGCTCAAGATTAATCCCAGATTGGTTGTTGAGAAAATAATCATGTGCTTATAAGGCCAGTCTTCACCCCTTAACCTAAGAGGTCCCTTTTAAAGAACAAAACCCCATCTCCGCTCTGAAGACAATACCTCTTGGGGGCCACGACAAAAATTTCTTGCAACACATTCTGTTTTTTTTTTTTTGGTGAAAGTGGGTGGTATCACAATTGTTTTAAAAGTAAAAGAGGGATGTATAAGTATTGTCAGTGTGTTCCTGAAAAATCCCTATACAGCCAAAAAATAGTCCACACCAAGATGGTGTGAGCCACTTTTAACCCTCCAACCAAACAAAAATGGAAGACTTGTGAGAATTCACATTACAAAGGAACCCCACCCACTCTCTCACTAATAAAAGAGACCAATCTTTCCGTCGCTTTTGCTTCCCCTTTGAAAATTTTGTTGTTCCTTTCTCCCCATATTACCCATAGTGTGTCATGAAGGGTAATCCACCAAGTCTATCCCCTTTTAGGGTCTAGCTTCTGCCTCATTGCCTAATCAGTTGATGTACATTCCTATGGAAATCGATAACATCATGCATCTTGCTCACGATCTCCCTCCAAACCTCTTATATGTGTAGGAGCATCTTACAAAAAGGTGATTTTAAGGATCATCCTCTCCACACAGGCAACATAAGGTGGGTATATTTTGTAGAAAGAGGGAAAACCTATCACAGGTTGGTAGCCTCTCGTGAGAGATCCTCCAAATTAGAAGCTTCACTTTCAATGGACTCTTGGGAGTCCAAATCTGTAAGACAAGGCGGTGGCGCACCCCTCTGTCGAAAATGAAGGTGTAAGCTGATCTAATTGAGAAGGATCCCTCCTTCTCCCATCTCCACTACCACCGGTTCTCTCTGTCTGGCTGTGGAGCATAGTCAAGAAGAACATAGGAGACTCTCTAGCTGATCCATCTCCTCTGGCTTGAGATTCCTCCTAAATGCCGGTGTCTAGATTCCTTCTGATAATTGGAGATCAAAGGACTGATAGACTGAAGTCAGTGGTATTGTTGCAATTGCATGGAGCCTCGAAAAAGATGCCTTCAGGGTAAATCCCCACACCATCTGTCCTTCCAGAAGAGACACTACTCTCCACTTTTCAGTTGGACTTGGACACTACAATTAATAATGTCCCTACATGTCAAAATACCCCTCCAGATGGGTGAAATGTTAACTCTACCATAATACCTCTGCCTAATGACTTGTGCTCACAGTTCATCCTCACCTGCCCCTAGCTTCTACAGTCACTTGCACAAGAGAGCCATATTGAAATATCTAATATTTTTGATGCCCACACCTCCCATGTCTTTACTTCTGCTGACTCTGTCCCAAGAGATATCATGCCAACCCCTACTATTCTCTCCACTGGCATGTTAGAAGAATTTCGCCTGAATTGATTCAATTGTCTTTGCCACCGTCTTTGGAATTCGGTAGAAGGATATGAAGTACATAAGTAGGTTGTTGAGCATTGACTTGCATAGTACCAATCTTCTCCCATAAGAAACTAGCCTCGCTTTCCATCCTGCAAGTCTAAACTCATACCTCTGCACCACAAGTTGCCACTCACTGTAATATAGGGTCCCTGAAGATAGCGGGAGGCCCAAATAGGAGAGAGGGAAGGCTCCTATTTGACAGCCCATTATGAATGCCGTCCTCTCAAGAGCCCTATCATCTATGTTCACCCCCACCAAGAGACCATTGTTTAAATTAACCTTGAGACGACTGACTTCCTCTCTACATAGAGTTGGGGCACCTCCCTTCCTAGGAGCAAAATGGTGTCATCCGCATACTACAAATGGGTAATACTAGTAGTACCTCTACCGGCCTGCAAACCTCTGATCAACCCTACAACTTCTGCTCACAACCACATCATGCTTAATATGTGAGCTAACAACATAAATAGAAGGGCATATGGAGAGACGAGGTAGGCTTTCCATTAACTAGGACTGTAAAGGTTATGGACGAAATGCATGCATGTATCCAGCCAATCCATCTATCACCAAAGCCTATTTTTTCCAATACGTCAAATAAACATTGTTAGTTGACCCTGTCATATGCCTTCTCGAATCCAGCTTCAGAACCACTCCTTTCTTCCTCTAATTCTTCATGGCGAAGGGGCATTCATGAGCCACCAAAAAATTCTGTTGGATATGCCTGTCCCTCATGAAGACCCCTGAAAGCCACTGACCATTCTGTCAATTACTCTATCTAGTCTTCGATCCAGTAACTTGGTGATAATCTTGTATATGCCATTCAACAGACTAATGGACATGAAATCTTACAAGCATCGTGTACCTTGTTTTTAGGGATAAGGACCAAGAGGGTTTTGTTTATGCCACTCAAATGAGCCCTTCTATCCTGGAACTCCCTCACAGTAGACATAAAGTCATCATTAATAATATCCCAGCACTTCTGGAAGAAAGTAAGAGAGAATCCATCTGGGCTTGGAGCTCTGTCCTCTGCAAGAGAAAAGATTGTCTCGTGGACCTCCTTTTTCGAGAAGCTTTGGGAGAAAGCTTCCCTCTCCTTCGAAGGAAGACAAGGAAGGAGGTCCGGTGCAATCACCATTTTGCTGATATCCATTTTTGTGAAAAGCCTAGAATAGAAGTCCCTCGCTTATCCCCTGATATCCTCAAACCCTAGAGAAGAGGTGCTCACCCATTGTGATACAGGTGATGGAGTTGACTCTTCTCCTTCCTGAGACAATGCACTAGCAGTATGCAATATCCTGTCTCCTTCCTTGATCCATCTCTCCCTCGACCTCTGTTTCCGATAGATCTTTTCCCTTGTGAGGATCTCATGAAATTCTGTCTTGAGAGTATCCCTAAGTCTTCTATCTACATCATCCAGTAGCCCTGCCTCCTCTAAGCAGTCCAATCCCTCAATCTGCTATAAGATTCTATCTTTCGCAAGTCTGCTAGGTATTTTTCTGCACCCTATATCTTGATAACTCACGCCGCATGCTTCATTTTACCCACTAGTCTAGCCATAGCAGACCTTTCCTTCCCGTGTACATTATATGATGCAGGACGGACACGGGGACCGACTCTACGTGGTATGAACCTCGGACTCTAGATGCTATCCTCATGTGCTCTGGTGTCCGCACCATTATAGGCCCGCCTAATAGTCTCCATGAAGTTCGCATCTCTGAACCAAAATCTCTCTAGTTTGAAGCTCCTCCTCATCACATGCGTACTGCTGTGTTTGTGGTTCGACACTTATTTTGCCAAATACGACACCTACACATGAGGATAGCGATCCTCCCAATCCATTGAGACGAGGAGTCTGTCCAGCCTAGAGCAAGTGGGATCCGCCCTCAGGTCAGACTAAGTGAACTAAACATTTGCCATTCCGATGTCAATAAGTGTAGTCTCATCTATAAATTCAGTGAAGTCTGCCCATCTCCCCTTTTTGGGTATGAGCTCCTATTCTCTCCCATGGTCTTGCAACAACATTAAAATCTCCACCTATGCACCAAGACCGGCCTGAGCGGTGGTGGTGTCATGTCAATTCTTCTCACAGAAGCCTCTTCTCCTCCCTGCTTTGAGGGTCATACATTCTCGTGAAGTCCCAGAAGAAGTCATCACATTCCAGAAATGTGGGGAGATAGCTCCTCGGCTGACCTGTTTGTCTTGCTCCACCCTTTCTATCTTTAAATTGATTCCAGAAGATCATAATGCCCTCGGACTTCCCCTCAATGAGAAAGCTACATCCTTAGATAATCTAGCTCCCCCAATCTTCCTCATGATAGATTCCCCATCCTCTTCACATTTTGATTCTTACAGGCACAGAATATTGACCTTGCATCTTCTCACCAACTTCTTCATAGTCCTCTTCTTTCCCCGACATATCCTCCTCACATTCCACGCCATAATCCTCATAAGGAAATTGCGGCGTCCCGACCTCCCTCCACCTGTGGCTCGTTCTTGCCCCCCCCTTCCTCACGCTTCCTTGTCTCCCCCCCACCCTCGCTTACCATACTCATAAGCCATCTCTTTTGGACTTTGGTGAACACCCATTTCAGGTCCCTAACCAACCCTGCAAAGGAGACTCTCACCTTGTCCATTAGATCCCTCACTTGTGCCTCCATCAATCTTGTCACCACCCCCACCATCTCCTTCATCTCCTCCCTTCTCAAACTGCCCTTGCCAGACAGGCCACCCATCAGACTCCCCCGAGATGACTTCCTCGCCTTCTGAAGCCACTCCATCATCTTCCTTCTAGGTTACACCGGCTTTGTCCACCTTTGCTAGAGCGATTGCCGGGCCCCTCCGCCTACTGATGTAGTTGGTCTCTACTGGATCTGCACCAACAGGTACTGGTTGCCGACGATCCTCCATCCCGAACCCCTCCTCAACAAAGCCCTAGCCGAGGTGGTGGAGCGTGTGGGCCTGCTCCAGCGAACCTCCCACTGCCAGTCTCAGGAAACAGGAACCGACGGTATCCGTTTGAGGCATCACCAGGAGACCAATACCCGACGGGCTCGCGATCGGAGTATTGGTGTGTGGCTACCTCACAGGGCATCCTGCTTCCTCCTGGGATGCTTGCACACCACGAGAGCATGCGCCGCTGCTGCTAGGGTAGTTGCCGATAGGATCACCTTTGCTTGGACTGCTGCCACGTGAGTGTCGAGAGCCCGCCAGAGAAAGAAGCTGAATCGGGCAGGAGGGATGACCTATGCGGGTCCTCCCAGGCCCGCTCAAACCTGCTCATGTCGGGGATAAGTAACGGGCCTCGATCCGTGGGCCCATCGCTGCCTGCCTGCGACTCAGAGCATCTGGATCTAGAGCGAGCCAAGCTCCGAACCGGTATGCAGCCACTTCACTCGAGATCCCCGGTCTGGCCCAGACAAGATCCGACGGTGGGTTCGAAATTTGAACTCCCGCCTGCCACTGTATCTCTTCCTCGCAACTAGCGGCCCGAAACCCTAATCCCTCCGCCGCCATGGGTCTCCTGGGCATTTCACCTTCTTCCTTTGACAGGACTGATATTTTGATGACGTACTGCTTTCCCCTGAAGTCAAAGGTCAACCCGTTGGCACCATCGCTGCACTGCCCATACATATCACCGCATTGATCGATGTGTGAGAGTCCACCGGAGAAAGCTTCAAACTCCCTGATCTCACCCTGCTGAATCCCCGAACCAGGTAGGAGACTCCCTCATCACAAAGGATGAGAGGGATCCCCTGGATTCTAATCTTTGGCAATTGGCTCTATAGGGCCAGGAAAGGCCCCCCCTCTGCATTGACCACCTTTGGAGGCGGAGGAGGGCGCCATTCACCGCAATGTATTTGTCCTCCACCACCGCCGTCACCTCCTCTTCGCTTTGACCGACTGCCAAGAATCCAGAGTTGGCAACTTGCTGGACCTCCCAGGGCCCACATCCACCACCTCTCGCCTCAAGTAGACGTCTAACCTTGTCCATGTCTACGAAGCCATGAACCAGAGCTACCAGAGGCAGCGGCAGAGCCAAACACTCCGGTCATGAAGCAGATTCGTAGGAAAGGACCCTGCCTCCACACACCCCCTGCTTCCAACCACGACTTGCCGCGAGGAGGCTCCCTGTCCCCATAGGTTCACTTGAGAATGGGTGCCCTATAGGCTTCTCCGACTTCGACTCCCTCATCTGGCAGACCTTCTGGGTATGTCCTTTCCTCTGGCACCGGGAGCAAAAGGGCTCATCAAACCAGACCCTCACCCTTCCCGGTACTTCAGTAACCCCCCTGCGCAAGCTTCCACTTCTGAGAGGAATGCGGTTCGCCCCAAAAGGTATCTCCGGCGGACGCTTGTCCAGGCAACACATTCTGTTATATTGGGGATAGGTCCTCTTTCACTTTTGAAATAGTAGAAAGAAGTCCTGGGTGGGTATATATTAAGGAGTTTTTCTACTTTCACACTAACCTTTCTCCTACTAGCTTCTGGAGGTTCTAGTACTTCTTGTAGGAATGGCTTTTGCTCTATTACCTTCATTTGATTTATTTTATTTTGCCACTCTGGAATTTTCACTTGCATCTGTGCTGATATTTGTTCTGCTCTGGTTTTATAGCATTTGGGCTGATTTCTTGGCAATCATCTTTCTGGCAGCTCACCATTGTGAACAACAAATGTATCAGTGAATATGGACACTCGCGGAGCAAGATGCAAAATTTTCACTTCAAAGTGAGGGAAAATGGTGTCGATTACTTTTACCCGGGGAGACTATCTTAGGGTGCATTTGGGAAGACTTGTGGGGGGTGACTTTTGACCTCAGAAGCCCCACCCACCAAAATCAAAACAATTAGTCTATAGTCACATCAAACTATTTCCAAAGTCAATTTTTGGTTTTAGAGAGGTATAGGAACCAAAAAATCACCTTTTGAAAAGCCCAAAAAGCTCCGATAAAGGAGTTTCTTCTCTCTCTAGAGACTTTTTCAAAAACACAAAAGTCCACAAGTCTTCCCAAACGCACCCTTAGAGGAGCTAAACTGGTATGTATAAAAGCACTCAATGTGTTTGTTGGAATAGTCTCTAGGATAATAGTCCCGTATTGGTTAAATCAGTTGTGGTTCATGTGCTTATGACCCTGGGCCTGTGTATCTCAACACCGCAGTTTTGTGGATGCAACATGGTATCAGAGCATGGTCTTGGCCCAACTCTATATATTTCTTATCTCACCACCTCCACCCAATTAATCTCCACGGCTCTTGACCGTGAGGGGGAGTGTTGGAATAGTCTCCCAGACAATAATCCCGTATTGGTTAAATCAGTTGTGGTTCACGTGCTTATGACCCATAACCCTGGGCCTGTGTATCTCAACATCGCGGTTTTGTGGATTCCACAGTGTTGATACATGGTCAACATATCCAGTGCAAGACAGATCGACTGTTTATCACTATGTTCTGCATTGGATATCATGGTTCTAATTCGGAGGAAGTTTTAGGATTGGCATAGTGGTAAACGGTTAGGGGCTGTAGTGCCCCCACATGATCTCATTCTTTTCATTGTATTGCTTGTGTTGAACAATATTTCTCACACTCGGTACAGTAACAGGAGTGCGTTCTGGGTGGATATTTTTCTGGGGGGAGGGGGCGGGGTCAGCGTTAATTTTATTTGGACAGTGTTTTGCAACCGCAGTAGGTTCCACAGAAAAACAGGTTCCCTGATCCCGTCAACGAATTCGCAAGCAGCAGAACAAGTCTCGAATTTGGATAGCTCGAGTTGGGATGGTATTAACTTACGGACTGCTTGTTGTGCTTTAAAATGCTTTAGAACGTAGTAAAGCACCGTTTTATGATGTTTTCCTCATTTCTGACAGTTTAAGGTATCGTAGATTTTTTGCAGTTTTTTTTTCTTATGCTTAGAGTAAGATAGATTGCAGGCTCTTTTATCCACTCAGTTTTCACATTCCAAGGTAAGATCAAACCTCGAGGGTTTTGAGATCAAGAGATAACACTGATTTTATTCTTGGAGGTAACTAAATCAGTGGTGTCAAAACTAGCATTTTGTAGTATTCAAGGAAGGGGAGTGGATGTAAGCTGCGAATAATTTCAAATTTCATGTTAGCAGATTTTAGTAGTTTATTGTTTATCACGAGTGATTTGAAAATATGACTGTCAATAGATCGGGCTCGGGTTGGGCTCACTTGTGCCTGACATGGGCTCGACTCATTAGTTTTAAAGCCCAAGTTAGACCCAAGCTGGAATTATGTCAGGCCAAGTTGGGTCTAACTATTTCACTGAAGTGTAAGGTATGACTTTGGTCTGGCTCAATTTGACAAATTATATGGAAAGTTTAATGAAAAGTAATACCTGTAAGAGTATAAAACTCTCAATTTGACATTATTTGTGAAAACTCGACTCCGCCCGGCCCAGTTACCCTATTGTGCTTGTTGCCATGTGCCTTGCTCGCCTGTTGTGTTCACTCGCATGTCATGCTTTGTCACGTCTCGATACGGAAACTTGGAATGCAATAGTTATAACATTCATGTCAATTAGAGCATAAACATAAAGAGTCATCCATAAAAGAGAATATCGAGTCACAAAAAATTGAACTTTATTAATAATGAAAATCAATAAAAGTTTACATTCTTGACTTAGGTCAAACTCAATATATATCAAAACTTCAATTCTTAACAAACTCGTCTATATTACAACTTCTCACTTTCTCACATCTCTAATAAAGAGAAAATGACTAGGCAAGACACAACGGTTATGGTTGGTTGGCATGCTTCAATTACTCACGCCCTTCGCCGTTAGTGTATGGGTTCTCATCAGAATCATCTGAAAAATAGTAAAGTAGTTGGGTGAGTTAGAACTCATTAGGAATATCATCTCTATATCAAATAATTTTAAGTAAATAACATTTTAAATGTACAATGCAAGAAAGGACTAACCACATGAATCAATATTGGAGTTAAAAGATAATAAAAGTGACAAGTGGCAGAATTCATGTATAATTCAAGAGGATAAGCACATGTAAGTTGGAATTTAGATGTTCAATAGTAAGAGGTGATGGATCAATGTAGCAAAGATAAGAAAATTGGAAATAATTTTTTTGAGTGAGAGCAATTAACAAGCAATATCAAGTGATTGGCCATATTATGCAACAAGTTAGTGTATCCATGTACTCAAGTCACGTGAATTCAAGCATTTTAGGTAATAGTAGAATGTCATAGATTAATTTAGCAAGTCAAGTATTTCGGTGTAATATCACACTGTGGTTAATCAAGTTTTATGGGTACAAGTATTTTCGGATGTTCTTCTCAAGATTAGATCGAATTCTTTAAATTGGCGCAAGACATTGAAGTTATGAATCATAGTTCTCACGTGTACATCAATAATTAACTCATGTAAACAAGGAAGTAAAGAGTCGGAATAGGAATTTTCTTAAAATATTTTTAATAATTCATGCTCATAAGATCAAGGTAGTAAGCCATTGGGGAAATGATTTCAGAAAGGGAATCCAAAAGGTGGACAAGCTCATCAATAAAGAGATTTTATAACTTAACCCCAAAAGGGCCGAGGGTGCGAAGGAAAATAGTTATGAATGGTTGGAATTCGGGATAAAATCTATAATTTTATGTCACAAACGTAGAAACGGGAAATTCCGAGAAACTAGGTTGAACACGGTCAATTCGGGCGCTGCAATCTAGATGCATCCAACAAGAGTGACACGACCAGGATAATCGATCGATAATCGAAGGAAAAGGCCGTGAAAGCACCTAAGAATGCGTCATATCGGACGAACGTGTTCAATGAAGGCATCACATTCTCCTGATGCGTCTAAAGTCAGTCGAACAAGTTCACAAAAGGCTGATCAGAATGCGGTCTCTGGGTCTACCGCCTTTAGGAAATAGAAGTTGAACGCGGTCTCTGGGTCCACCACGTTTAGTATAGACTGAACAGTCCTTAGACAGAACTCCGTTCTGTCATTCCAAGGCTGGTTGAACCCCGTCTTACACCAGTAGGATGAGAATTCTAAGGGTTTCAGGATTTTGTGGTACAACCAACTTGACGTCCTTGTGGGAATCTAAGGCTCATGGAATCTTACGAAGGTCTTGATGAAGAAGTTCCAGTCCGACAGAAGGAGTATCTGGCGGAGGATCTTAACTTCACCAAGAATTGAGGGTGTGTAAAACATCAAAAAATGATAGCAGTAATAGGTCAATGTCACCGGGTTTAGAAGAATATTATTATAAAATTAGAAGAATATTAACTCTTATTTCATGTATTACCTAAGCATTTAGTTGGTTGGATGCCTATTAATACAAAAATATGCTTTTAGACCTTATCTACGTCAACATAATGAGTTGGAACCAAACTAGGGTTTCTAGAAACCTCTGACAAAATACGGTCTTGTCAAGAACCACATTCAGAACGCGATCTTGAAGAGGGCCGTAATCTGGCGATGCACAGAAACCACAATCAAAGGTACCATGCATGATCGCGTCGAGGAGTGTGGATACATTAACATAGATGCATCCCATCGAGTGGATGTGTTCACAATAATATATTTCTTTTTCTTTAAATAGATGAAGCATGGTCGCGGTCTATCACGACACCGCGTTATGGACATGGTTCTTGTGATGGCTGCGACTCTAAACAGAACCCTAAATCTGGCAGAACCATGACAAGTCATGCATGAATATCAAAATATGATGAATCGATGCGATAAAAATTAGGTAAAATCATTCTTTTGACATCTATACTCGCAAGTGAACACGATCTGATGCACGGATTTAATTAAGCCCGAGAGATAACCTATCTTATAGTGGATCTAGGAAGAGAAGAAAGAAGCCCAATGCTCGCCCGACTATCCTCGCCTTCCTCCACGCAATACGCCCTCGAACCCTTACGCCATCGCTCCCCAGGGTGATTAGGGTTCGACTAGAGGGTCTTGCCCACCTATTTATAGACTCAAGCCAACCCTAGAGCCCTACTTCGACCATGGAACCATGGGAGAAAAATCCGCCCCATTTTTCGGTCTATCCAAAACTGCCCCCCCCCCCCCCCCCAATTCCACCCTTCTGGGGTTAGGGTTCTTGGGGAAAATGGCCTCCCCTAAGTGGGCTAGGGTTTAGGCTAGAAACTAGGCCCATTAAACTCTGAACTAAAGCCTATTCAACTCATTTAGATTAGTTAAATTATGAGTTTTCACATTTTTAGCCCAAATTTGGTCCATTTCTTAACCCACTATTCTCTAAAATTCTTTTTGGGTTTTCACTTAATTGATTATTATTGTCATTATTAAAAAAATTATCTATTTAGTTTATTTATTTAATATTTTATTGTTGGGTTGCTACATGCTTGCATGTCGTGCCGACTTGGGCACACTCATACTCACTCGGGATGACCCAAAAGTTCGAGCCCAACATGGTTTATTAATGAGCCCGAGCTTTTAGACTCAATCAAAAGTCCACGGGTTGTTGGGCTCGAGTTAGCTTGTCTCACTGACACTCCTATTTGAAACTTTAATTTTGAAATATATTATTAGCAGTGAGTAATTTATAACAAAAAATAGGCAGCATGTTCAAGAACATACGAAGATTAGATGCATCTATAATATATATATATATATATATATATATATATATATATATATATATATATATATATATAGAGAGAGAGAGAGAGAGAGAGAGAGAGAGAGAGAGAGAGAGAGAGAGAGAGATTTTCACATATAAATGGGCAATGATTATCATTACTATATAATCTGAGTCAACATTTTGTGAAGGCATTGTTCGTCACAAGATTTGATAAATTGGTACGGTATGACTTGTAACACATATGTCGAATCGTATCAGTTGGTGATTGATATGATTGGTACGTAATAATCAATATGTTACTAATATTATTTAAATATTAAATAATTTATTTTATATCAATGTCATTGAATATGTAAGTTGGTTAAAGACATTTCAATTTTCGGTGAAGACTCCACGCACTTTTTGTGCATTTTTTTTATTTTTACATTAAATTTTTTATAAAAACACGTGAAACTGGTGAGATTTGAACCTATTATCTTACACATAAAAACATATAACTTAACTAACAAAGTTAGTAGATCATAAAAAAATAGTTATAATGTATATGTTAAAATATCTATTTTGATATAATATCGTATTGTACCGTATCAAACTATGATCGGTCGATACGATCGAGTTATCAAACCATATTTGTATCAGGGTTTGTCGTCTCGATCGACCCGCCCGTCCCGGTCACGGGCTGGGACGGGTCGGTCCCGACCCGATCCGTCTCGATCCATCTCGTTTCAAATGTGGATAAAAAAGGTTTTATATATAATATTTATAAAATAATAGAATAAAATAGAAAAAGATACTATATATATAATATAATATTAAATTAATGGGGCGACCCGGTGACGACCCACGACCTGAGCGTCCCGCCCACAGCCTGGGTCGGGTCAGATCGTGCGGGTCGAGACGACCCGCATCGGATCGACAAACCCTGGTTTGTATCAGAGTTTGTCAGACCGGCCGTACCGGCCGTCCACGTTTTTTGCTGGTACGGGGCAGTACGGTTCTGTCCCGCTCTGTATCGCCCGAGTTTAAATAACCTTTATATATATATTATATAAAAATAATATTTAAATGAATTTTTAGCTTAGCTAGTTAGGTAATCTATTTAAAAACTCGAACCACTACGGTTCGAATCTCACTTTCCTCACATTTTTTAGTATTTTTTATCTTAAATTTAACCTTGGAGTTACAAAAAAATTAAACAGATGATGCTTTTAGCAGAGATCAAACCCCCGACCTCACTGTCAACCATGAGAAATTCTCAACCAACCAACTTACAGAATTATTTTGATATAAAAAAATTATACAAATATATGTTGACGTACCGGTCGTCCCGATCTTTAGTTAGGATGGTTCGAGATGGACGATTCCACCCGTCCCGAAATAATTTGTCAAACCCTGATTTATATCGCGTAAAAATAATAATACGTGCGTACCTTTTCATTTTGTGCCTCTGTCCTTGAGATGTAGCATACTCTGGTTGGCAGATTTTGGAGTATTGAAATAAATTAGATGGACGTAAGGTACAGAAGTTATTTATAAATATTTTAGAGAATAAGATATTATTTCTTAACGTTATCCTGTCTTTAGATCGAACGTCATTTTTAATTAATTAATCATAATACTTTAAAAAAGTCCCTCTTAACGGACACAACCACACACCCACATCAAAACGAACCCACTAAAAGGAATCGGTTCTCCGTCCCAACCGCATTCTCTAATCCCCACATTATTCGTAAAGGTGGTCTTCACATTAAATATCATCCATAATCTCATCTTAAACCTAATATTTTTTAAGAAAAAAGATGCCCTCTAAGCTCTAACTAACGATCATTACCGCATCCACGTTACTCATCAATATCCCTCCTGTCCCGCAAGGGACATCCGAACAGAAAGACACGTACCCACGTCCTCCGTTACGACGCGCCACTTTTGTTCTCCCCCTCCACCAACCCCGCCCCCCCACGTTACTTCCACCGCCGGCGACAGCCCTCCCCCCCTTCCCCGTCCCCTCTCGCCGGATCCCCACCGACACCACCAAACCCTAACACCAGCCCCATAAACCCTAGTCGGCCGTCCCCGGAGAAGGAAGGGAGCGGCCATGGCCCCCGTCGACCCCCACTCCTTCGCCGACTCCGACCACCCCTTCGCCACCCACATCGCCCTTTCCCTCTACCTCGACTTCTCCACCTCCACCATCCATGGCACCGCCCTCTTCACCCTCCCCTCCCCCCACACCGGTCCCTTCACCCTCGACGCCCGCTCCCTCGGCGTCGCCGCCGTCCTCGACCCGGAAACCCGGGCTCCTTTGCCCCACGAGCTCTCCTCCCCGCCGGACCCCATCCGGGGCCAGGCCCTCACCGTGACGCTGTCTTCCCAGTCCTCCTTCCTCGTCGCCTTCTCCACCGCGCCCTCTTCGTCGGCCCTCCAGTGGCTCTCCCCGCCGCAGACCTCCGGAAAGGCGGCGCCTTTTGTGTACACCCAGTGCCAGGCCATCCACGCGCGCTCCATCTTCCCCTGCCAGGACACTCCCGCCGCCCGCGTTTGCTACTCCGCCCGCCTCAACATCCCCGCGCGGCTCAGCGCCGTCATGGCCGCCGCGCGGGTGTCCCGCCGCGAGCCGCGCCCGGGGGAGGCCGCCCCCGCGTGCGCGGACGCCGCGTGGTGCGCGGAGGACCGGGTGGTGGAGGAGTTCGAGATGGGGCAGCCGATCCCGCCGTACCTGTTCGCCTTCGCTGTGGGGGAAATCAGGAGCCGGGAGGTTGGGCCGAGGACGTGGGTCTACGCCGAGGGCGGGCCGGAGGTGGTGGACGCTGCCGCGAAGGAGTTTGCCGGCACGGAGGAGATGATCCAGGTGGGGGAGAGACTGTTTGGGCCGTACGAATGGGAAAGGTTCGACCTGCTGGTGCTGCCGCCGAGTTTCCCGTACGGCGGCATGGAGAACCCGAGGATGGTGTTCTTGACTCCGACGGTGATCAGAGGGGACGCTAGTGGTGCGCAGGTGGTGGCTCATGAGCTAGCCCATAGCTGGACTGGGAACCTCATTACCAACAAGACCAACGAGCATTTCTGGCTCAACGAGGTCTGTTCTGCTCGTTCCTCACCTTTTTTTTTGTGCTCTACGGGGTGTTGATATGTGTTCGTATCCCCATCTAGGGTTTCACAACATATGCGGAGAGGAGGATTGTGGAGGCAGTGCAGGGAGAGGAGCGCGTAGCTCTAAACATTGGGATCGGATGGAAGGGTCTGCACGACGACGTTGAAAGGTTTAAGGACAACATGGAATTCACCAAACTGAAGCAAAACCAGAGCGGAGTCGACCCGGATGATGTCTACTCCCAGGTACCCTACGAGAAGGGTTTCCATTTCCTCTGGCGCATCGAACGCCAGGTACTCACTGACCCATATATTTCGTCTTATCCATGGGTGATGGGTAGGCTTGTCTTATTGTTGTAGCTCAGCTGGTCCAAGGTAAAGTTGCCACATTTCTGTTCCAAGAACGTTCCTTGTTTTGTGGATATCAGATTGGGAGGGATGCATTTGATCGGTTCCTGAAGAAGTACATCGCCACATTTAAGTTCCAATCTCTAGATACAGAGACGTTTGTGGATTTCCTGAAAGCAAATGTGCCTGGGATAGAACGTGAGATTGATCTTGAGACGTGGGTCTACGGCACTGGAGTCCCTCCTGATGCCGCCGAGCCAGTCTCTAACATATATTCGAAGATAGTCTCGCTGGCGAACGAGTTTAAGCTGGGGCGGATGCCAGGAGAGGAAGAGGTCGCAGAGTGGCAAGGACAGGAGTGGGAGCTTTACCTGGAAAATTTGCCCAAGCCTGCTGAGCCCTCCCAGGTACTGTATGCTTTACCATTGCTTTTTACTTTCTTGTTTTGTTTCCCCTTGTGTTCTTTGTGTAGGATCAACATTTGTAATAATAACATTGCTGTTAGGTCTAGTAGGTCAAGTTACATTGCCTGAGGCCACCACAATGCTGCACTCCCCTTCTCAACAACTCGATTTGATCTTAGGTCCTGTGTCAACTGGGTGGAGTCAGATTGGTCCATCGCTGTACGTATCTATGTGGATTTATGATCAAGACTAAGTCACATAAAGACATCACTTGGACTAAATACTTATTTTCCTTGCTACATTCGAACAGTGCGACTAATGGCCCCTGGGTACTTAATTAAAGAAAAAATTGCAGACATGATTTTGCTTGACGAATTAAGTATTCTCATTAATTGCTAAAACTGAGAAACAACAAACATCTTGATGTGGATAAATAGTTTAACTTCTCAAGTTAGATAGCAAATCCATTACATGGTAGGTGATACTGAATTCTGGGTATTCATGCATGTTGAGGAAATTTTCTCTTTCAAAGAGTCAAGGCTGTTGTAGTGTTGTCCCAGTCTGGACAGTGAAACTATTTTTAAATGTGGTCCCAACCATCTTGCTGTATTTCTACTTTTTATTGTTATTCTTTTTGGATTCATATGCCTTTGTGTAGTCTTCATACTCCTTTCCACGTACATGACCAATCTGATTATAACTGGACCTTTGCCATCTTCATATTTTTCATCTTTCTTGCATTTGTGGTTATGTGAGCATGGTTGAATATCACCAAAACTGTCTCAACAGCTTCCCATCACACATGCCTTTCCTGTCTAGCCTTAGCTAACAGTTATTTGGGTACACATGTTTCACATCGTGAGCATTTTTATTGTACAGATAATTAGACCAAACCTTTCTCATCTGATCATTTATGGTATCATAGTTTCCATTTTTCCCTAGTTCCCTTTCCATTCCCTTTTATGTTTTTCTCTGTAAGTTAGCACTTGTTTGTATGATATGTTAAATTGTTAATTGTTGGGCTTACAGTAGGTTAAGATGCATTGATACAGACTGCAGATTGTACTATTGATCTCTTAGCAATTTCTGTTAATGGATTACCCATGTTATTTGATTGTTGCAATAAAAAAAAGCAGACTGTTGACATGGATTAATCTACTGCTCCTCAAGTTAGCTAGCCTGTGGTGGCATGATAGTTAAATTGATCTGTAGGCATTCATGTGTCTGGAAATTTTTGGTCCAAACAGTCAAGAATGCTGTCCGAATTTTATCAGATGAATGAAGCCGTAATCTGGTCTGAGCTGTGTGGTTTCTGGCTGATCCTTCAGACCATATTTTTGGCCGGATCGGATTTCTTTATAGGATCTGCATATTCTCCTTGCATGAGCATGGATGAACTCTGTTATACTCAACTTCGTGTTGATAATTTGTCATCATCTGTTCCTTTTTGCTGAGCCTTGTAAGCAGTTGCTTCAGTGCATATGTTTCACATGATGGCAAATTCTTTTAATGCAAAACCTCACCTCCCCATTTATCCCATAATTACTCTGATCCCTATCCCCTTGTGCAAGATTTTGTGTTTACACAATGAATTTTGCACCTTTCCGTCTTGTACGCCTAGAGCTATTTCAAACTTCCTGGCGCCTTCATTGTGTTTCATCATGTAATTGTGCGTCAAGTCCCGTTGTGAAGTTTTTCATTGGTTTTCTGCTTATTATTTCTTGTACGTCTACTCATCATCTTGCTGGGTAGTTCTTGCGGTCATCTGTACCGTGAGGTCTTTATAGAAGTTGAGGGAAAATAGATTGCATGGTAATGCCAATTGCAATGTAAATCATTTTTTGGTTGATCCTGCATGAAGGTAATTACATTTGAATGTTTCTTTTTGGGGCTTTTAGTGACTACAATATTACCTAATTAAGACAAAATACTGTTATACACATGCATATATAGTCCCCTTAAAATTCATCAGGACCCTATCACTTGATTTGTTTTCATCAACCCAGAATGGTACCATCTAAAAGAACAATTCAGCATGTTCCAAATACACTTTTCAGAAGAAAACAAAAAGGAAAATTTACTAAAAAGGTCAAGAAAAGTTTTAAAATATCTAATAGAGGCATTCTAAACTTAACATATCTAAAAAAGGCACTCTCTATAAACTTAATATCTAAAAAAGACAAAGGTCATGTTTTTTTTCCTACTATGCTACCACAACTACCCTCAAATGTTCTACAAATGAAATTATCTTATTTAAAACTATATAATAATTTATAAACATATCAAAATGAAGTAAAAGGAACATGATTGCTCTATTGGCTAGGGTCAAAATATAAAGCTAACCTATTTACATTATTATATGAAAACTATGTTCTTTTTCTGTGCACAGTATTTTATATTTTCATATATTTATTTATGTTATGATATTTTTACTACTTTTATGTGTCAATTTTGATGGAAGTCGGGGAGAGTGAAATGAAATTTGGGATGCAATAATAAGTGATGCCATTTTTTAGATATTTTATTTTAAAGGATATAAAGGTCATCGCCATGCAGACTTTGATTAAGAAAAATTATTTATTTGTGAAATGTTTGTGGGTGTTATCGGTAGTTTGTGGAGGAGTGTCTTTGATACATATTGTAAACTTAAAAAGAGTGCCCCTGGGGAGCACCCAACATATCTGATCTTCAGAGTGGGGGGGGGGGGGAGAGCATGCTTTAGTGTGGGATTTGTAGGGCTCACAGGGATTGCGAGGATTGGAGTTTTGAAAAGATTAATCCATTCTCTGATTGCAAATTGTTGCAGGTAGCAGCCCTGGATGCACGTTTCAGGCTGGCGGAGAGCAGTGATTGGGAGGTCAAAGTGTCGTTTCTTCAGTGGGCCATTTCGTCCGGGTGCAAAGAGTACTTCGGTGCGGTGGAGAAGGCTCTGAAGGAGGTGGGCAGGATGAGGTATCTTCGGCCCCTGTACACCATCTTGGCTCAAGGAGGGGCTAAAGAAGAAGGAAAACTATTTGCCCAGCGGCTCTTCGCGGAGGCTCGTGAGTGTTATCACCCCATCGCGCAGGGTGTCGTGGAGTCCATCCTCTCCAAGAACCTGTAGATCACTTTGGCCTCAAGCTGCTTGCTTGCTGGTTCGCCGCCCATGGCGACCCGGGGTACTTGCTTTTGTTACGGTTCTTCTCTGTCATCCCCCATTCCCTCCGTGAGAGAACATAACATGACTTCTTACATACACGTACCGACGTTGTCAACCCAGTATCTGAACGAGTTGCTACATAATAATCTTCCTCTTTTGCCGTGCTTTGCCTACGTCTGTATGCGTGCTACTCCCTAAGCATTGTTTGGTAAGTAGGGTATGTTAAAAGAATGGCAACGCTGTTAAAAACATGGGGATAATTTATTTCATGAAATGGGTGGAATAATTTATCTCTAAATTTAACCTCAAAAATAAGGATGCGGCAAATTAGCTCTAAACCAGAGTCTTCTCTATATCAAATAAGACTTATTTTCAAATTCAAGTCATAAATGAAGGTAATTCTATGTGAAGATTTCTCCACTAAAATAAATAGAAAGATAATGCAGGAAAAGATGGTTCTCCCTTGGGGGGTCCTCCGCGCGGATTGAAGAGGATCAGCCGGCCATCTTGCTCTGTTGCGAGGGTCTTGCATGCTTCTTCGCACCCAGGCATTGGGCGTGTTTGCCGTTTAATAACAACGATGCTTCGTTAAAGAGTTCGGTCTTTATAGTTAACAGTGAAGAAAAGGTCAAGCTCATGAAAAATTAAATTATATATATTGAGGATATCAAAGCACTTTCGTGATTTCATGTAGGGAGACGGCTAAAAGATCCTTTCAAAGACGCTTCAAAGAGCTTTCGAACAGGGTTTGTCGACCGGTGCGTCTCGCATCGACTCGCACGATTCGACTCGACCCAGGCCGAGACCGGGTCGACCGGGCTGTGGGTCGTCACCGTGTCAGTATATTATTTTAATATTATATTATATTATATTATATTTTATATATAATATGTATTTTTCTATTTTATTATATTATTTTATATTATATATATATATATATAAAGTAGTGTTTTAGAACGGGACGGACCGGGTCATATCGAGACGGGAGCGACCCGACCCGACCCAAGTCGAGACCGGGTCGGTCGGGTCAACCGGACCGGCAAACCCTGCTTTCGAATAGACTTCCTTGGTGCCATCGAACAAATTTCAAATGTGTTGGTTCCCGGGAAATTTAATTTATTTTTTTTTCTCCAGAAAGTCTCCAATTGGTTCAAGTATTACTCTTTTCTCACGTATTAAAACAGTCGAACAACTTGGGAATCGGGGACACATCTGAAAATGGATTTCATACCGTGGATAAAAAGAGGGGACAAGTATCGAATACTGCACTAAATGCACTATTATTATATAGTTTAGCGTTCAGGGTTTAGGTTTCTTTAGTAGCACCTTAACAAATAAGAACAGGGTAAACGAAAGAGCGTCTTGCCAGATCCTTCTAACCGTTCGTGTAAGCTTTCCTGTAATGGAGGGTCATCATATAACATTACCAGGCTTGGTGCTGTGATTTTTTTTAAAAAATATATATATATATAACTATTATTAGATACTTGTTTCATTTACTTCGGTCTGCTAGATGATGAGTCTTTTTCCACTTTTTATTTTTAATCTATCCAATGCCGTATTTATATACATAACCAGAAAGGTTAAGTCAGATGTTCTTCTTGTTCGACCCTCGTATTGCCAAAATTATATGTTAAATATTTTAATTTAATTCAACTAATCCTAAAACCTCTAAATTCCAAAACATCCCTATATAACTCCAGCTTACCATTTAAAATTTTCCACTATCTCACCGGTTAAAATAATATCATATGTAAATAGTACACACCATGAATTACCATCATATATGTATTTACCACTTCATCTTAACCTATATATATGTACATATATATACCTTGCATAACAAAAAACTGAAAGTCCATCCGCCAACATTTCTCACACCAGTGAATGACCTGTTTTGATAACAGAATAGGGTAAGGCCATTAAGGGTAAACCCAGATAAAGTATTCGAGAGGGTTAAGTCTAATCAAATTCGATAATTTTATCTTATCTAACTTAGAATAAGAAAAAAAATGTAATAGATAAAATTTTAAAATATCATAATTAAAAAATCCACAATATCTTATCTTATCCGACCCTGATAACTTATTCGACTCATTTAAGTCGAATAAGTTATCCGCCCTATTTATTCAATTACCTGCCCTGCTCGGACTACCCGACCTCGAGAACCACGGTCAGATGAACATGGGTCGGATGAATAAACTATCCTGCTCTTATTCTATCATCAATCCTTACGGCTATGTCAAAAGAACTGCTATGCTCTTCTTGCGATGATGCGATCCCCCTGGTTCCTGTCGCACCAATGCATCTTTAGAAATTCATATTTTCTTTAAAATCCGTCAAATCAACTCTGATACAAATTCGCATTCGCAGACTATCTGGACCATTGGAAATCATCTCTGCGTGTCACCAAAACATTAATCACGAACTGGACGCTTTTCACTACCCTCTCTTATACTTGTAATAGTGTAACTCATATGCTTTGCATCACGATAATCAATATAATTCATATATCTCCTTTATTTTTATAAAATAAATATTTTTATATATATACACTCTTGTAAATTTTTTTGTCAAATATGTCCCTCAGGTATACATGTTGTCATGAATACCCTTCGTATATCTCGAAACATTGCGGTTATACTTCTGCAATTTCCTGCCGTCAATATGAGAGAGAGAGAGAGAGAGAGGGGTAAGTTAATAATTTCACCTTTTAACTCACATTTAACTCGAGCGAAACTAATGGAAGAGAGAGAGAGAGAGAGAGGGGGGGGGTAAGTTAATAATTTCACCTTTTAACTCCCATTTAACTCGAGCTAAACTAATGGAAGTTACGGCGAGAGTGTCAACACAACATTTTGAACCATTTCAAGGGTATTCTTAACAATAAATTTAAATATGAGGTAAATTTGGCAAAAGAAATCTTTTTAGGGGGTATATATGCAAAAACCCCCAAAAGGAGCTTGTTTGACATTCCTCTCTGTGTTTTAAAATCATATTAAAAAGTCTAGTCCATTCTTTCATACCAACATCACTGATACTTTCACTGGCTGTGAATTATTCAGAGAACAGAATTCAGATAGCAGAGACGTCAGTATCTTCTGTCTTATACCGAAGGCCATGCAAAATTGATAGCTAAGCGACAGGGACAGAACGTTCTTCTTCCCCCAAAATTTTTGGGGGAGACGGGGTTCTCACAAAATACACAGTTCTATCCGTAAACGGCCCTCCTTGTGTCAGAATATAATAACCTGTTTAGGATGACTCCCCATTTTACCCAGTGCTCTATCCAGTGCCCGACTGAAATCATGAAAAGGAACCAGCTCCATCCTGAAAAAAGTCAATTCTTTTAGAATTTGTGTAAATTGAGGGAAGAAAAAGTGTGCAGATGACCAACAAAATGGTTAAATATTTCGTGACATCAGGAGCCGAAAGATGACTCTTTCAGAAAACAAACGTACTCGTATTTCAATTGGCCATCGCGCACTAGGCCCAATAGATAATCAACCATCTTTCTGCAATCTTGCGCTTTCTCCTCGGTCATCCACTTCTGAAGCCAGAACCCTCGCAGAGAGAGATCCTGAGCAAGCATTTCTAGGCATCAAAGGAAGTTCCTCGTATTGCAGTAAGTGGAGGCAACGTTATGAAAGAAGGTACCAAAGAAGGAGGTACAAACCCAAGCGCGCGAAGAAATGTAGCCTCACTCACCAGTTACCACCATTTTTTTTAAATTCAGAAATACAAGGTCAGACAGATGAAAATTGTATGCCATTAGCATAAAGCCGTATCATCTCCATCTGAAATCGGCTAGAAGGATCTTGACATAGGTGGGGCCTATTTAGAACTCGAAAAAGTCAACGAGGCCCAGACCATAGGTAGGAAAAGCTACATTCATCTTAGCAACACAAGTAAAAGAAATTCTCTTGCATGTCGAAAGCACCTAGGTAGGAGGAGGACCAAGAAAGCGGCCAGGATCATACGGCACAAAAATTATAATATTTAATCTTAGTTGAGAATGGAATAAAAATATGATCAGTGCCTCAGAGAACCAGCCACAAATAAAGATCACATAAAGATTGATCTTTTATCATCTGGAGCTTCTAAAGAAGACATTTTGTTGGCATATCACTTAGTGAAGAGAACAACGAGGAGGGATGCATGCTTCCTTTTTTTTCCCTTACAATTGTCGCCCTTTTTCCTACTTTGAACAGGGAAGAATAATGAAACAACAAAAAGACATTTGTGATCTTGTGAAATGCCCTGCCTAGATCTTCATTTCTTCTAAAAGATCAAATAAATTACACATAAATCGATCCCATGTTATTTTTAATCTTTTCTGATATCAAAGCAGTAAAAATAACACTGAAAGCAATTAGAAACTCGTTTTCTGTTGAGCCAGAGAAAGGCGCGCAGGAGCAAGGAAGCGGGAGCTGTGTTTAACAAGTATATCCACTCTCGGTGTTCTTCAATGCAAATGGTTACAGAGACCAGGTAAGGACGAAGATGCTTTATGGGCTACAATGTGAAAAACAAATATTCCAGACAAGGAAATTCTCATACACGAACTACTACTGCAGTTTTTTCCCCAGGATGCTAAAATCTTCTTAGAAATGCAGAGTTCATTATAACTTCAGGACCTTTTCAATTGGGACATGGAAATTTGATTTGATTTTGATTATGCGAACATCATTTTGAATTGGAGTTCATGATAATGTCTGTCCCTGCTAACTCTCTCAACATCATTTTGAAATGCAAACCAGTATAATTTAATTATCCCTCCTTTGTACACTCATTGTCCATTAACGAAATTGTGGTGCCATACACCTTTAAATCAAAATTACCTACTCCTGCTACCCCCTTATTCCCACTATCATTGGGATTAATGATCCTAACCTGAGAATGCTCCAGAACACAAACATAGTAATGCTATTCAACACTGTTTACTTGAAAGCAAATAAATATAAGTTGTCCTCTGATTTGAAGTCTAAAACCCATTTGTAGATGATAGCATACTGCAGCATTCATATTATAGAAAATTTCAGCAGAAAGTAATTACTTAGCTTCAGGAGCTCCAACCTCTTAGAAGATGAAAAGTCACACAAACAATGACAAAGCAAATAAATGAACAAATGGAAGTTTTGGAAACATGTACCTTGAATATGAATTGTGAAGTAGAAACAGTGACAGGTTTCTTTGCCATACCGCCATAAGTTACCATTGTTCCACCCTGCCTAGTGAAGAAACTTGGTTAGGTTTGCAGATGCTCTTACCAGAATTTCTCTTTTCTATTCAGATTTCATGAATATATCAATAACCTTAAAAATTTGAGAACCAGAGATGCAGCATTGCCTCCTACACAGTTGAATCCCAAGATGGGCTCAGGTAGATTACCCTAATCATGTTCACATTCATCACATTAGTTGTAGAGCCACAAAAAAGCATAAATATTCACTAATTATTTGCCATATATTTACCAAAATAAACTGACCTGAAAGGATGTAAACTGCACAGAGAAATATGAAAATAATGAGAGCAATGTGCATCAAAGCAAAACAGTACCAGAAGACCCTTGACATTCTTCACTTCTAATTGGCTTTCAGTATACACCTCATCAGCCCCAAGGCTCTTGAGTTTCCCTTTGATCTCTTCAGCTCCAGTCCTGTAGATATAGAAAGAAAAAAGGATGAACACAAAGGTACATAAAAAAGACCAAATCATTGTAGAAGAGCCTCTCTTCCCCTCTAAAAGTTGTGATATATGGCCTGCAAAATAAAGCCTGTGCAGGTCATGAAAATGGAGCTACAGGGGTACAAGACCAGAACCAGGTCATAGTTGACGAGAGAGACAAAATGTATTTATCCTAAAGCTTGTGAGAAACAAATGTGATCATACTTTGTCTATGCTTCAATCTGTCAACACTTCATATAGATTGCAAAATATTGTAAAGCAAATGTGCTTCCACTGCCACTGTCAGCACTGAGCCTTGATTCATGCTACACCGACCAAGATCATCAACAATGTATGTCTACTTGTCATTCTTTTGATGCACGCTCAGACAGTTCAACTTATGTTCCTAGAATGTAACTTTAGCAAGGTCCGAAGTAAACCACTTAGAGATAGTAGTAAACCCTAATTTGAGCAACCAGATTTTTTATCTGATAGAATCAACCAAAACACAGTGTTTTTGCAGACTCAGATTGACCCAATATTGTTGCTGGCAGTGGAATAAGCAGGTGAGAGAGTGGAATTTCTTGAACCCGTGAGGGAAAGGCAACCCTTGGAAATACCACATAGCAGAAATCTGAGAGGGACTGTAGAGCTTATGGTTACTATAAGGAATAACATGGTAAATCTTTGTATGAGATTGTGTTAGATAACCTGGAAGGACAATCAGAGACTGAAATGGAAGTTCAAGCATAAGCCAGGATAGTTCAACTTGCACCCATGCTTTGCCATCTCTTATTAGATTCTGAGATCTCCGTCTCTCCAAGGGTTCCAAGAAAAATCTCTACCGAGATCAAAAAGAAGAGGGAGATAGAGTAGGATAAGAAAGGAAGAGAGAAAAAAAATCAAAGAGGAAGAAGAGGAGGAAGATATGAAGATGATAAGCGAGGAGCTCTCTAACATGTTGAGATGGCATTGAGATCCGAAAAAACAGTTCTCGTTTGTGTGAATACGTTTTTGCATTGTTCTTGTAGTATTGTGTTAATTTAATCATATTGAATGGCTAAATGGCATTTTCTAAGAAGAATAAAATCATTACTATTTTTGGCCACTATTCCCCCTATCTGAGATCTCTTTGCTTCATCCTTCTAAGAAAATGTCTTGATCTGATACAATATTCCTTGATTAGTCAGCTCCTTCCAAGGATCCCAAGTCTGACTGTGCCTTGTACATATCTCAGGATCAGCCGTGCTTGACAAACTAGACTAAGACTAAGGGTCTGCATCAAGCTTACCTCCTCACTCAAGAACATACAGGAAAGATCCGGATAATGATGCCTTTCCTTATCATACATATATGTGTACATCTATTTTTGCATTGTTCTGATCTCCCAAGATTTCACCGAGATCTCTTCTCTTTGACCCCCCGAGGCGAAGCCAAGATCCGATGTGGCAAACCTTGCTTGCACCTCTGTAGTTTGCTGAAACAACAGAGCATCCTCAGACACTGAAATCCAGCAGTCCAGTACTGATTCCAATAGGGGAACTATAGCCCACTGCTCTACCCTAGTGATAAGTTGCCAAGGAGAAAACAATAAAACATTCATTGACCAAATTTCAAGAAGAGCCCTAAAGTCCATAGTGTTTCCACCAGTCACTACTTTCATCTCCGAAAAACTACATTTGATCTCGACAGGACAACCTTTTCCTTGGATACCTCCACTTTCTGGACTGCTGCTGATAGGAAAGTACATGAACTACTTTCTTTGTGATTTTATTATCATGTCTAATTGCATTCATCTTCTCGGAGTGAACAAATGGTTAGGCAGGTAGTACAGGCCCACGTTGCCCAACAGGTGGCCAAAGTTGATGGACAATGACACTACTATCCATTCATTTTTGTATCATCATCATCATCTCCTCTTCCTCATCAAAACATCAAATCCTTACACATGTGTAATCAGTGTGAGACATGCAAGTTCAAGCCTCACAAGAGTTGTTCAATCTTGCCAAGCATTTGTTAGCCCGACATGCAAAACCTGAATACTGGCGTTTAGTACAATGTGAATCATCACAAAAGAGGGGGGTGTTAGGAATCCCTGGTTTCAATTTTCAGAGAAAAAAGCAGTGCAGAAGTAGTAGCAGATATTTTCTGCCAATATACCAACTAAATCATCCAATTCACCCAGTAATATGATATTCCCTCTTCTAGTATATTAACTTAAAATTCTCACATTATATTGTGATGGTAGAATCCTCCCCCTCCAACCTTTTTTTTGTGTGGGTGTTGGGTGGGTGGGGTGGGGGGGGGGGAGCAGGGGTGGGGGTGTGTGGGTGTGAGGGACTGCATTACCAGCATCCACCCAAATCTGTGGTGTCTATTTCTACTCCTTACCACACTCTTTTCCTCTCCTCCCTCCATTTCCACTCCTTCCAAGATCCAATCCCACAAATCAACTCCTGCATTTTAGCAAACCCCCCACCCCTCTTTTACCAAAAGCTCCAATGCTTCACTAAGACCCTGAAGTGTAGTCTTCTGTTGGCTTCCTCCCCATGCAAAAACCATGTAAGCATCTGTTCAACAAACATTATCTTCCCCTCGATCATCTCATAAATTCACTCACCAGTATTTACACATTTGTTGCCTCTCCTCTTCTATTCTGTTCACATAGGAGAGGAAACAGCTGCCTTGCCAGAAGCTACCCATCTCTCTCTGCCATCTCTAATAAGAATTGCCACTGGAAACTCAAGGAACTGCAGAATAAAGACAATGAAGGATATTACAGCTAAAAGCTTTGCCTCAAAAATATAACTGTGTCCATTGACAATATCTTACTTTCAGAAAATTGCAGAGTCCTAAAACAAGTGTTAGCAAAAAGATACAAGAAAACTTTCTGTAGACATCTGAATGCTGAATACAAGTGGGACTTAGGAAATTGGCTCAAATAACAGAGATTGAAGCTTTGGAAATGAAGTTTATACCTGTCTCTTATGATATTTATGCTGTGTAATCCACGGAGATGTGCAAGTTGGATAACACACTGCCCCACTATACTAGTAGCGCCATTTTGGACAATGGCATCACCTATTTGTATCCAAAAAATAATCAGGAGAAAGCACTAAAAGTATGATCACTATTGAACTGGAGAACTCCACAAGCCAAAAAATGAAAATCAGGAAGTACCAGGTTTAAGGTCCACAAAGTCCTCAAGCATGCGTAAAGCTGTCAAAGGATTTACAGTGATTGTAGCAGCATACTCGGCAGGAACATCCTTAATAGTCTTATGCCAAACATTTTCTTCTTTTACAACAAACGTCTGCCATGTTCCTGAGAAGAATATCTTTTGCCATTTAGAGTGAAAGATAATTCCAAATAAATATGAATACACCAAACCAAAAGATGCTAATAGAAAACAATTTCCAAAGTACCAAAATATGGAGGAGATGGTATGACCCAGTCACCCACTGAAAGGTTCCCCACTGAGGACCCCAAAGCTTGAACTTCTCCAACACCCTCACACCCTCCAATTGCTGGCACTGGAGGCCTCACAGGATAAACACCTGAAGCATGGAAACTATTAGTTGCTAACTTGGAATCCAGCGCATCATCAAAATCATTGTAGCCACAATAGTCATTATCATCATCATGAGCCTTAGCCCATCAAGTTGGTTCACCAAAAATCCAATGAAAAATCCAAGGTTTTGGTAAGGTTTTCCGACCATCCATCTGCTTGTCATCAACCACGTATAAGGTTTACTAAGCACCTCTTCACAGGAGAGCATCTGCTAAAGGCCCCATGGAGCCAGTTGCAAGTAAAAGGTAACTTACTTTTATGCATTTTAACCTTATGCTACCAAGGAGCAACCTTAGAGGTTGCCCTAGATTTTAAAGAGTCTAAAATGACGACGCAAAATGAAAAATTGGCATACGTGCTTTTCTCTATTGCAGCTATCAGCCAAGGAGAAAACCACACATTTGAACTTTGTCCATCTGTTCACTCCAGACATAGAGCACAGTTCAGATCTTCAAATGGGCAGGTGGTACCATAAATAACATATGACTCTAACTTTTCAACTTTCCATAAGAATGCTATTGTACCACCAATGGCATTGTATCATTTATAGAGCTTTCTGCTAATGATAATATGAAAAAAACATAATTAGATTACTATTCCAAACATGAATAGTAATCTTAGAGGGCATTTGGAAACTGGAATTCTTTCCAAGTGATGGCAATCCCCTCCATCTGAAAATGCATGTGGGGATGGGCAGGAAGCACCCCGAGCAGGTTGCAAATGGCATTGTGCACAATATGATGGCATTTCATGCCCTGCATACAGTGTCTTGTGCCACTGCAGCATTTAATGCTGCAGCAGGTTCTGGAGAAGGCAGAGTGCAATCAAACGGCACAATTATGTTGGGCAGTATATCTGGTCGGACACACAGGTATGTGCGCATATGTATGCACATGTTCATACATACACATAAATACATACTCACATAAAGAGCTCACAGGGGAGATAAAAAGGAAGGAGAGATATATAAAAGTGCTAAAAACAAAAGGAAAGTAATCTGACATGGACACCCCTATTACTGGTCTGACACCATTTCTCACAATTTCATACATTGTGGCAATCAAAAGCATTTTCAGCATAAATGGTCCCATTGTTAAAGCTAGCCTTGTTATGGGCTGGTATATAACAAGCACACACATAACAGTAACATGGCTAAAAGAACAAATTCAGGAAAGATAATTAACAGTGCCAAAATAAAATTCAGAGCAACATCAAGTGTGCATGCATAGAAAAAAGAAGAGAAGATACTTAAAAATGCCCCAAAACAAAAAAGTTAAAGCAATCTCATTTTGACGTAGAAAGCTGAATTCCTGCTATGCACAACACCTTCTCCCCCACCAACAAAAAAAAAAGACTGGAACATGACATGGTCTAGAATACTGCTGCAGAGATTATATGCATCTGTCTACCTACCTGATCCATTCTTTTGCAATTAGCACAGGCATGGAAAAGATTACCACAGATCATGAAGTTGATCAGGTGAATTCCAACATAGCGATATGTCCAAAAAGCCACCAGATTTTCCTGCCTAAATCATGCAACCATCAGATAGCCAGGGCCTTTGTCCTCCATTTCATGCAACACACATGGTTATATCCTCTCCACCAGATGATTGGATTTCCTTTTCCTAAAATAACCAGATGAGCACTTTAATCACAAGATCTAATGCTAGTGAACAGTTAGACTTTGATACCTTAAGGAGTATGGTCTGTTTACAACAGTAAATGACAAGCCATCTCCCCCTGACAAGGAGAAACAAAGAGGTATCACATTCCCATTTTCTGGCTTTGACAGTGGCTTGAAGATGCCTCTATGATTTCAACATTTTACCGATGAAACTCAGTGCCTTTTCATCCCCCTCACAATACGGGAAGAAGATTCAATGTCCAAGTAATAAAAAAAGCCCTTGATGGAAGCAAAGTCTCCAAGACAGTTAACTGAAGAGGCATATCCAGAGGTGACAGAAAAGAAACTGCTGTCAATCAATAATCATCAATCTCGGCCAGCCTCTGACCTTGTATGGCACATGGCTGTCGTTGCAAATGAAATGACTTTAATCATAGGATGGACAACTAGGTCCTGATCGACAGTCCTTAACCGCAAGGTCTTGAAAGTTGAAACAAGGTTCCTGATGAACCTCTGATAATCAGTCTTCCCATATCCACTGGAAAGAAATTGGTAAAAGGGAGCAAGGAGATGGATGACCTTACCCACCTCCAACTCCTCCCTTCTCCCACCTTTGGAGGGTTCGCATGATTGATTTTTTCATTTAAAACAGTGCCCGAGGCACCTCAATGGAAAATCATTGGGATAGTCCAAGAGAATCATAGGGTGGTGTATGACGAACCACAGTCCAGAGAATGGCATCATTCCTTCAATGATGCTACATTTATATCGATTTTACAGAATAACCTGGAGACGAGACACAGTAGGGAGCATCGAATAGACACATGCAATCTCTTCATGACACCTAAGGAGGGTAACAACAGAAGTAACAAAAATAATGAACAAATACAACGACACCTGGAGATGGAAAAAGTAATCAATTAGAACCAAAGTTTCTCTTTTCTCTCTAGGTGGCAAACAGAGAGCAAAGAAACCGAAACAATTAGTAAGAAAAGAACCTTCTATTCTGTTGATGTCGGATGGGTTGATCGGGGCAGCGAGCATCTTGACGCAGACATCATTTTCTTTAAGTTCGCTTGGAGGTAGGTCAACCACCCTGTAGACAACACAATTATTCAGCACAAGTTCAAAGCTACACTCATCAGCCATTCCATAAGAACTGAGCTAATTTCCCATCAGGAAGACATGCCAGGCTTCAAGAGGGAAACCCGCATCCTTGGGGGATGAGGGAAGAAGGGTCCTTGGGCAATACTTGGTAACCTGGTCCGGAGGGCCATGCTGCTCGTAGACGACGGCCTTGGACGGCGGTGACAGAATGGTGGAGAGCGCGACGGCGGCGACAGTCCGGTAACCCGGACAAGTCGGCGCCCTCTGTCGAACCACAGAGGGGCGGAGGCTTCTCCGCAAGAAAGCCACGGAAGCCATGGCCGTTCTTCTGCAACCCCCCCCCCCCCCCGCGACACTATCCAGCCGATAGAGAGGGTTTTCTTACTCTTCTTCCTCCTCCTCTTCCTCTTCTACTACGTCGCCCAAGGAGTACAGAGCAGGGTTTGCCGTCTCGGCCCGACCCGCACCGACCCGCACGACCCGACCCGACCCAGGCGGGCGCCGGGTCGCACGGGCTGTGGGTCGTGGCCGGGACGCAGTGGACCGCGGGCCCGGTGTGGTTCGTGCGGGACGGCGCGTACGTGCCGGGTCGCCCATATAGCGGGCCGGGGTGCGGGCGGGTCTGCCATCCGCAGCGGCTTGAAGGCGGTGGCCGGCAGGTGTGGGCGGTGCAGAGCGGCGACGGACGACGGCGGACGGCACCGGGCGGCGGCGACGACCGGCGATCAGAGGTAGGTGCCCTAATTTTTTGTTTTAGGGTGAGGAGGGGGGTGGGGGGTGACGACCGGCGATTGCACTGGCACCGCCGCCGGTGGGGGGCGGGGAGGGAGGGGGCGTCTGCACCTCCGGTGGGGGGCGGTGAGGGTGAGGGGAGGGGGGGCGTCTGCACGGAGGGGGGGCGTCTGCAAGGAGGTGGGGGGCGGTGAGGGTGAGGGGAGGGGGGCGTCTGCACGGAGGGGGGGCGGTGAGGGTGAGGGGTGGGGGGGGGGGGGGGCGTCTGCACGGAGGTGGGGGGCGGTGAGGGTGAGGGGAGGGGGGCGTCTGCACGGAGGGGGGGCGGTGAGGGTGAGGGGGGGGGGGCGTCTGCACGGAGGTGGGGGGGCGGTGAGGGGAGGGGGGGCGTCTGCACGGAGGGGGGCCGGTGAGGGTGAGGGGGGGGGGGGGCGTCTGCACGGAGGTGGGGGGCGGTGAGGGTGAGGGGGGGGGGGGGGGGGGGGGGGGGGGGGGGGGGGGGGGGGGGGGGGGGGGGGCGTCTACACCGCCGCCCCCACCTCCGGTGGGGGGCGGTGAGGGTGAGGGGGGGGGGGGTGTTTATTTTTTTTAGTTTTTAAATTAAAAAATATAGAAAAATATTTTATTATATTATTTAATAATAATAATAATATATTATTTAATTCATGTTATATAAGTAATATAATTTTTGTTTAATTGATGTTGTATAAATATCATATATTTGATGTATTATTTAATTCATTTTGTAGAATTAATATAAATAATATTTAATTCATGTTGTAGATATAAATTTATTTTTTGATGTGTTATTTAATTCATGTTTAAATATTAGATTTAATTTAGATGTATTAAATTTTAAATTTAATCTTGTATGCTGTAGAAGTAATGATATTAATATCATTATTAGTTGTAGATGTAAAATATTTTTAAATATATAATGTATATTAGTTAATTTAATTGCATAATGTAAAAATATAATGTGTATGGATATATTTTTAATGTAAATATAAATTTAGTGTTTACTATTTTCTAAATAATTTTAAAGTTAATATATATATAATGTAAATTATTTAGATATGTTTATAATTTATATGTGTCTTGTAATTTAATTAGAGATGTAATTTTAAATATCTAATTAGTTATATTTTAAATATCTAATTATGTCATGTAAGTTAATGTATATGTATTAATTATAAATATTAACCTTATATGTTTGTTATAGAAATAATGATATTATTTTGAACTAAATTATATTAACATGTATTAAATATTGAATTTAGTCTTGCATGGTACGCAAATAATGAAATTATGTTCAATGTTAATTGTAGATGACAAATAATATATTTTCATAATTTGAATTTCTTAATTTTAGGCCTTAGCACTCTATGGCTCCTAAGGAACGAACAAGTGATATTGGGTGGTCACACGGAGTTTTGTTGGATGGCAACCGTAGGTGTTGGCGTTGTAACTATTGTAAAATAGAACACCGGGGAGGAGGGGTGTCTCGGTTGAAGAAGCATTTGGCAGGAGGAGCCGGGGCATGATACTCTGAGGTTGCTGGGTGTACCCATGTGCCTAGAGATGTGAAACTTACAATGGCTAGGCACCTGCGTGAGAAGAGAGCTGAGATGCAAGAAAAGGAAAAGGAAAAAAAGAAGAAAATGGATCAAGCGGCAATGAGCGGGCGCCCAAGTGGCAGCAACGAGGAGGAATGTGCATGGACACCCAGTGACGAAGACGAACAAGCATGTACTGAGCAGGCTAATGTGTATGTCACTGTGAACGATCCATACGAAGCAGAGCTTCATGAGGCATTACGTCAGAGCAGGGATGAGTCAAGACATCCCGAGGAGACTATAGTCCGTAGTCGCGAGGCCGCGAGGACCGGAGCATCAGGGAGTGGTGGTTCATCTACGACTCGACAATCACGAGGCATAAGGAGTTTATTGACTGGTGACTCGGGGACACAAAGAAAAAGGACACAATCGATCAACATTGAAGATGTGGAGCCCGGTGCACTATCCCGAGAGCATGACAAGCAAACGAGGATGGACGATGCGTATGGCCAGAAGGGACCTAAATGGAAACTTGGTCAGGCTGTTGCAAAATGATGGCAGCACGCGGGTCTGCCTTTCAATGCAGCCAATAGCCCTTACTACAAGCCAATGTTTCAGGAAGCACAGGTCCTTGGGCTACACGTGTAGCCACCTACAGCGAGAGAATTGGCTGGCGTATATCTTGATGAACAAGTTGCTGAGATCAAGAGTTACATTGACTCATTCAAGCAGAAATGGACAAAGTACGGAGTCACACTGATGTGTGATGGATGGTCAGGTACCACAAAATCTAGCCTGATCAACTTCCTTGTTTATTGTGACAGACAGGTATTCTTTCACAAATCAGTGGATGCGTCTGGTCAAATTCACAGTCACCAATATATTCTGTCATTGATGGAGCAAGTGGTGACTGAGATTGGGGAGGAGTACATTGTACAAGTGGTGACTGATAATGGGTCGAACTATAAGAAGGCTGGGGAGGAGCTAATGAAGAAAAAACGGCACATTTTCTGGACCCCTTGTGCAGCACATTGTGTAGATCTGATGCTGAAGGAGATTGGGCAGCTTCGTATGGTAAAATCTGTGGTCGAGATGGCACAAAAAATCACGAAATATATCTACAACCACACACTTGTATTGGCATGGATGAGGGAGCACTGTGGCGGCGAACTGTTGAGGCCTGGCATCACACGATTTGCCACCAACTACATCGCATTGCAGAGCCTATTGAAGCACAAGGATGGGTTGAAGCAAATGTTTAGAGGTGAGACCTGGCTGAGTTCCTCTTTTGCTGCTTCACGTGAAGGGGCGGAGGTCGAGGGGATTGTCAACACCTCGAATTTTTGAGAACTAGTGAAGGTATTAGTGTCATTGATAGAGCCACTGTATGAGGTTTTACGATGCGTGGATGGGGATAGAGTACCAACCATGGGGTTGGTGTACAGCAAAATAGAAGCAGCCAAGCGGAAGATCCTTATAACGTCCAAAAAATATGGACCCACCATTCTAGAGATTGTGGAGGACAGATGGGACAGACAAATGAGCCGCGATCTTTACATGGCAGGTAGACACTTACATTCTCGTCTAATCAATGAGCTGTGATTTTCAGTTGATACTAATATGTAATTCATTGTCTTACGATTGCAGCGTACTATCTACATCCGGCCTTCCAATATGCTCGGGCCCTTGCTTATGACGATACGTTGATAGAATCGGTCAACATTGTGGTAGATCGATTATCTTTCACCCCAACAGATGCTGCTGATGCGTTGAATGAGGTATACTTGGATATTTTAACATTGACAATATTAAATGAAATATACACTTCATATTTTTTGATAATGCAGATGAAAACATTTAGAGAGGGAATTGGTTCATTTGCGACACCTAATGCCATGGCCAGTCGTGATAGACTCGACCCAGGTAATGTTCCTTCACAATGTACCTTCTATGTCTCGAGAAGTAATTTTTACATCTAATTATTATATTGTACGTGATCTGTCTTAAACACAGCTGGGTGGTGGCTAAATTACGGCACAAGTGCACCCGTATTAAGGAAGATCGCAATGAGAGTTCTATCGCAAACATCCTCGTCGAGTGGGTGTGAGCGGAATTGGTCGACGTTCTCCTTCTTGCATACTAAGATGAGGAATAGGCTAACACACCGCAGGCTAGACAAAATGGTGTATGTTCATTACAACATGAGGCTAAAGGTCCGACATGTACAAATGGATACAAGAAGAGGAGAGGGAGATTACGACCCAACGGATGCTGTGTACTTGCGAGACGATGATGACCCTATGGTAGCATGGGTTGCAAGAGCCACAACCGAGCGTGGTGAGGCAGAATTGGACGAGGAGGCTGAAGAACCTGGCGAGACACCACGGCCTAATACTTTTCTCGCATCGGCTGTACAAGAGGCAGTGGGGGAGGGAGATGACACCCATGTGCATTTGGGTGGTGACGACTCAGCAACGGGACGTGATGATGAAGTTAATTTAGATGAAGACCTCGTCATTGGTGGTGGAGACACATCGTATGCGTACGATGATACAGCATGGGAGCGATTGATACAACCTCCAATTTTTGAGCGTCAAGCGCCACCTCAGGTGAATTAATACATGAAAATCGAATCGCAAATTTCATTAGATAGCATAGTCATACATTGATGTATGATGATGTAAGAAATATATTGCAGGTCGGTCCGACAAATGACAACATTGCGGGAGAACAGTGGTCCCGAGTTGCTGCACCGCGACATTCAATATCTGCGGAACCAAGAAGGTTATCCACTTCAAGAGAGGCTAGGGGGAGTTCCTCATTTAGAGAGGTGAAATTATATTGTCATTTCTACATTTGTTAATATATAATTCATTGGTACTTGAATATATTCTTCTTTCAATTGTGTAGTCTTCGGTAGCATCGAAACAACTATCTCAGTCTGCTGCGCCCCGACGTTCAACATCTAAGGCTAAGGCACCCAATCAGTCTTCTCAGGTATACGTACAGACTTACACAATAGAAAGTAAATTGAAAAATTATCTAAGCAGGCTTCTGCTTCTCAGGCATCTAGAGGGACACAACATGCAGCATGTATGCCGCCCCCTGCTCCACAGAAGAAAAAATCATCATGGACCACATTATTCACCAGCAAGAAGGACAAGGGACCACCATTAAATCCGATAGATATTGCAGACATGGAGACATTAGATCCCAATGCAGATGACGACACTCCCGAGCCCTTTGTTGAGCCCCGCATTAGTGGGAGTCATGACTCCGATGCTGATAGTACATCCACAGGGTCTTCATCTCATGGAGGTGGTGGTTCTCAAGGTGACCAACGCAGTCCTCGTGAGAATACTAGTGCTGGTGGTAGAGAGTACAGCAGTGGTCATAGTAGAGGTCGTGGGGGCCGTCAACATGGCGCATGGACAGAGGAGCAGCAGTTCACACATGCCACGCAAGATGAGGACCACGGTGCTCCACCCGCAGGGACGAGACGGGCAGCTGATCATTGGGATCCCTACTATGGAAGTTCGGTTGCAGACAGTACAAGCTATCAAGGCATGTTATCTGATTTTGAGAGGATGAGCACACATGACTCCCAGGGATCTGGAAGCTCGTATGGACGGTCATGGCCGCAGCAGCCGATGTATCATGGCGACTCAGATAACAGTAGTTCATTTTTCCCATCGTATCCATATCCTAATGCCACAGCTACGTCAGTAGAGGTCGTGTACGCACAAGGTTCGCAGGAGTATGAATACTACGTACGCATGTATTGGGAGAACTATTCAGGTTCAATGCGCTATGAAGACTATCTGTCCTATCTGCGGACCACATTTAATGTCAGATTGTTTGGAGATGGGCACTGGCCCAGTTTGGGTCCATAGTCTTTATTAGTATGTATCATTTGGTTACATTTATAACTAACTAATAATTAATTGCAGATTTCTTCATATATAGAGTTCTGTACTTGTCATTGAAATCACTAATGTAAACTTTTACATCATTTGCAGGTCATCGTGGACGGACGACGTCACCCTGCGTGGGAGCATGGATACTCTGTTGAGGGTGATGGACATGTGCACTGTAGATACTGCGAATATCGCGTCACCGGCATACACAGGTTTGCGGAGCACCTTGCGGGAGTGGGACGCGATGTTCGTGCATGTGACCGAGTTCCGGGAGATGTTTGACATTCCTTTCGGACACAGTTACAGGATAGATACGGTTCTCGTAGCACACCGAGGACATCTTCTTCTACGTCCCGGGTACCTCCACCACGAGCACAGGGCGGAGCAAGATCTTCCTCCACATCCAGAGTTCGAGCAGCACCAGCACCAGCACCAGCACCAGCATCAGCACCAGCACCAGTCGCACATGATAGAATTGAAGCTATCGATGTAGTGAGGATTTTTTTTACAGATTTTCATGTACCCTCCACCGCAGCACACGACCCATCATTTGTGCAAATGGTTACATATTTTCAGTCCCACCCACATGTACCTCCACCCACTAAGATAGAGTTAGATTATACGGGTGATCAGTCTCATGTATCTGATGATGAGTTTTGGGATTCAGGTTTCACTGATGATGAGGATTAGTGAGTTTTGGGATTCGGGTTACACAGATGAGGAGGATGAGTGAGTTTTGGAATTCGGGCTTCACACATGGACGAGGATTAGTGAGTTTTTGTATTTTATACTTCATGAATGAATGCCATTATTATATCACTGTTTCCTTTTACATATTTAGTAATTGAAATAAATTTTTATGTATTATATATAATAGGATGTTTAATTAAGCAGTGTAATATGTAATTTTTATATAATTTATTATGTATAATGTAGCATGGATCTATTATCATAAATAAACTCTACATTCTAATATTTTTAAATATATATAACATTTAATCTTTCAAAATAAATTTATTAAAAAATTTAAAAAAAATTCACAAAAAATCGCGTCGAGAGCCAAAGGGGCGGATCGGGTCGCTGTGCGACCCGCTCGACCCGACCCTTCCCGCGCCGAGACCGGGTCGACCGGGTCGGGCGGGTCGGCAAACCCTGGTACAGAGTTGGATACCGTCTCAAGTCTACATAGGGATGCTGCTCAGGTGGCGCTGGAGAATGATCACGGATAATTAAATTATATTTTTTGAATTAGATGTATCAACAATGTTGGTAAGTTTTTATTTACATGAAGATATTTTAAAATAATAATATTCTTCATTTCTTCTTAAACAGGATACCTTGACTTACTTTTTTTTAATTGTACAAATATCTATAATTTATACATATGCACTTAGAAAGTAGTAATCATAACATTTTCCCCCTTTAGAGGGTATGTAATTATTATTTAAGAAATGATGTAAATAAAATTTATTAGGGGTATGTATGTAAAAATATGTATCATGAATTCATGAGGTCTTGGATAACGTTATGTTGTTTAAAAATATTTGTTACGATACTCATGTATAACATAACATATATCCTTAAATGATTGTTTTATACAAATATGAGCATAGCATACTTGGTGTAGGTATAATGTGGCAGGTATAATATTTTTTTTTGAGAAAGGTAACAGCAATATTATACAATGTCGTTGTTGAAACATACCCTCTTAATTCTGACTCTATTAATCTTATAATTAGAAGAAACAACTAAGTTAAGAGTATAGACGTAATATTTAGTCTTAAACCAACATCAAATTTTATATTTATACTCTTAATCATATGTTTCTAGAGTTTCACTATTAACAAAACTAAAACTCGAAGAAGATAACTGTTCACAGTATCACGCACGTCATCGTTCTGAGACGTCAACATACATTTAAAACTTATTAAATATAATGATTATTAAATATTTTAATTTTTAAAAATATAAGAAATATTACTAGTCGCTTTTTATAAGACAACGAGGGGAAAGTGAAATACATTTCTCTCTTCTCGTAGGATATTATAAGGGACTGTTTTAATTTGATTTAAAATCTCGTATTTATGCAACCCATGAAATATGATATTTTAGGATATTTCTAACATTTATGTCAAACTAAGCCATCTGATGTCCATTCGAAAGATTTAACTATATCAGAAGTTCCAATAATTGAATTTCTTCCTCCCAAACAGTATCTAGCATTATTAACAGTCCAATTGAAGGCTACGTACAGAGATAATGCTTTTCGAGATATGTAGGGGTGTCAATGGATGCTCATGATCCGAAAACCCGATCCGAATCTGAAATTATTTTCGGATTCGGGAGCTGCCTGCTTGCTATGTAGTGAGACATGTGTGATGATCCGGGGTGACAATTTTTTGATCCGGATCGGGTCATCGGGGCGCCATATAACGTCTCCTTTCGGGGCGAGCAACCCCATCGGCTGGTCTAGGGTTTGCTCCCGTCTCACTCCATACTCTCTCCTTCGGCTGCTCTCTCTAGCCGCTAAGGTTCCAGCAGCGGAGTGGGTGATGGGGTTGCGGCGGTGGGGAGGCGGCGTCGATCCGGAAGAAGGCGACGGAGGTGGGGGCCCGCGTGGACGCCCTGCACACCGAGATGCTCGGCCGCCACCGGCACCAGCAGCCGCAGCAGCTTCAGCAGCAGCAGCCGGGGCCGTGCGACCAGAAGGACCGGCCGGCGGGGTTGCGCAAGCACCCGGACCTCAACCAGCAGTCGAGCCCGAAAAGCTTCGACAGCGAGGACTGATGCTGCCGGCGTCAAGATAGAAAAGCAAGAAGACCGAGAAGAAGTAGTCCTTGCAAACACAGAGGAGAGTACAGAGGGCCAGCGACATCTCCCCCAGTAGATCTTTGGAAGAGGGATCCCGCCATAGCGGCCGGCGAGAATTGCAGAGCCATCTGAGAGAAGGCTTGTTACTTCTATTTTTATTATATTTTCAATTTTGTATATTATTTTTCTATTTTTTTTTCTTGAGTGGCGGATGGGGGAGATACATCGGTGGTTTTCTAACATGGTCGGGGCAGGGACAGTGAACTGTATAGTGCTAGAGAAAAGGAGGGTTGTTTAGGCCTTAGGGTATGAAGTGGATAGAGAGAGGGGGGGAAGTTTAGAGAGAGAAAGGGGTGGGCTTGAGCCACCCGATGATCGCCGAGATGAGTTCTTAGGGTTTTTGAGGTGCGGGTGGTAGGGTTTTTGAGGTGTTTTGGTGGATCGATCACACTCTTGATGGTTCTTTCTAACGATTTTTGGTTCCGATTCAGCTGAAGTGCCAGAGCTGTGGGGAGATCACTCAGAAGGAGACCTGCGTGATGCTGTGTGAGACGGTCGCTCTCCCCAATAGCAGGGGTACTGTGCATCTTGCGCAACGGGTACTCTACTCCCTCCTCCCATGCGGACCTTGAGCTAATACCAACAACTGTGATTCCCATCTGTTAATATTCACGGTCTCCTTTTTCTACTATTTTTTAAGGCAAACTTTTAGATGAACATTTTTTTTGAAGAGACAATATGAGTTTATAATGCAGTCTGATTTCCTTGTCAGTTTCATGTAGACCTGAGAACATGTATTACAGGAGCATGCACCATTCTAAGATAGGGCTGCACCCCAACAGAGCTCGGGAAGTAGACCCATTATGGGTGTTCACTCCATCTGGGTTTGCTCTCTATTAATCTGGAAAAAAAATACAACTTATCTCCATTGTCTGTAAACTTGTAACATACTGTTATACTTCCTTCAATAAGGAAGAAGTATTTGAGTATTTTTTTCTGTAGTTTGGCATATGAGGCGTGTGCATGTAGTTGCTTTCAATTTTAACTGCACCCTGGTCTGTAAATTTATAGCTTTCCTTTCTTAGAGTACATGTTGCAGGTGCTTATAATTTATATATACCGACCATGGTTGAACTGGGATATTATATTAAAGCATTTTAGATATAAAAGTGCAATCTTGAAGATATCTAAGTTAGAAAATTGCTTTCTGTTGATTGTTATCATATTACATTTTAGGAAGCCATTGCAGGGTGAGTATATTGATGTCGATCAAGGTAACAGTCTATATATCATATTCATTCAGTCTGGTTGGGACTTGCAGTTATAGTTAAGATGACTTCCTGGGTCAGTTATTTACTAGTTGCAGTTCATAACATTTTGATACTTACTGACAATACCTAACAGTTATTTTGGTCTGTGTGCAACAGGTAAAGCAGAGAAAGGTTACTCTTAACATTATTGGTTGCCAACAGCTCCTCTGCTGCAGACATAAAATTTAAGCTAGAGCACATGGACTTCGTTGGTATACAAAAAATTCTTCATTATTTTTTTTCTTATCTCACACCCCAATCTAGTCCGTGTTATTTTCATACGGAATTTTTTTTACTGTTGGTGGGCGTGCGGGGGAAGTTCAGGGTCCTTGCTGGTTTATCATAGATTTTGAAGGTCCTTGCTGGTTTATTAATGTGAGTTTGCCTTTTGTTGTCATTGTCTTTTCTTAAAGCCCTTGCGGTGACTTGTAAAAATGCTGGCTGAAATTCTTCTTCCCATCAAAAATTTCAGATCAATGCTTGCTTGTGATCTGCAATCAATAGTTCTAAACTTCTGATGAAATTGATGATTCAAAAATCATAATTAAAGATGCCATTGTTAGCAACGGCTTTGAACTGAAGGTGACAGCAATCAATAGTTCTAAATTTCTGTATTTCCAATTTTTTGTTTCCCAGATGGCTGTGGTTTTCTCAGTCCAATGATTATTCATGTAAGGATCAGCCACAGGTTCTTTTAATTAATCTATCCGATCCAGTGAACCATAAGAAACTAAGATTGTGCCCATGGACTGATTTATATGGGGAAGTACCCTCCCAAATATTATTTTGGTGGATATATATCTTTCTGTTTCTTGTTGTACATTTGCATTAAACTATTTAATGATTAAAAACGTAAGATATTATTGCATGCAATTAATGAGTTCGTACAGGGCTGTGAAACTCAACTATGTCGCTGGTAGAAATTGATTGGTATAAGAATACTATTGTATGGGTTTGCTTGACTCAAAATTGTGCATGTCTAGGTCTAATGCTTCAAGAGGTTCGTTTATGTCTCTCTTATGTCATGCTTGTTTTTGAAGGTAAACCTTTGGAAGAAGTTCAAAAAAGTTCTTCATATTCCTCTCTTCATTCTGCTCCCCCAAATATCATTTTTTAAATACCCTTCTTGTTGAGTTTTGTAGGAATTCATTGGCATTCTGCTATTTGAACATTCAAATGTTAGAGTTTTCTATAAGATGAATGTAAAAATTATCTTCTGAAAATATAACACTTAATGCAGGCAATGGACCAAACTGTTCGTGATTGTCTCTTCTAACCTTCGATTCTTCGTACAAACAAATATGTTTTTTCCTAGTGTATTCTATTCTTCTGCTTCTAGAGTTTGGAGATCTATGCCCTTAAATATGTTGAAATAAAGACCACGGATAATACTGATGTTAAGACACTTTCGGCTTCAGGAGGTGGATCCACTAAAGAAGCGCAGCAACTGAAAAATTCTCCTTCCACCTGGAGATCATTATTGTGATGAACTCTTCCAGTCTATCACTGTTCTCTTGGAAAATTTCTCCTTGGAGGATGCATACCCAAGTATTCTTCTGCATGGTGCTGTCGATGGTTATTCTTCAGCGAGGAAAAGGGTGGTATCCAGTGAAAGACATTGAAATAGGAGACAAGCATTCCATGTGGGATACTGACAATCTCCTCAAGGGAAATGATGGGGCATCAATTAATAATGACTTGTTTGTTGCATCATCCAAGCATTCCGTACTTTCAAATACAGTTTTGAGTGATAGCTGTATCTTGCTCCAATTGTTTGGCAATAACTGCCACCAGAGATTCAAGAGGATGAAAAATGATAGCAGACTGGCTTCTTTAATGTCAATGTCAATATTTGCTAGTAAACGACCAGCATAGATGGATCCTATTATCTTGTGTATCATTTTCTTTTGCTATTGCATGCTGACAGTACAACTACGGGCTGCTGAAGGCTTAATGTGCCACCATACACTACAAGTAACCAAAGTCAACGTAAAGATGTATTGAATATCATCTTTCATTATTAAAGAAATTGTCATTTCTTTTGATGGATTCAATTTACTGGCATTTGATTATCCCGTAATCGAAGCATAGGGTTTGTGTCCCTAGGAAGTGATATTTGAGATCTTACTTGTAACATGAACTGATGCGGATATCATTAACGAGGAAGCAGCAAAGGAGGCCCAGGGGAGTGAATTTAGGCGGAACTTGGAAGAGGTAGGTATCGCCACCTCTGTTTCCTCTACTCCCCACCATTGATGCTGATGTACGAGGAGGTGCAGTACAACAAAGTATAATATATGAATTTCGGGTTAAATTCGGATCCGAAATCTTAAACTCGGATTCAGATCCGATTTGAATCCGAATCAAACATGCTGCTTCGGATCGAATCCGGGTTCGGATCTTAGACTATCGGATCCGGGTTCGGATCTTAAAGGATCCGACCCGGATCCGAACTATTGACACCCCTATAGATATGCATCAGAAAAAAACAATTTTATTTTTTAAGGAAGTCAAAAATAGATCCAGACGAAATCATCATCCTTCACTTAAACCGTCTTTTCTGAATGTGATTCTATCAAGGTCACTTTGATAACCGGTTAGATTAGGGACAGATGACTTACCCGGGTTAGCTCACCTGACCTTTAATTCTAACCCGGGTGGATTAACTCATTCCACCTATTTCTTAAGAATGAGTTAATCTACTTTAACCCTATCCGACCCGAGTTAAGAAAAAAATATCAAACAGAGAATAACTCACCCGACCCTGATTAATTCACCCTAACCCAACTTAAACCGTTACCAAAGTGACCCTCAAGATTTGCCGTGCCTACCATGCCGAATTGTGCCAGAATAGAACCGGCACGACGGCACGCACATAGTATGCCACACTTGATCGCAGGCGACTTGGGGGAGGTGGAGGCGGTGGCGAGGAAGGCAGTGGTTGGGGGAGCCGGGGATGACGGTGGCTCAAGTAGAGGAAGAAGAAGAAGATGATGAGGATGCCAACACGAACAAGGGGGGGGAAGGACGACAGCGATGGTGGCTCAAGCAGGGGATGACAAAGGCAGTGACGGGGACGATGGTGATTTGAGCAAGGGGAAAAAAAAGAAGATGACAGGGATGTCGGCTCAAGTAGGGGACGACGACGACGGCGACTCGAGTCAAGGACGACAGAGGTAGTGACGGGAACAATGGCGACTGGGAGAAGCCTAGGTGGGTCCGCCAAGATGGGGAGAGAGGGAAAGGGGGGCCCACTGATGGCTAGGGTTCCCAAAGAGAGGGATAGGGGGTGGGGAATTAAACAATGAGTCTTTCATTTGAGACTTAAAAAAAAATCTTCTCAATCCGACACAATATCAAACAGTACCGGATCATATCTCAAACAAACCGACACATGTTGGATAGATCGGTCAAACCTTGGTTTTTATTGTTCAACTATATGTCCCTTACCCGTGAAAACGGATAAGATCAACACTTTTAGATAAAGAGGAAAAAAAACCACATACTTCTAGATCCTGTTGCTCAACCTGGTATCAATGGTATTGATGCTCGAGTACTCCAATTTAAGACGCGAGGATCAGACCGCTCACCGATGACGCCGATTAATTAAATGATGCAAACCCATTTGTACAGCCGAAGTATGCAGGAGAAACTACTCAAACAGGCCAATCCCCCAACCGCAGATTTCATCTAAATCCGAGTGTCGGTTACTCATCTTTAGTTTGTCCAGAAAAAGGGAAGGAATCACGTCTGTCATGTCGTGCTGCATTCAAATAGGGCTTCCAAAATTTCATAAATTATGTGCTCTCCCTTGTTAAGATGTAATCAATAGCTTCCTCGACTGTGTCTACGACCTACACAAAACAGAAGAATCATTAGAAATAGCTGCAATTATCCCAGCCAAACTTGGACAGAATATAATGAACATATAAGCCATATAGTGTTATTTATGAGTAAGTCGTAAGGTTGAATCATGAGATAGTCCCAATACGTGAAATATCATTTTCAACTGCAAAATCACATCCTCATAAAAAGGCAAGCGTCTTTCAGTTTAAGCAATATATGGGCATATCTTGAATTCCAACCTATAGAACTGAACCTCATCTGACAATTTTTCTGGGTTTTCAGACTGACTATACAATCAAGTTGCCTAAGAGATAGCACCTCTAAATGCAGAAAGGCATAAGTGAAGCCGAGACGTACCAAATCTGCTGGAAATTGTGAATGGTTTTCATTCCCCCTGAAAACACCGGTCCTTGTCAGGATGCCAAACCAAGGATGTCCTGCCTGAAAGCAGTTAATGAAAGATTTAGAATTTTGTACTTAATTAGGCATGCCAGGAATCAATGCCTGAAAATAACAACAAATCAGTGCTAGCATTGTGATAGCCTAATAAACGCCAAAGGAAGGAAAAGCAGATGTCCGTTTAAATGCACCTTCTTTGCTCCTTTAATATCAACTGAGGGGTTGTCTCCAATCATGTATATGGTCTTGAACGAACTGCCTTCACGATCTCTAACATTCCCAGTTTGACTACAACTAGATATATTTGACCTAAGCTGTTGCAAAATGACTTCTGCATTCTTGAACACAATGGGATTTGGCTTCCCAAAAGATGTGTATTCCAGTGGATTATGGTTAATTCTGCATTGTCATAGAAAACACATGGTCTGGATAGTTGCCTTAAAATAAAATGTGGATCACATCCCTTGCATGGAGGTGCATCCTGAGTTACCTGTTGAAGATAGACTCTAATGCAAGCCTGAATGCACCCATTCCAAGACGTTCAGAAGGGAAAGCAGCCTGCCATGTTTTTAAAAGAGAAATATCGGATGTTAGAGAACACTTACAATTCGACATACATTGTTGACCCAGTAAGTTAGATGATTAAATATCTCTGAAAGAAAAGGAAGCCATCAGATGTTCACTTACCTGGTACTCAAGATCATCTGCTGCAAAATATAGAGGAGGTTGATTTCCGTTCTCTTTTCCTGGAAGACCCCCAGACCTTAAGATATCACAAAGAACCTACATTTAACAGCATAACTTTTAGGCCCATGGCACAATTATAGCATCCTAATTATGTTTCTCTTTTGATAAAAATGAAGGATCACACCCCTTGAATTGATTACAAGAACAAGTGAACAAATACCAAAAGCACCTCTGCACTGTGCTATTATAAAAAAAGGGTTTTTTGCATGAAAACTATTGTTAAATGAGAATTTACAAAAAAAACATTCCTAGAAATGCATTAGCAGGCATATCACTGTGTAAATCTAAATTGTGCAAAAATGTCATTTTTTTTTGCAGGCATATCACTTCTTTTTGTCAAAAACTTGCAAAAAATCACACTTAAATGACATTTATGCACTATTTGAATTAACACAATAATATGCCTGCTAATATATTTCTAGGAATGATTTTTTGCAAATTCACCTCTAACAATGGTTTTCATGAAAAAATCCCAAAAAAGGGAAACAGTGGCTGCTTGGGGTTCACAGTAACCACACCCCTGTACATCTCCGGATGGAAATGAGTCTTAAATATGCATGTATTTTGTTCACACATGACAATTTTAGGACGATGAGTACCTGATCGTCAATATATTAATGTTATTCCTTTTGAGTGCTCTTTTACTATATACTACATTCATCGCAACCATATATCCTAGCATCATTGACTAAATAGCTGTTTTACCCAATATGCCATACTGGATGTAAGTTTTTTCACAAACATTGATTCTATAGTTCCTGGTTGTACTGCCAAATCTCCGGTTGTCATGAATAGTCATGCATCTCATTCATAAAACAAGTATCTAACAGTGAAAAAAAATTTAAACCACATGCAACGGCTATTAGACATCTCCCCCACCAAAAACACATTGCATAGCAGTATTTTTTAATGAGATGGCTAGAAAGATTTAGACAATGGGATCTAATATCTGTATGTCCAAAATCCAGGATCTTGCTGCTTCCTTTTTAGATACTGATTTTCTCTTATATATTGATAATTGTGTCTAGACTCTAGATTTTCATTTTCCAATATATAGGTTATGATTCCAGAATGCAAAGTAAAACATGTCTAACAATTATTTAGTAGGAGGGAGGGACGGAGTGACCTGAATATCTCTTCCCCAATCAACAGGATCACTGACAATAAATGCCGCTTGAACTCTGCTTCTGTGGGCATCATACCTAGGATATGGTTCCCTATAGTCGGGGTTGCTCTTATTAGTTATCTGTCGGATTGTCCAACTCTTGTACTGGAATAGGGGATCAATGTCATCAAAATAGGATGCATATTCGTCCATAGAAAGAACTTTCCTACCCAAAAAAAATGATCATTAGATACAGGCACCTGGTGATGCAAGTTGCATCTGATGACAGCAATCAGTAAAGGGACATTGTCTGAGCCAAACTACAAAATTTCCACTTAGTCTTCTAAAACAGGGAGGCTTATGTGAATAAAAATCTTGTTAAAGAGTGAGCAGATTTCTTCTTACTTGAAACCATACTCAGACATCACCTCTGCAGGTTCCCCTTTTCCAATGGCCACAATGAGTTCATTTTCAAATCTGCAGCAAAGATAATTGTCACTGTGAAGCTTCATTACCCACGAGAGACTTAATTAAGATATAGATAGCTCAGGTGAGAACCATCTGAACTTGACAATTAACTCACTTGGCCTTTAATAGACAATATCGTATTACTAATCTCAATGTAAAATGACTCACATGAAGTTGCATATTTCCCAGAACAGAATAAGACCCATTGTCTCTTCTGAAAATATGAGCATAATCTCCATCCATCCCGTTGGACAAGTGACAACCCCAAGCTTCAAACTTGGAAATTTCTGAAAAACCACTCAGGTATGCTCCAAGCTTGTCCCACCGACTTCACATGCATTGGCCTATGAACCCCTTAGTCCACAAAGTGCACTGGATGTGGCAGGTGGGAGAAACAAAAAAACTTTCCTTTCTAAGGCGAGCTCCACATGTGGCAGGTGCTAGGGTGTTTCGGTATTGTTACTTTATAGCACTCCTTATGGGAAAAATGTATTGTATACTAACATCTGTGGTGTCCATGTACATATCAACAATTTGATGGCAATTTATGTAAGAAAATGCATATACTAACCTGCTCACTAATCCTTTGAAAGGTGAATGGCCTTGCACAACCTGATCAGAAAAAAGCAGCAAACAAAAACTTTGCTTTGTCAACTAGTCTAATCGGATAAGATAACCATATTAATATACAAATGGTAGCATTGGAAGTGATGGAACAAATTGTTAGTCCTAAATGCATGTTGTCTCCCTAGTAGATTGTAAGGTTCCTATATTTAAACATATTTGAAATAATAACATCAATACCTTGAAGCAATGGGCTGTTGAGTCAATAAAGATACCAAGTGTGCATATATGAGAGAGAGAGAGAACTTGGAAACAAGCTTATCTCCATGAAAAAATCACAAACAAGAATCAGACCATTACCTCAAAAGTTTCTGACACTGCTCTGAGAATAGCAATTGGGAAGTGGGAATTTTTCTACATCCATTAGATACAAAAAGAACAAGTTTCTTGTAAAGTTAGATCCCTGTTCTTGTTCTTTGTTTATGGGAAATAAGTTTCAGCTATATTAATGAACTTCGCATTTCCTTATCCTGCCGAACATCTCCTAGGCATTTGTTTTCTTCTAAGGTAATGTCCAGGGAGAATATTCAGTTAGAGATTATGGGGAGATCCAATAATTACAGGTTAAAAGATTTACACATATGATTAACTGGTTAGTGTGATATCAGTGAGAGAACTGAGTCGAATGCATATGATGTAACTAAGCCAAGTCTAGTCAATGTACACTGTGTAACAAGACCAATCAAAACTAAAAGACACTATAGTTAGCTTATCTCACCACTAAGGGAAGGACTTAGATTTTGAGAAGCTAAAGCCCCACAGCTTTAAGAAAGCCTTCTCCACTCAGATATCTGCATGATACACAATAACCCATTCCCCAGGTAAGTCTCTCAACCTCATGGGCCCGAGATATGCCAGATGCTGTATGGGGAAGGAAATGGCATACAGAAGGGATAAATACGCAGTCCAATGTAGTGAAGATAGTGGTGCACAAATATTTAGAACCAACAAAAAGAAAATAAGAACAGAAAAATATACATATCAAAAGAAAAAATTATTCATCTAAGCTTAAAATGTTAGAGCAACACATTGATCACCAGATATCAATTATGAAAACTTAACTGATCACGGACAACAAAGTCCCCAGTCTGTAGTTGCAACTTGCAACATTAGGTTTGGGTTAAAAAACTTCATATCTTTCCTTTATATTTTTCTATCAAGAGCCAAATACAGAGAGAGAGAGAGAGAGAGAGAGAGAGAGAGAGAGAGAGAGAGAGAGAGAGAGAGTATTTACACGCTTGATTTCAATTCATTGTTCGTTTCAGCATGATGTTTTAGTTGCAGAATCTAAATAAACACACCGGTTACCATAAGGATGAATCCAGGGGTGAGAATGCAAGTGCTAACATTTTTGAAGGACAAGGGAAATCTAGGTCACACCTCACTGGCTATGCCTTTCTGAGGCGGCCATGACAGGGGATTCACTGCTGAGCGTGAACTTCTAAACCTTGGCTACATGCAAAACTGGGAAAGAATGCTTGAGAAGCACCCCCAAGATCTGTGAATCCCGTGTGACACACAATGGATGTTGATGAGTGGTGCAACTCGAGGCACTTAAGGTTTTCCATTTTTTACTCATTTATGTGTATTTTCTTGCTGCTTTTGTTTTCACCAAGCAAGTTTTGCAAGGTTAGTTTCCAATTACAAGCAGTTAGCATTCATGATTGTCAACAGCCAAGCTTGCATGCTGGAACTAGCCTGGGCCACCATGTTCCCACCCAGCCCATTGACACCCTTACTAGCATCTATTAGAATACAAAGGTAGCATCTCTTAGCAGGGGAACTAACTTCAGATAGAAGAAACAATAACAGAACAACACAAACAAAATGGCGGTTACTTCTATTGATGAAAACAAGAACAAAGAAACTGTGTTCTTTCGAATCATTGCCAATTATAGAGACGCACATGCAAAGATGCACACCTGGAGTGGTGAGATATTAACTTTCAAAAGTCTACTCAATTCAGCAGCTCTTTTGGATTCTGGAATGCCACCTCCTGCTCAAAATAAATCCAGTGTTCAGATTATTTGTTGCATAAATCTAATAGACCCAATAACTTCCAATGACATCAAATTACATTATCAAGAAGAATGGAAAAAAATTGAAATAAACACCGGCCACTTTACACAGCTAAGGCACAGTCAAGCACAAAAGTTGCAGATTACAATTCCTCCACTACCTTTTATATTATTCTGATGCAATAAAAATTCAGAATAAGGACAAAATGTGGATGCATATTGGATTACAAATGAGAGAAGTGGAAATAACAATGATAAAAGAGATTGACAATAAGCAAGCAGGCTTTCATGTCAGCCAGAAGTGCACAGAAGCATATAATAGCATAATGCATTTTAACAGTCAGGTTGCAGAAACCTAACCCAGATTAGCTTATACAGGAGATGAAACATCTTAAAAACATGTTAAAAAAGCAGATCTAAAATTAAATTGTGTCAAAGACGGTTCAAAAAAGATCTGATATCCAGTTTTTTGGCCAGGGGCAGGGAATACAAACCCAAGGCTTTAAATCCTAAAATTACCAAGTTAGAAGGGATGTAACTCTGCCATAACATGAATTTCTATGAGACGGAGCAAAATACACAAAGTACCTATCATAATCTGGGTGTTCAGACATGATGATATATATTAGACTATCTGCAGGATGATCTCTTTACCATTTTTGGACAAATAAGTTTACAATCACATTGGAAAATAACCACATATAAGATTTTACAAAGACTAGATACCAGCCAACATATCCAGGGGAACATCTAGTATTCTGCATGAGGCGCAAATATAAAAACACCTATGGAACGTGAAGAGTTAGGATATAGAAAAATGTTTTCATGGAAAAGTGAACCAACATTAAGATAAAGTGTTGCACCATATTCCCTAATCAATGTGAAGAACTGATAAAAGCTGAGAGCCCAAAATACTTATTCCTAGCCACATGCACTAGATCCATCTCCAAATCAAGCTGTCAAATCTTGAGGATTTGGGAAAATGGGCAGTACATATTGCCTAACATATTTTCATCAGAACAGATGTCTCGGTTTGGCTACATCGATAATCCCAAATATAAGAATATGATAGAGTCCTCTACATCCTCAGGAGGCACATTTTCTACTATAATTACTTGTCAAATCCACTGGCTAGATAAATATTTCCAGCTTTACTGACAGATGTGCCATTCTTTTCTTCCTTTTTTTTGAGGGGGGGGGGGGGGGGAGGTAATAGCAACAACAACTTCACAGATGGTCAATTGATTTCTGCACTCTTGCAAAAGATGCACTCGATGGAGCATTGACAAGATAAGAACATCAGTGTTCTGTAATTTCTGGTCTCATCAATTTCTCATAAGAAAATGATGACAACTTAGTAAATTTCCAATCTTATTGATTCCTCGTGAAGAGATTATGCCTGAGAATTAGCTCTTGCCCATATTTGTTAATTCAGAAAGCCGTTACCGATCCTTGGTCTGACTGAAAGTGGAGAGTATCAGGGTGGGCTGCAACCTGATCCAATTCAGAACATTATTTCAGATCCATCTATTAGCAAATGCACGTTGTCTTGCCACATATTCATGAGTGAAAAGTACTTGAAACTCATGAATTTCTTGTATAAAATTTCTGAAAAACTGGATAACTTCTTGTATATCAAAGTTTACTGATGTGCAACTCACCATTTGTCAAAAACAAAAATGGGATCCTCAAGATGCCTGCAAAAGAAGAGAATGTCCATTCAGATTGATGAAGGGTGTATATAATGTTGTCATCGGGACTTATAAAAGACATATTGAAAAGAATAATGACAAGATTAGTATAAGTAAATGCATTAATATTACAATATTAAGCTTACATATTCATTAAAAAAATGTACACTATTAGTTGAAAGTTAGTCTACGTTATCACCTTTTAAGGCTTTAACCAGGTAATGGGGTCTTCCATCCTTAAGTATGTACCTGGTTGAGATGAACAATCATTCCTCTTTATCCAGCTTAACTGGGCAATGGAGCATGGCTTCTAGGGACAAAGTAGCATAAGCAAAAGGAAGATCTCAACTTCTCACATCAACATTTATCAACTTCCAAAGTTTATAATCTATAGATTATTTAGGGTCAAGGCACAAAGCATTCGCTCGAGGATCAGCTACGAACTGACACAGAGTTCTAGACTAATCAATCCCAGACAGGCAACAGACATATCTTCAGGACTGGTAGACCATCCAAGATCATTCTGTAAAACATTTATATGAATCAGCATCAACTAATACTTGACAGCCTGCTTAGGACCAATCAACTAAGAGTAGCCATCATCATTTTGTCTCTTCAGTTGTGTTGGCTCAGATCCAAAGGATCCAAGGGTTGGCATAGTTCCTGATTTGCTGTCTGTTTGCCGCAAAACATCTGACAGGCGGTGCAGAATACCCGGTCAAGGTGACTTTGGAGAGGAGAGAGCCAATCAAAAAGTCCCATGAACCAAGTAGTCGATAAATTAAACACTAAGCGAGTGGCAGCTCTAAATCAAAAGTTCCCTGTCCAACCACATGCTTCCGCAGGAATACAAAACCCCTAAACAAGTAGCAGACAGAGGGCCATGTGGAGACATCCCATGGGACTCACCCAGTTTTCTCGGAATTGACCAGACTCTATGGGCAGTTTCCCTTTCAGGGTTTCAGAACCAGCATATTTGTCATGTACCTGCCTTAAGTGACTCGTCATGGGACGAACATAGATTTTTTTTTTTATATATAAGGTGACCATAGGTCACATTTTAAAGAGAAGAAAGAAACAAGGACGAACATAGAATAGAAACATTGCTGGTCCGGACCACTTTCTTCTTGTTTAAAACCTCTACACATTGAAGTATCGCGAAAACTGCCATTTCCTCAGTACCTTCCGCTAAAGTGCTAATTTCCTGGATAGGCCATTACGACTCTGCGATTAGGAACATCCATCCTACGGCTTACACAGACGAACAATCTGAAGGAGAAATTTGCAATAAGGGGGGCGCAATGAAATAGAAGGCGAGACCAACGCAGTACCATCATCGGTGTACAGCCGCCTCAGCGCCTGGGGAGACCCACCAATGGGCGTCCGCCCTCGGAGGATCACCCCATCGATGTCGAAGGCGATGCCAAAGGAAGGCCTGCAAGTGAAATCCCTACACCATTACAGATATATAACGGAAGAAAGACACGCGGGCAGGCAGGAACCCAGCGCGGAAGACGACGGCAAGATGGATGCGAACGCCGGGAAGGACCTGTCGCCGGGTTGCTGCTGCGGTTGCAGCAGGGAGTAGTGACGGCAGAAAGGGCGCGCCGGCCGGGCTTCGGCCTGGTATGTTTCCCTGAGCACGGAGAGGAACCTCCTCATCTCTCTTCCCCGATCTGGCGAGGATGTTTAGTTGTTAACTGCGCTGTGCCGCCGTCTGCGGCGACCGAACTGTTGTTACTCGTCACGGTGCTCCCGGTTTTGGAGAGAGAAGCAGAGAAGGGTGTTTGGTTCGACGTAAAATGTTGATATCAGAATTATGAATTATAAAAAGTGCATTAAAAGTAAAATTATGGATCTTGAATTTTATAAATTTAATACTTTTTGACAATTCTAGAGTGAAAAATAATGTCAGATGGAAAAAAGGACAATGATAGAGGCCAACTGAATTTTGACGACTGATAACTGCTGGTGCTCCAAATAAAAAGAAATATATCATTAAAAAAATTCACAACATGCCAATAACAAAAATTGCGTAAAAGGATACCTACGATGTTCCGTAATCGAAACAAACAACACCCAAATCAAAAAATAGAAATTATGAAGATGATGCTCCTTTATTCGCTGAATGGTGAGAAAGAAAAGAGATATGATTTCATTTTCACAAGAGTGTCTTGGTCGGTAGATGTTTCTTTCGATATGTTCAAAAGGAATCGGGGGCTAAAGTGCCCAAGAGACAAAATTTCATATAATAGTATATAGGCAATAAACACACGTTCGGGGAAAAGAGAAATCTGAGCACGTTTATATCGAGGGGTTTGACGCATCGCTATGGTACGTTACGTATCGCACTTCTTGAATTGTATTAGTCGAAGATCATCGATACGGTCGATCCGTGATATTTAATCGATATCATATATATATATATATATATATATATATATATATATTAAATATTATATTTTTTATTTTATAATTAATCTATCTTAATAGATAGATTGGTTGAAATCGTTCCTATGCAACGCTGAATTTTGAATTCAAAATGGATGAGTAGCACATTTTGTTGTTTTCTATTGTTCTTTAAAAATTGAAGTCAATTTTTTTTGGACAATTGTGAGGTTTAAATTCAAAATCTCGTATTAAAACTGAGTTACATATAACGTTATATCATATATTATTATAATATATATTTATTAAATAATTTATCATTTTTAACACGTAATGATATAATATAATACGGTACGATACTGTATGGACGGAGCCCACAAACCTGGACTTGTGCAGAGTATTGTTGGTTATAGAAATCAACCAGCTGCATTATCGTTTCCCTACTCTATATGGGTTTGTACTGATGTTCGTCTTTATCTTGGCATTAAAGAAACTTCACATCTTACTATCTTTTCCTCTGAGGTGAAAAAATTATTGTTTGATGTCAGGTAATCAGCAAGCAGGAGCGCCGAACTGTTACTTACCAGTGACCATGAATCACGTCAGGCACGCTGTCGCGTGATGGTTTTTGGAGAATGCAGTGCCGGGCCAGTCCGCGGTTGGAAGCCCAATCGTGGCCGGGTCGAGAGCCGGCTCAATTCATCGTCTGACGATCTTAGTGACTATCCGACGACTTTAGTAGCACATCAGAAGCTAGAGTTTGGTGAGAGAAGAGATCCTCAGGTCACGTTTGGCTGGGGGTTACGCGTCGGATATCCTTGGTTTATCCCCGTTTCATGTTTGGTTCGATTTTTTTACGCCGAAATAAAGAGGTTAGTTGGAATAGGGTTATAGGAGATACCGGGGTTACAAACGGGCTTAAATCATTCCACCGAAATGGTGGAATGACATATCTCCGCTCCCGTAACCCCATTTTTTATCTCGTTCGACTGCTCCTGCCCTACCCGCTTCTGCCCTCTTGCTCTGCCGAACGCACCGTCTGACTTCGATCGCCCTCCGGTCGTCGTCTGCAGCAACGACGCCTTTGCGTCCTTCTCTCCTTCTCCAACCAAACGCCCCTTCCCTCGCTGTCATCTCCGGTGGTTGTCTGCGGCAATGACGTCAAGGCGACTTTCTCCTTCCCCATATGTTGCCCTTTTGATTGCAGTCGTCTCCGGTGGTACTCTGCGCATCACCGGTGGTACTCTACGGCAACGACGCCCTGCACGTCTTTCTCCTTCCCTTTACAATGAAGACCCCGGCAACGTTGCCCCTGGTACTCTATGGCGTGATCGTCTCCACTGGTACTCCGTGACAACGGCCCAGTCCTCTTTCTCCTTCCTCATCTGTTGCCCCTTTCTATCCTGTGTGAGGGTTCACCGTGTGATCGCGTCGCTGGTGGTATGTCTACAGTCGGAGCTTGGTACCCACCGTATCTGTCGTGTGGGAATCTTGTCTGGCAACAACATCTTCTACAAACATCATTCCTTCTTCCATGCTGTGAGAGGTGATGTTGTGTGGGAATCCTTCCCTTTACTCTCCTATGATGGTTTTATGTGATATATCATCCGGTTTGTGTAGGTTAACTCCGTGGGGTAGTCCTTCCCCTTCACCTCTATGTGGTGCTCCTTCCTTCTGTGGACTGACGACATGAACCTTTCTTCCCCCTTCAGTGAGTGGGTGCTCCTTTCCCCTCATCACCGTGTTGGCTGCTCATTCCCTCGTGTAAGTCTATTGTGTTTTGATTTAAGCAATCATGGCTGCTCCTACCCCTCATGAATTTGTTAGTACGATGCTCGATCTTTATATTATGCTTAACCAAAATATAATGGTATGTAGTCATGTGAGTGTTTTTACACGGGATGGATGTTCTCGTGCCTGTGTTTCAAATGAATGTGAAATTTTCTGCAGGTCATGTCTGATTGGAATTTGTCCGTGTTATGTAAGATTGTCCCATCAAGTACGGATATATTGTAAAAAATATTTAATAATTATAAATATTTGATTATATTTTTAAATATTTTTTCTTTCAAAATTTAATTTAAAAAAATAATAGACACTAAAGTCTATTTGAAACATCTCTCTTAATTTTTAGTGATAAAAATTTTAAAATAAAAAATAATTATTTACTTATTTTTTTAAATCTCTCTCTCTCTCTCTCTCACTCTCTCTCATGAGCAATATTATTTCTCTCCTAGATATATATATTATTTATATTTTATCAAACATGTCAAACAATGAATTTTATAAATTTAAAATTTATGAAAAAAATTAAAGTGAAATATTTTTCAAAGAAAAAACAACCTTAAGAAAAAAATTATTCTCCAACACCCTATATATTATCTTTGTCGTCATCGTTAACTCATACAGACCGGACGGAGGGCCTTCTCGATCGATCACTTGAGAGATCCCTAATGACTTTGGTCTTGCAAGATTAACACTAAGATCATCCTCACCTCGATCGCACTCGACTATCATTCCCTGACTAACTAACCAAATTTGCCGATGGACATACCTAGACATACATATGCATATTTCTTGCTTAGAATAAAAGCCGGGATTGGTTATGTAAGAAAATTTTAAATCTAGGTCTTTTGATAGAATGCTGCAATGATAATGTCATAATTATAAAGACTTGTTCCATCCGTATGGTTTTCCCTCAATTGTTTCCAAGGATCTTGATTAAGATACTTCCTGTTAAATATTGTTGAATCCACAAAATCGCGGTGTTGAGATACACAGGCCCAGGGTCATAAACACATGAACCACAATTGATTTAACCAATACGTGACTATTACCCGGGAGACTATTCCAACACTCTCCCTCACGGTCAAGAGCCGTGGAGATTAATTGTGTGGAGGTGGTGAGATAAGAAATATATAGAGTTGGGCCAAGACCATGCTATAATACCATGTTGAATCCACAAAATTGCAGTGTTGAGATACACAGGCCAAGGATCGTAAGCACATGAACCATAACTGATTTAACTAATACGGGACTATTGTCCGGGAGACTATTCCAACAAACATACATATGCTATGGCTGTAATGTCTTCACATGGAAATTTATGTGCGCATCACAATACCTCATTTTCCTTGAAGTTTGAGGCGATCAAAGATTTGAAGTGGTCTCGTGGGGATCCATGCATCGTACATGGCTTCTGTGGGCTTCCCCCCCATTGCCCACCCAAGTGCAATGCCCGGGTATTGAGGTTGACTGCTCTCATATTTCTGGTCTGGGGTCCAGCAGTGCGTTTATTCTCGGTGAAAAACAAAAAAAATGATCTAATATTTATTATCTGCAAATTACATGGTACCGACACATCTATTCAGTTTCCGACGATTTTGTTCAAACCACACAGCCTGTAGAAGTGTACTTCAAACACCCTGACAGGAGCTTTTTGTACTCTTGTCTGGCCCGATCTTTTTGTACCTGTTGAACGGTATCAAACTGTTGAACACATGCATTAGCCTAGCTCTGAACTCTAAGCCCTACTTCATTTGGTAGCATGCTAACTCTATTCAGAGTTAACTCACCTGGGTTAAATTAATTCACTTTTTAACTCAATTTTAATTTGAGAGCACCATCAGGTTAACTTAATCCATCCTTCAGATTGGATTAGTAAATCAAGAGTTAAGCTAGAGTTAGCCCAATTTTAATCGGGTTATGAAATATTGCCAATCAAAGGAACAAGAGGGGCAACCCCGAGCTAAATCTGAGTTAACCTCAATATAACTCTGAGGAAGGTCTATCTCGTTAGCCCATCAAACGCCCATCATATGGCCCATCACGGAAGCCCAACTCCCTCGGGCCCATTACGCTGTCTGGACGGCCCAGTACGTCATATGCTATGGTGCAGGCCCAATGTAGGGTTCTTACCCGCGTGCGTCTTCTCCGACAACGGCACATGCGCACGACTACTGCTGCGTATTAATGGCCAACGGCGGCGCCCCAGCGCGGCGATGAAATCGGGTCGCCACCCTCGTCTCTTCCCCTATCAGCGCAAGCTCAGGCCCTCTCTGACGAATTGACCTTGCCTCATTTAATGACCGGCGTCCCTGTCGTATTAATGACGGAACTACCTCCTCGACGGGAAAACGGTGAGTCAGTGTCCATGCCTCTCTGTCTCGCCAAGCACATGAGTTGTGCTGCTCACGTCTTTCCCGGTCACGGTTATCTAACGGTCAACTTCTTCAGCGATGGTATAAATAGGACTTTGGCCCAACGACTAGGAGGTAAGACGCACACACGAGAAACCATCCCTAGAACTCCCTTGTCTTCTGTCTCTCCCTCTCCCGAAAACTCTCCTCTCTCTTCGTCGTTGACTGACTTGACCGTTGATAGGTTATCTTCTGGAGTATCTCTCAAGACTCCTTCTGATTTTTCCCCGGTGGATGTAGGTCTCTCTCCGATGAGATTTTCGATCTCGAACAAATAATTTGTTGGAGGTGTGAATTGAGAAGTGAACAATCATTTTTCAACTACTACATACTCCGTATCAAAGATGGGCTAAAGAATGCTGATGTTTCAAGTGGGAGCCACTGTTTCAATGGCTCATCCAACTTCCAGTGCAGGTCCTGTCGGGGTAGATCCCGACTGGAGCACAAAACGACTTGGAGAAGGTCACCAAGATGACCTACGCTCAAGTGGCTGTCTATGGTTTCAGTGACAAGGTCGGCCTCGTCTCGTTCCCCCGAGGAGACGATGGCTTTGACAATGCGAAGCCCTACAGCAGCAAGACCGCAGCCATCATATGTAGACAGCGTGGTCAGGGAATGGGTCGGCAAAGCGTTTGAGCCAACTGTGGAGCTGATAAAGGAACGCAAGGACCAGGTCGCCCAGATTGCTGCTGCTTGAGAAGGAGGTCCTCCAGCACGAAGACCTGGTCCGGGATCTTGGAGAGCATCCATTCAAAGCAAGTGCATGAACCCACTAATTATGATATGTGGGTTAAAGTAGGGTTTCCAATATCAAGAGAATTCGAAGACTATACTAACGAGTCCCTAAATATCACCACGGATGAGATCGATGTTGCATCCGGGGAGATCGTCCCTGCATGCATGGTCCGATCGGCTTTGAGCTGATAGAATTTGTACATGACGTTAGTTAACTCATGTTTCTCCCTTTGTAATTTTTTAAATTATAACTGTACACAGGCAGGGTCCACGCATCTGTAAGGCCAAAATCCAGATGAAATTAAACAACGAAAAGTGGATCAAGTTGTTCTCTTCTTCAGAAGTAGTGCATGGACTGCAACTCGGGTAGATTGGATCGAGTATATATATTGCATAATTAGGCCTCAAAATTAACTAATTAAGGATATCGTTTTCCGTTAAAATTAAGATTCGGCCAACGTTGCTGATCATGTGCGGTGGGTCCGAGACAGAGGGGGACTCCCTATCCATGCATCATGTGTTCTACTACAAGTACTCCGAATCATGAGAAAAAAAGACTCGTTAACAACCGACTCAGTGTCCTTAGCGCCGCTCACAAAGGTCCATTAAGGAATAGCTTGCAGGTATCCAGTCCCCTGCTCTGTCCACGCGCACGTCGTCGTGGTCCTAAATCGAATGCCCATTATCGCCACAGAGATTACCCCAACAAACATCGGGTCTTCACCCACGTAGTCAAGATATTTGCCATGACACCACCTTTCCAACTCTCAAAGAGTGGACGAGTGGATAACTGACGATCACATGATTGATCGGATAACTCATTATTACTCCACTAATCACGACTCCGCTTTGTCAGAAAACGGATGCATTCAAGATGAACCTATAAATAAGATCTTAATTAGATAGACAGTCAGGGGTATGCAATCAAGTCTATGGAAGATACCCCCTCTCCAAAACTCTTATCTCTCATGTTTTGAGCACTCTTCCAACGCTACTAGCACTCCTCTACATGACTTCCATCTCCTTTTCTATTACTTGAGCGTCTTGTTGACTTAAATATTAAAGAGTCGTCTTCTGAGATCTCACTCAGAACTCCTTATGACGTGAATATTCATTTGTTATAAATTTTCTCGGGAGGATTGATCTCTCTCCCATTAAAAGAAATTATAAAACTGTGATACCAGATTCGAGATATCATATTTATATCTCTACGTCTCTCTCTCTCTCTCTCTCTCTCTATATCTATCTTATCAGGTTTTCTATTTTTTGACACAATAGGTTAATCAAACTAACTTTTTTATAATGATATTTTTGTCAAAAAAACTCAATCATAGCAAGAAAAATGAATTCTTCCTTGACTCTTCGACGAAAGTTAACTGAAAAGATATTTTTGTCTCTATATGAATATGAGAAGGTTATGAAAAATAATTAGCAGATAATGGCACTAATTTTGTAAATAAATTTATAAAGAAAGCATTTTCGGAGAAAGACCTTTTTTTCCCCTGTCCGGCTGTCCGACCGCGAAAGGGATCGCCGCCTATTCACGTCTCAGGAATTATATCCTTCTTTCCTTCTCTTCCCCGTACTTCGAAGAAGAGGACAGCGCCTGTCCGTGTGTGCTTGGGACTGGCGGACGTCTCTCCCTATATATATACATACATATGGCCGGGCCTTCCTCTCGCCGACGTCGGATAGCAGGTTGATACGCATGGTAGACAGGAGAGGGTTCCCACATGCAGTCGTCTTCTCGCCCGGCAGGTAGGTCCGTCCGCTCAATTAAATTTGTGAGAGTACTTGGCAATTAATGTTGTCGATCCCTCATATCTTAATTAATTATACGCACCCTTTTAATTTCCTCCGCTGTGAATTAGGAAACTCATGCTCCCCTTACTCCACTCTTCAGGTTAATTTGCTGCCAAAACTCGTGAGATCCAGGAGCTAATTATTAAGGAAAGAGGAAGGATTACAACATTTTGTTTTGTTCCCCATATAACACTTAATTGGGAAGTGCTGGGAGGGAGACCAAGATCCGCGTTGAGCGGAAGCGATGTGGTGGTATCACCAAGTGCTGGTGTGTGCAGGGTCCGCCGCTCTCTCGTTGCTCGTCTTCTTCCTGACCCGGAAAATCCTAGCAGATGATCAGCTTGGAATCGGCGGTGGCTCGGGAAGGCGTGGGCGCGCACCGGGAGGAACGTCTAATGTTTCTAAAACCCACGTGACTGGTTCGGGAAGGCGTGGGCGTGCACGTGGGCTATTTAATATGTCTAAAGCCCATGTGACAAAGTTGGACAAGGATTCCGAAAACAAGGTAGGCGCCAAGACAGTCGTACGTTATTTTCTCTCTCAAAATCATGTATTTTTCTACCTTGATAATCAGATTAATATATATTCTTGTGTGGCGCCACTTTATTATTATTATTATTATTATTATTATTATTATCATACAGTATTAATTTTAGATATTCTTAGGGTACTATATATACATCTAAAGTCTCCGCAATTAAGTATATATTTCCCTCAGAACAATAGATGGTAATTGGTAACGTATTATCATTATCATATAATACTAATTTTATATATTCTTAAGGTACTATATATACATCTAAAGTCTCCGCAATTAAGTATATATTTCCGTCAGAACAGTAGATGGTAATTGGTAACGTAGGATTAATTATCGGCTGACAGCTCGCCGGGGAAAAAAATGTCCAAGCCTAAAGAATTTGATCGAACCCATAAAAGTTTACTCAATCTAGCTAGATTAATGAGCAAAGACATTAGATGATGTTGATGAAACTAAATGCCCACACCATTGCAGGTATATTTCAAAGACGTAGCTGGCTGCGACGAAGCCAAGCAAGAAATCATGGAGTTCGTGCACTTCCTGAAGAACCCAAAGAAGTACGAAGAGCTGGGAGCCAAGATGCCCAGGGGAGCCCTCCTCGTCGGGCCCCCCGGGACCGGGAAGACGCTCCTCGCCAAGGCCACCGCCGGCGAATCCGGCGTGCCCTTCCTGTCCATGTCCGGTTCGGACTTCATGGAGATGTGGGTAGGCGTTGGGCCATCCAGGGTGAGGAGCCTGTTCGACCAGGCCAGGGAGTGCGCTCCCAGCATAGTGTTCATCGACGAGATCGACGCCATCGGTCGCACCAGGCGCAGCCGCGTCTCTGACAGCGGCAGCGAGGAGCGAGAGAACACGCTGAACCAGCTGCTCATAGAGATGGACGGCTTCGAAACCACTTCCGGGGTCGTCGTGCTCGCTGCCACGAACAGAGCTGACGTCTTGGACGAGGCCCTGCTGAGGCCGGGGAGGTTCGATCGGCAGATCACCGTGGACAAGCCCGACGTCAAAGGCAGAGAACAGATATTTAGGGTTTACCTCCGGAGGATCAAGCTTGAGGAGAGCACGTCGTCCTACGGGCGGAGGCTGGCCCCGCTCACCCCTGGGTTTGCAGGGGCTGACATCGCGAACGTGTGCAACGAGGCCGCTCTGATTGCCGCCAGGAGTGAGGACGGGCACGTCGCAATGCGGCATTTCGAGGCTGCCATTGACAGGGTGATTGGTGGTCTGGAGATGAAGAACAAGGTATGGAGTTCTTGAGCTGTTCATGCATGCATCTTTCCATGTAGTTAATAATATTCTAGCTAGTGAGACGATCGATTTAAGAGTAGTGCTGAACATATTTCTTTTCCCCCCCTTAATTAATTCATCTCATATATTCGACAATGTGTGTGTATATATATATATATATATATATATATATATATATAGATATATAGATAGATAGATAGAGAGGTAGGTAGATAGATAGATAGATAGTTCCATGTGCCTTAATTACAAATGGCATGTACCTAGTTTGTCTAGCGTTTGAAAACGAGGATTCAGAAGCGGATTGGAATCCCACCGATATATTCTATTTTTTAGTGACTTGCGTGATGTGACTACTCTCGTGAGTCAATTAATTCTAAGATAGTTTAGAAGAAGGAAAATAACAATAGTTGAGGCCATATCTGATTATCTTAATTGGTACGCTTAATCTCTTCTAACTTTGATGTGAAAGTAATTAAACGTGGTAAGATTACGAACAACATTTTCTTGTCCTGGAGCAAGAGCATCAGGACGCATATATAGGGGAGCCATAATTTCTTCATTGTTATGGTTTTCCGCAACAATTAATTTATGCCCCCTTCACTTTGATTCTAATGGGGCTGTTCACGTATGCCCTTTTCAGGTGATCAGCATGAAGGATCGCCGAACAGTGGCTTACCATGAAGCTGGTCACGCTGTCGCTGGATGGTTTCTAGAGTATGCAGAGCCGCTGCTAAAAGTTACGATTGTTCCACGAGGAACCGCAGCCTTGGGCTTTGCTCAATATATTCCCAATGAGAACGTACTGATGACCGAACATCAGATGTTTGACATTATTTGCATGACACTCGGTGGTCGAGCATCTGAAGAGGCAAGGGCCGCAATCTTTCTTCCCCTTCAATGCAATTAATAGATATAGAAATCCATAGTAGGACTATTCTTTTTGATGTGTGCCTGAATGGGTATTTTTGTTTTTCTATTACCATGTAAGAAAGATTAAATGTGAGATAGAAATCTCGAATGAAATTAATAGAGTGTGCTTGACTTAATTTCATGCGGAAGAAAATTTTATTTATAGAACTACATATCTTGAAGTGACATAGGCAGAAAAAACTTTGTAATATCTTGAAAATTTTATTTATAGAACTATATAGTTGGTAAACATTTTCTTTACAAAAAGGAAGTTTATAATATCTTGAAGTCACACAGTACAGGTCCTGCTAGGGATGATCTCTACAGGAGCGCAAGATGACCTGGAGAAGATCACCAAGTTGGCATATTCCCAAGTGGCTACCTTCGGGTTCAGCGACAAGGTCGGCCTCCTCTCCTTCCCTCGGAGGGGCGGTGCCCAGGAGACGATGCTGAAGCCCTACAGTGAGAGCACGGCGGCCATCATCGACAGAGAGGTCCGGGAACGGGTCTCCAAGGCGTACGAGCACACCAGGGAGCTGATAAAGGAGCACCGGCACCATGTCACCTGTGTTGCCGAGCTGCTGCTCACGAAGGAGGTGCTGTATCAGGATGACTTGGTGCAGGTCCTCGGGGAGCGACCGTTCAAACCGAAGGATCCCACAAATTACGATAAGGTTCAAGCCGGGGTGGCGAGGTGAAGACACCGAGATAAAGTCAAGTCATAAAACCTCTCAACTCCATGGCAGTTGCGGATGCTGCTACTGCGTCTTCATGCACGCAGAAGGAGGGAGGGCACCGAGTCTCTCTTTGGTATTAGTTTATCCTGGGGTTAGTTTTAAGTTAACTCTGAGATAAATTTTTTTATGTTTTGATAAAGAGTTAGTGTTAGTCGGATTAGGTTAAGGAGTAATTCAGAGATATTTTTAAATTTTGAAACTCACACCTAAGGGTGAGTTAAGGTGGGTTAACCTCTTACCTCAATAAATACTCAATTAAATGTATCTCTCTCTCATAATAAATGTTATTTCTTTCTCTCATTATTATTAGGTTAACTTACTATTTATCAAATCATATTAGATTAAAATTAAGTTAGTCCACATCCTTATTCCCTGATTAACTATCCTCCTATCAACTTAAAAATAGGTTAACTCCGGATTACTTTAATCAGATTGAGTTAATCCACCTTTAACCTAATTCTATACCAAAGTGAGATTGAGGGATTGATGGATGCTGAATCGTGATTTATGAAGTCCTTGATTGGTGTGTGAGGACCGTATCTTCTTAATTACATAGTGGTCGTACGTGTTTTCCTTTTTGTACATTATATGTATTTTGGAATAGAAAACATAAAAAACAAACTTTAGTCAGCAGATGAACTTATGAAAATTTTGACGTACTCCCTCTTATCGGCACTTGCATCAGCCTTTTTGTTTTTAAAGATTGATGTCACCAAATGCATAGTTATCCTTCTTCCTTTATGTTACTCGGTCCACTTGACTTCGTAGTTATATACATTGAGATGCTAATGATAAAGATTAATTATCCAAATTCTTCGTTATAAATAAGTATCTGGAGTTGGAGAGATTAAATCCATAAATATGAAAGATTGTGGAGTAAAAACTTAAAAAATATATTAACAAAATAATATTATTTAAAAAAAATCTGAGGTCCGATTCCAAACTTGCATACGTGGCCGACATCCGCTGTTTACAGCTCCCCTCTCTTGGTCTGACTCCCCCAGAATCCGAAATGGACCTGGATTCCGAAATGAGACCCGCGACGGCGCTATTCATCAGATTAGGGTTCTACGCACAACACAGGTGGTGTGGTGTGCGTACATATTGTCGGAGTAGTAGTGGACACCACCGCTCAATTTTGCTCGTTCCCTATTCCTCTGTTCCCTGGTTCCCCTCGGCGGCGGCGGCGGCCCACTCAAGCCATAGGCGCGGAGGATCGAGGAGGAGAATATCTTGGCTTCGGACTCATCATGTACGCTCCCGCAGGGTCCCTCATGGCAGACAATGTCTCGTGAGGGCCGTCGCCGGGGGGAGCGCCGGCCCTTCGACGGTGGGGAGGGGGAGGAGTCGCCAGGTACTTGCCCCTCGATCTTGTCGCAAACATCCTGTCCAGGCTCCCCGTGAGGGCGCTGCTGAGGTTTACGTCGGTCTGCAAGCCGTGGCGCGACCTCGTCTCCCATCCCCACTTGGTCCGCGAGCATGTAAGTCATGTAACCCAGTCAAGGAGCGGATCCCCCTCCTGCTGCCCTGTCGCTGTTGCACGGACTAAGCCCTCCCGACGTCGCGGCTCCCAGGGTCCCTGACTCTCTCTTCGACAGTAGAAACAAAGGTATTCGGATTCAATCCGATGTAAAATAAACACCGGTTATTTACGACCGATGGGGAAAGACGTCCAGTACATGAATCCCCATAATCACTTGCACACTCGAACCCGTGGAACCCCTTCTATCCACGTGTCGCTCGATCCCTCGAGCCACGTGCCGCATCCTGGCGACGCTTCCACGGTCAATCCTTGGTTCCATAGGTGATTGTCAAGAAATCGACTGGCACGCCCGCATTCCACCCAGCCATCCCTATCCCAGTCTCCCAGAACGATTAACCATACGTCATCCCTTCCAGCGCGTTCATATCGTTCTCTCTGCCTCCTTCTCAATACCCCCGGAATCCCCACGTGTCCAGTCAACCTATCTCGGCTGTAGATTATGGAAAATCCACTTAAGAAAAGAAAAATAAGAATTGCACGTGGTGCTGATGAGGAGTGTGATCGCTAGAGGGGTTACCTCAAGAAGAATAAAGTGATCGCATGTACCTTGTATTGAGCGTGAGAGATTGTGGACTTTTCCTTCCTCCTTCTATCGGCCGGCCGATGAAGGGGGTTCTTAGCTTGATTACCCTTGTAAAAACATACAAAACAAGAAGAATGGATTAGCCAAAAGTGTGTAGTATCAATGTTCTAAAACTAAGAAATTGATCAAATAAAGCATGAACACACCTTGTGTGTTTTATTTTTTTAAAACCCTTAAGAGGTGTAACAAAGGGTATGGAAGATATGAATGCAAAGTATGCAAAACAAGATGTATAATGTGAGAGTGGCAATGTCTTCTAGCAAAGTAGCTAGAAAGAATAAGATGAAGATGATGACCAAATGCTAATAAGGAAGAGAAGAGTCTCCTCTCTGCTGTGTGTGCAGCAGTACTAGGAGAGAAAACCAAAGAGGTTGAATAGCAGCTGATGACCACCGTGGAAGAAGATTAACACCAGGAGGAAGAGGGATTGCTTGAGAATAGAACATGCAAAAAAATAGAAACTCTCTTCTCCCCGTTAAGAAAACCCACATTGGCTTATCTGCTATTGTTGTTATTGCATTACTCTCTTCACGCGCGCGAGAGAAGAATATCAGGGGTATTTATAGCCCAAAAATCCTTGCAAAACAAGGATTAAAACTAGGTAATGACCCTGCAATAAGAAACCCTCTTCCCAATCAGACATAATGTGTAAGACGGGGAAGGGATCATTACTGGAAATAAGCAGGCGAAAGGGAGACGGAAGTGGAAATGACGACCTCTCAAAGGGCGTCAATTAGAAATGACGACATGACCAAAGGCGTTAATTAAAATGACGTCCTGAAATCAACCGATAATTCCTGGATTTAATTATAGAAACAATTATCTTTCCTTATTAAAAATGATGAAATGACGCCTGTATGTTCGGGCGTCAAACAATAAACGCCTTCAAGAGGGACGTCAATTCTTTGCATTTTTTCATTTTGTTTAGGATTTGTAAAATCCAGGAAAATCTGGGAAATGACGCCTGTTTGAATGGGCGTCCATTTATTAGAACACGCCCTTGACTAGGCCGTCAATTAAATGATGCCCCTCATCAAGGCGTTAATTCCAATTATAAAATAAAAATGCCAAGAAATCACAATTAACACATAGAAAATAGAAAAACTTCATATTAAACCAATAATTGAAGTCCACTTTGGGGCGTCACATGGTGACATGAGATTTACTCAATATAGCATCAATTTTGACATGTCTACAGCTGCCCCGCCTTGGCGTCTACTTTGCGAGGGAGTGAGACGGAATGAAGCGAAAGTGAAACAATCGGAATGAAGTAGAACGGACTGATAAGTAGATGCCAAGGTGTGATGTGACACGCCTTCGACACTAAATGCTGGAAATCTTTTCAAGATTCTGAATGAAACAACTCCGGATGATTACAAGAAAGTATTGATCAGCTGGATAAAGGGGACTAAACTAAAGAAACAAAATGTGCGCGAGGGCACGAAAGGGGAGACACCATTGGAGAGTGGTTACCAGCCAATGTGGACGTGCTACAACCAAGGTGGATTTGCAGGAAAATGAATTGAGATAAAGACCAGCGAATGAATGCTTTTCAGGGAATCAGCCAGAGTAATTTCAAGGAGAATAAAGTACTTGATTTGGAATGAAATATCTCATGTCAACTCAATTAAGAGCGAGCGACCTTCATTATTGGCGTAATATGAAGATTTTCATCATTAAGCTCAAAGTCCTACATGATGCATGTTGGGCTAAAAGAAGAATTAAAACAAACTAGAATAGAAGATAATCAAGGATAATATTGCTAAACCATCTAGATTTGGTCAAGAATCCAGATATCTAAGTTGACACTAAGCCGAAGCCCGTTTGTCCACGCATCAACTCAGAAAGTGGAACCATCGTCCCGAACCTTAGATGACTCAACGGCCTATCCTTATGATCAAGACTCCCCTGGAATTATCACTGTTTTTGATGAAGGGGAACTCAAATTCCAGGTTCATCAGAACCACAAGGTTCTTGATATGCTATAATAGAGTAGATATCATATAGTAACAATGCTTATAGGAGAAATACAAAGGTAAAGTGATGTTACCAATAAATCCAAGCATTTCCAGACTTGCACAACCTGCACTTCTGCACTTCCAAAGCTCATTAACTCATAAAAAATCATTAGCTCAAGACAACTCACAATATGATCATAAGTGCTCAATATAAGTAATTTCATCAAGATATAACATCACTTAGGCTCATGAATAATCAAAATTCTATGAAGTAATTCAAAAGCATAAGCTCATAAAATGACGACCCTTTTCAGCGGCGTCAAAACAAGAAATGACGATGGTCACTGGGGCGTTAATTACAATAGAGGTTTGATTTGGAATTGGACCGCAAATGACGCCCTCCATGGAGGCGTTAAATGAATGATGACTCTTATCATGTCGTCAATTAAATAAATGACGTCAAATTGCACGTCGTCAATTAACTGTTTTCGTTTTCTGCTTGGAATTAAGCTTCCAGCAACTCGTTTGAATCAGACACAAACCATGATACCCGTTAGTGTCCAATACATTATAAAAGGCAACTGTTTGTCTTCCGAGCTCAAACAATCGAGCTAACAGAGAACTGAAGCACTGACAGAGATATCAGAACTAGCAGAAGGAAGATGAACATGATGCTGCAAAGACCTGCTAAAAAGCCTAAGATGAATTTTCCAGGATTTGTGAAGTTCCCAACCATATCAGTGGGAGAATTGTTAAAGACCAAGTAAGTGATTTTATTATTAAAGCTTTTACTTCTTTCTTTCCTCTCTTCTTTTTTTAAAAATTTTTGATTACATCCTTCTTCTTCTTTTCTTCTTTCTTTTCATTTTTTCAGGATTACCCAAATGTTCCCGGTCCAAGGAGATTTTTGAAGATCAAATGGCTTCCTTTATTGCTTTCTAAACTCTCTTTAGACATGAAATCTTTCCTCTCTAGGTGGCACCTTCTTGGCCTCATAACCCATGCTACCCATTACAATGATATTCACCTAGATTGGGCCTCAATTGGAGCTCTCATAGAACTATGGCACCCTCATACCCACACTTTCCTCTTTCCCACATTTGAAGCTACCATACTCCTAGAGGAAGTTGAGAGGCTCTTGGGCTTAAGGAAGATGAAGCAAGGAGAGGAATCAAAGATGGCTCATATGACCAAACCAATAAAAGCCCATGACATTCTCACTAGCCTTATTCAAAGCCCAAATTTGGTGAATCAAATTAAAGCCCATAAAGGAATCAACCTTTTGAAACTAGCTTTATGGGTGTACAAAAATATGGACAAGGTCCAAGAAGATGAAGGCTTATTGGAGAGAGTGATGAAGGGGTTTGTCATATGCATAGCGGGAGCTCTACTATTCCCTTCAATAGAAGACCATCTAGAAGAACATCACTTAAGTGCTATAGCTAGCATGTGGGAGGGGAAAAGAATAGGTCCGGCGATATTAGCCAACCTATACAATGGGCTTACCTCGGCTTCTTTAGGACGGCCCCTCTATGGGTCAATACTCCTTCTAGCTTGTTGGGTGGATCTCCACTTCAAATTTGATCCATGCCAAGCAAACCAAGCGGCCTCCAAGATATTCTCAAAGAGCCCACTTCGGTACATGACAGATTCCTTGGGTCTATATGAGAGAGTGGCCAATCGGGTACCCAAGCTAAAGAAAAGAGGAGATTGGAGAGACTACTTCAAGACCATGCCTAAGAGTGGTTTTACTTGCACACCGGGGTTTCTCAAAACCCAAGAACTTCGCTCAAGGCTCTCCTCCGGCATAGAACTTCGATTGATCGGCGGGACCGACTTCATCCTTTATAATGCACACCGGTGCCTCCCACAGCTCGGGCTACCTCGGCACATCTTTGAAGAACCCTCTCATCTACCTCCACTCAAAAGAAGGGAACTAAGCTCAAGTGGAGATCAAGAGGAGATCAAAACAATAATGGCTCAATGGAAGGTTGGACTACTCCAAAAGTCCAAGACACATGTAGAAGAAGAAGAATGCAAATACAAGTCATATGTACTAGCACTTAGGAAGATAAGGCCTATGATGGCTTAATAAATGTAATAATGATTTTCCTTCTTAATGAATAACTATCTTTCCTTGATTTGAGCCAAAATAATGAGTTAATGTGATCAATCTCCCAATTCATGTAATTCTGTCTGATAAAAAGAGTTTCGGGTTCTCTGTTCTGAACAGCGCCTCCATAAAGGGCGTCAATTACTTAAACAACGCCTCATATCATGTCGTCAATTCCATTAAATCAATTCCTTAAAATAAAATAAGAATCATAATTGACGCCCACAGGAATAGGCATTTCTTAATTCGCGCCTCAAGGCAAGGCGTTAATCGCTTTAAATTCCTTAAAATATTTTCAAAAATAAATCCTCAATTACATAAAGATGACGCCTTCAGTGATGTCGTTCCTTAACGAACGGACGCCCGAATGCAACGTCGTCAATTAAAATGGTAATGATTAGCCCAATCACGTCCATCAGTTCTCATTAATGCTCTTGACGACAGTTACGAGTTTCAACGCAAATATAAATGACGCCTCAGCTCATGTCGCTCCTTAAAGAATGGACGCCTGAATACACCGTCGTCAAAACCAAAAGTAATAATGCCGATCGATCACATCAATCACCTTCCCATTAATGCGCCTGACGACGGTTACAAATTCCCATGTAAATATAAATGACGCCTAACCATGGGTCGTCATATCATGAAACCACGCCTCTCATCAGACCGTCAATTAATATAAAGACGACAGTCCTCATGGCGTCAATTATTTTCGACCGTTAACCCTATTTCCCTCCTTCTTCTCCTTCCTTCGTCCACTTTCCCTTTCTCTCTTCTACAAACCCTAACCGAAAGCCATTTTCCATCTCTCTCTCTCATTCCCACTCTACTCTCTATTCTCTCCCTCTACCAAACCCATGGCGGGTGGTGCTCACAAGCGTCAACGGGTTACAGCCCCCGACGTGGTGGATTTAGGCGATGAGCACGCCGTGGAGGAGCTTCCTCCCGCGGCGGCCGAGGACGCACTGGCGGCGGAGCACGGTGCTAACGAAGAGGAAGACAGAGACGATGGAGAAGAAGAAGAAGAAGATGATGGTGAAGACGAAGAGGACGTTGATGAGGAAGAAGAAGAAGATGAAGAAGGAGGAGATGGAGAAGAAGAAGGAGAAGGAGAACAACCGCCGTCGGCGATTGCCCCTCAACCCGGCCAACCCCGGCGACCACGCCAACCGAGACAACCCCTCCGAGGAGGGCTGCTCATACCCGCACGACGCAAGGTAGGCCCCCAAACCCCCAATTTTTGATTTTATTTTCATTTCATTTTCATTTTCCATCCATTTCCATAGCTCTCGGTTGAGGGAAACCAGACACACAGTCAAATGACGCCCCCAGGGGTGTCGTTAATTAAAACAAAACCCCAGAATGGGTTGTCAATTCCAATTATTTTATCTTCGAAAATGATTAATACATGAAAGCGCGCCCTGCAACATGTCGTCATTTCAAAATTTATCATGTTTATCATTATGCTGTTAATCTCCCTGCCATTTCATTTATTTTAAAACATATGTGCCTCTGTTTATTTCATTTTGCATGCCGTTTATTTTCAAAACCTTAGAAAAACAACGTCCCCCACCGGGGCGTCAATTCACTAAGCAACGACCACATGGGTGGTCGTCAATTTAAAATTTTCAGAATTGTAATTTAGGGCAACAATTGATTCTTAAACTGCGCCCCCCATAGGGGCGTTACTTAAACAAATGACAACCCAGGGATGGGCGTTAATTCTAAATTTCTCAGAACTTTAGGAAATTATCTTCAAAACAACGCCCCCCCACAGGGGTGTCATTTAAATAAATGACGACCCAGGGTGGGTCGTTAATTCAAACTGCACATGAAATTACCAGAAACACGTTGTTAAATGACGCCTCCCTCAGGGGCGTCAATTGATTAAACCCACGACCTAGGGTAGGTCGTCAATTAAAACAGAGAACAACAGCAAACAAACTTCACTTAAGTGAAAATTTTATTTTTGTTGTATGCAGGGGTTGATGAGGACATGGATCTCCTAGGTCCAAGTCCGAGTAGCTTATTACGGACTCCCCGAGTTCTAGAGGGCTAGGGTAGATGCTATGGGGTTTGGGCCCTTCCTTAGCATAGAGCCTATGAGACCAGACCTACCCTTGATCCAGGTGCTTAGGGAGAGATGGGATAGGACTAGTAGGGCATTCTTGATGCCGTGGGGTCACATGGTTCCTAGCCTAGAGGACGTTGCTAGGATCATTGGGTTGAGGGTAGATGGAGAGGCGGTGAGCGGGATCACCCTGCCTGATTATAGTGAGTTGACACAGAGACTGCTAGGGCTAGAGACGGTGTACGAGACACCGAGCGAGTGTAGGATTATCTTCCGCACTGACCTTACCATAGCTATGGGATTAGGTGACTCTAGGCAGAGGTCGAGGGAGTCTCTGCAGCAGTTATCACAGAGGCTGATAGACGGGGCTAGGGCTACCTACTGCCAGGACCCAGCTGAGAGGGAGAGAGTAGATCATGATTTGAGGAGGTTTCTATTCTTGATGCTCGGGAGGCTACTGCTCGGCACGAAGGGCGACATCATCAACTGTCGATTTCTAGGGATACTCGAGGACCTGGATAGCGTCGGTAGATACGCTTGGGGAGCGGCGTTGCTGGTGCACTTGATAGCCGATCTGTCCACAGGGACAGGTCGAGAGACGATTGTCAGTGGCTTTTCACCCTTTCTTCAGGTATGCATTTTCTTCCTTTTTCTCCCTTTTTTTTATATGCATATGAATGCTTTACTAATGCAATGCATGGACGTAGATATGGAGCCACTTATACATGCCGATGGGGCGTGCTGACCCACGGCCTGGGGATGAGGGACCCTTCCCTCTAGCGCGTCATTGGCTACCAGTGGTGACTGGAGCCCCACTCGCATACGAGCTGCGAGTGTTACGACTGGAGTTCCGCGACTTCCCCGCCTCTCTGGTACGCGTGCTTAATGTGATGCAATTTTTTTATTTATTTTTATGTGAAACATGTTGATGTGATGATGATATGATGATATGCATGTTTGTGAATGCATGTGAGATGGAGACCCTATGAGGGGATGACCGATGAGGGCTAGCCCTGGGTCGTAGCAGGTCAACCTCGCTTCGGGAATGAGCTTTGGGTTCATTGCATGAACGAGATTGAGCCGTTACGGCTTAGGCTGGCGATGAGGACCCTCGGCCTACACCAGGAGTGGGTCGAGGTAGGAGAGCCACGAGGAATAGGCAAGAAGACACGCGGTCGCACGAAGGCGATCGACTGGAGAGTCCGGTTCCCAGACCAGTACGCCGACTGGCAGCGTGGTGGGACCCGAGTCACCTCGCAGGCGGTGGACAGCTCCGAGTACCTCCGACGCTACTGGGAGGTTTACGCCGGCCGACCCTAGATGAGGGTCTTAGGGGTATGTATGCATGCACTTCTTTCTAAATTAAATGCAAATGCTTTGTATATCTATCATGCGACTAATATGTGATGAATGCAGGATGTGCGAGACATAGTGGCGATGGACTTGCAGGCCCATCTACACAGCCTAGAGGCCCAGTTAGCTACCACACGGGCAGATCTTGAGACCCTGGTGAGTGTTTAATTATCTATATGCAAATGAATTCCTGAATTATTGATGATTAGCCACTAACAATCTCAATGAATGCACCGTGCCCAGCAGGGAGCAGCGGGGAGAGAGACGGGAGAGGCCTCCAGCTCGAGAGGACCAAGTGCAGAGATGACTGCACTAGCAGAGCAGTTAGCCGGAGCAGTAGCACGGGCCGAGGCGGCAGAGCACGACCTCGCCACACGGGTACGCCTTAAACCTTAAACTCAAACTTTCATTCAATTATTTATATGATATACTCATGAAAAATTATGTTTACAGACTGAGGAGCTCCGAGCTTCGCTTACCTGCGTCGAGGCAGGACAGCAGGCGATGGCCACCCGGGTGAGTTATTTATTTTCAGTTGTTTATTGCTTATTTTCATGAATTATTGAATTAAATGTGGAACTGATGATTTGTTTATTTGTTTACAGACCTCAGAGTTACAGGCGGCACTTACCCAGGCTGTCTTAGCCGGGACGGAGTTGGCCATCCGCGAGCAGCGCGTCGCGGAGCTCGAGCGGGCTTTGAGGCGGCGAGAGGAGCTACCTCAGGACGTGGCGGAGCTGCGAGTCGCCCTTGAGATGGAGCGGAGGGAGCGTGCTCGGGAGCGCGAGGAGCACCAGGCGGACCGTGCCCGTGAGCAGGAGGTAGCACGCGAGCGGGAGCTTGCAGACTTGAGGACCCAGCTAGCCGTTACTCAGGAGCGGCTACGAGCGACAGAGGAGCGCCTCCAGCGAGGCCGAGAGCGAGCGCGGGCTGCAGGGTACGCCTTCACCAGCTCCACCTTTGTGGCGGGTTCCTCTCTCCGGCAGAGGAGCGAGGCGGAGGACGAGGCTCGAGCTCCAGCTACTTCACGGGGGTCCATGCCCCCTCCACGAGCGCCTCGTCGGGAGGACGAGAGTGAGGCCGAGAGTAGGAGAGAGGAGGGTGGAGGCGAGAGCTGAGAGACTTACTTGTACTCCTCCACCCTC